>JAIFZK010000002.1:15765000-16192500 GCA_027481765.1 Tenualosa thibaudeaui
TCGCTCGCTCTCTTTTTCCATCACTCATCTTTACTTCCATCTGTCTATTTCTCCCTCCCTCTTGTCATTTCTTTTTTCTTTTTATCCCTCTCTTCTCTATCATGCTCTGTCTCTCTCCCTCCTCCCAAGCTCCCCACCTCTCTGTGCTGATTCTGTCTGTGGAAATGTATTCACCATCACAAGCATCACAAGTCTGTAGCAGCGGAGGACATTTGCACATGTCCCTGATGCACCCTAGGACACTGTCACACACACACACACACACACACACACACACACACACACACACACTCACACACACACAGGCTCTTACTCTGCCTCTGCCTCTGTCTCTCCACCCCCTCCAGTCAAAGCCTAAGGACGTGCTCGTCAGCTACCTGCTGTTCATCAAGCAGTACGTGCGGGAGCAGGACTACGGCAGCCTGAACGTGGCCGTCCCCGTGCTCACCAACCGGGGCTTGCAGTGCCCAGCCCAGAGCAGAGTGCACTTCTCCAAAGACTACAGCAACATCGACCTGCCCACTAAACTGCCTGGTAAAGAGAGACGGCCACCACACGTCACTGCACTGGACAGTTTGCCACTGATGTAATCTGTCCTGTATATGGATCTGTCATGTATTTGTCTAGTCGTTTGTCCTGTGTGTGTGTGTGTTCAAGAGAGCTTTTTGTATTTATTTAATGCATTAACAAAATATAAAACTCTACCTGACCTGTGGAATTGATTGCCTTTGCAAACAATTAATTTGTATTGTTCTGTGTCAGGGCTTGACACATCTTGAGATCCTTCTATTGTAAACACAGAGATTTGTCTTTAACAGTGTTTAATGTTGTGCACTATAGTAAGTAATAGAAGTTCTGATGGGCAGGATTTCTAAGTGGCTTTGATCTCAATAAGCTGACTCAGTTAAACACAAACCCTGCAATCATGAGATTCACATAAGATGACACAGGTTTCAAACCCAATGCCCCCCTCCGGTCACCGCATTCTTGTTAAACAATGCGGCAGTCTAAACTCCTGTCCCATTGTCTCCAAACCTTTGGAGCGGGCTGCAGGACCCAGTCAGCAGTTTCCCCAGTGGTGCCCGTGCCTTTTGTAGAGGCCCAAGGAGGCATGAAAAGTATAGTTGGGAGAACGCTGACGCTTATGTAAGCACTGAGGGAATGGGCCACGCCGTGGAGAATAGCAGCACGCTTGACCTGCTCCTCGGGTGCAGAGTACAGATGAAGTTCTTAAATTAGCCAGATTTTGTGGGTGTGTGGGAGAGATTACAAGATTACATACATTCTCACTATTTCTCTTTCACACATTCTGTCTTTCTCTCTCTTCTCACACACACATTCTCTCTCTCTCTCTCTCTTTTCTCACACACACATTCTCTCTCTCTCTCTCTCTCTCTCTCTCTCTCAGGCGTGGACTGGGTGCTGGTGGACCCATGCTACCTGCGAGCGGACCATGATGTGACAGGCTGGAGGGAGTTGCTCATAGCCCTGGGCGTACGGGACCTGCTCATCTTCAAAAAGGAGCGTCGCACCTTTACTGCCCAGCAGCTGGTGAGTCCTGCCAGTCTCACACCCCACGCCCCATGCCCATAGACTATGCCCATGTCCCGTATCCCCGTAGTCTATGTCTTTAGACTATGTCCATAGTCTAGGCACCACGTCTCCTGTCCCATGCCCATAGACTATGCCCACGTCCTATGCCCAATTCCACCAGCTAACTGTGGCAAGAGAACAGGAAGAAGGCAAAAGGATTAACCACCCCTTAAAAACCAAACTCTGAGTGTGGCCCAGTGGCCCAGACAATGGTGGGGAGAGAGCGGAGTCAAAGAAGATGAGAGAAAGACGATGTGCGACTAGGTTATTAGTAGGCTGAGCAGACACTGACAGTGCAATGAGACTGTTGCGCTTTCTCTCTCTCACACACACACACACACTCACACACACTCACACACACACCATTGTGCCCACTTGGGGCCCATCCAGGCAGCTTGTCAGGTGGCCAGCCCAGGGCCATTAGCGAGTCGCTAATCATTCCCAGCTGCGAAGCGATCCCCTAAATCATTCTCCCTCCCGCTCCGTCAGAGAAGCCACGCCGCTGTAAGGGATCTCATTTATTAGCCATTAAATAATGTTAAGTGTTTTGCTTTAGCCTAAGTGCAGGCATTTGCCAGTGCATTCCCGGAAAACAAAGACGCCCTTAGCTGTGCCACACAATACCCTTGGCATCTTGTAATCCGCCCAGATGGCAAACGTGACGAGGCAATCTTATAATCTGGGGCTGATTCAGCGCAACCCCCACCTCAGTCATTTGACATGCCAAACAGGTTACCAAAAAACACCAACTGACCTTTAGCCCACCCCAGTCATCTGACATGCCAAACAGGTTACCGAAAAACACCAACTGACCTTTAACCCACCCCAGTCATTTGGCATGCCAGACAGGTTATCCCCCCTACCCCCCCCACCCCCACCACCACATCCTCCATGTCAGTGTGTTTCATATTCTCCTAGAGGGATGAGCTATTGGAAACTGTTCATTGGCTCAGTGAAATGCACTGCACAGGATGCTTTGCGGGTTTCTCTGACTCCACTGGGTGCCTTTTGAAGTCCCGTCCAGGAACCACAGTGGATCTCGCTGCTAAAGCCCCGGGACGAATGGGATGGGAGATATTTCTCTGTGGTTTGTCCTTTTGAAGCCAGGCCATGTTATTTTTTTGTCGTGTGATGTTGACTGATTGGAGATCAGGCTTGTTGTTATGGGTTATTTTTTATTTGCTGGGAGCCTAAATGAGTTTCTGACAACACCCCTCCCTCACACACACCAAACACACACACACACACACAAACACACACACACCTGTTGCTTGTTCACCTCTCCCTGTCATTAATTTTGTTGTGTTGGCGGGGAACATTTGGTATCCCAGGAGAGTATTTCAGACGTGACTCACCCTGTCCTTCAGCAAGACACTTCACTATGTGCGTCAACGCAGCTGGGATGAAACATAGGAAGGGGATTGGAAAAAAAAAAAAAAAACCCTGAATGATGAATGAAAAAAAACAGTGAGCTGGAGCTGGGTGAAAAAATAACCACATTCAAATACATATTTTTTTCACATCATACTGAAGGGTTTCCTACTTGAATTAATTATTGTCTTTCACAGTTCTCATGTGAAAAAACACCCTCTCTTGAGTCAGCTGTGGGTTAGAAAGGACACACAATTCTGTTAATAACATTTAATGTGATTCTTTCAACCCCCCCTCCCCCCACCCTCTCTCTCTCTCCCCCTCCCCCTCCCCCAAAGGCCTCTAGTCCGTGGGCAGAGGAGTCCAGTCGGTGGCCTAAGCTGGCGGGCGGCGTGTACATGCTGGATGACTACCAGTGCGAGGAGTTCCATGCTCTGGCCACTACAGAGAATCTGTCTGCCCAGGCCAAGCTGGAGCAGAGGCAGGCGCTGCTCAGTCTGCTGGACCAGAACTGGGACACTGGGTAACTGGGCCACCTCAACAGACTATACATTATTCAGCAGATGCCACACTACATTTCTCCACTACCACTTCTGCTGCGAAAAACAGGACTGCATGTGTGTACGCATCCGAGTGTGTGTGCGCGCACGTGTGTGTGTGTGCGCGCACATGCGGTGTGTGCATGTGTGCTCATGCATGGTCCTTTTTCGATAGTCTTGAAAGTGCTGAGGAGTCATCCTCTCTGTTTTGTTCTCTCTATCTTCTATCTGCTCCAAAGCTATATTTGATATGTTATAGACACTAGTTTTTAGAGCTGTATGTTCTGTTTTGTTTGTCAGAAAGCAGATGCTTTGCATGTCAAAGAATGCCTTATTTGAAGGGGCTCTTTATGTCTTTAGAGGAGTCCTGCAAAATTGATTGTTATTGGTGACCCCATAATCACAGATGGTGACTCTCCAAAGCACCTCTAGCTTGCCATCTTGTGATACCATACTTCATGGTTGCTTCAGTCCAGTGTTAGCCACTTCACGTGTGCACACACACACACACACACACATACACACACACACACATACACACACACACACACACACACACACACACACACACACACACACACACACACACACACGAAAGCCTCAGCTGCACCCTCCCAATGTTACCCCCATGATTGATCGCACTCCTTGACTTTAACTTGACTGCATGATCCCTGGCAGTTGGATTGGCCTCTTGAGCCGTGAATTTGAAAGATTTCTTCCTGTACTACCACAAGGGAGTTCTTCCTTGCCCCTGTTGCTCTTGAGTGCTCCTTGCTGTAAAGCGCCATGAGACAATACTATTGCAAAATGCGCTGTAATGAAAAATGTCATGGAATTGAATTCAATTGAAAGAGCGTCTCTCAACCTTAGTGGCACCCTGCTCATCCACTGGAGGATTTTATGCTACAGGCAAAAGCAAAAAAAAAAACGAGGAAAAGAGAGGGGGGAAAAACCCTGAAACACAACTGTAAATGCATTCTGGCCTTGTTATCCTCAGACAACATGGCCCCTGTAGTCTGCTGACGAGCTGCTTTAATCCGCCCTCATCCCCCACACCGACCCCCCGTCCACACGCTCATATCCCATTTGCCCCCTACCCAGGATCCATGAAGGGGCAGGGTGTTGGGAAAATCCATTGGTTTTGCAGCCGTTCCCTGGGGATTACTCCTGTCTGCCGTGTCCCCTCATGCCCTTTGCCTAAAAGCCCTCACATTTCATCAGACCCACTCAGGAGGCACTGGGGTCATTTGGGATCTCTGTTGCCCCCATGCCCTTTAGGGACTGATCTGGCCTCTCTGTGCTCCTTTGAGCTTGGCTCATCTCATTTCTGCAATGCCATTTTCCATTTTGTTGTTGTCTCATGTTTCTCAAATTGTCATATATATTTCTCCATTCTCTCTCTCATTTTCTGTGCACCTCTGTCTAGGTCTCTCACCCAAAAAAACTTACAAAAGCCGTTGGTTGACTGGGCGGAGGGGCTTTTGTCTGCTTTTTATCCACTTCAACTGTATAAGCTTCAAAGATATTAAATATTATGGGTTGTTTGGGTCACCGTGAGAACGCGGCACTCTGCTGTGACCCCTATAGTATCTGACTAATATTCCCCTGGCTTGATAATTCTCTGTTAGATCGCTGTAATCTGACTGGCAACCTGCCTCAGTGTCGTGGTTAAAAGTGTGGTGGCCGAGCAGGAGCAGCAGGGCATGTCTGAGGACTGTAAATGAGTCGTGCTTACCTCTTTTTTGGGAGCATTAGTTATTCTAAGCACCTTAGCCGTTTTAAAGTGTTTCCCCCCTGGGATTGTAATGAGCTGATTTTCGGAAAGAGACCGATGGTTCTGCCTTAAAGAGGCCCCCGATGACCCTCCACCCCCCACCCCAGCACCAGCTGATAACTCCCCAAAAGAGCAGTCTCAGCTCTCCTGTCATTATTAGACATGCCCCCCCCCCCCCCCACTCACCTTCATCCCCTCTGTCCTCCTGTCTCTCTCTAACCCACTCTAGACTTCCTCTGCCCTCTCTCTCTCTTTTGCTCTCTTTCTTTCTCGCTTTCCCTCTGTCTCTCTCATCTACTCATCTCTCTCCCTCCCTTTCTCTCTCTCCCTCCCTCCCTCTCTCCCTCCCTCCCTCCTTCTATCTCTCTCTCTCTCGCTCTCTCTCACTCTCAGCTGTCTATGACTCACACTGCTGTGATGTGCCCTTCCGTTCCACTCTCATCAGTCAGTGATCTCGATGCTGAGCTCCCTGTCCAGGCACACACTCTCTGCCTCGCCTGTCTATAAAAGCCCTGATTAGCTGGGCCTGACAATGCAGTCTTTAGATCAGATATCTAACCACCCTACCCCCACCCCTGTAGTGATCTTCTATTGAGATGAGCAAGAACGCATGCCTTTGAATATGATCAAAAGTTTTTCTTATTGGGATGTGTTATGGTTGCGTTCATCTCCAGAAGATCTTTGGATTTGCGGTATGATTGATGCCACAGCCACTCGCTGATTGTGAAGGTGTTGAGTCATTGCCCTCATTTTGAGAAACGGTGCCTCCTGAAAACAGCACACACACACACGCACGCACACATGAGAGTGTAATTGGCACCAACATGCTGTTTTTCCCCTTTTCATCTTCCTACCAGAGAGAAGTACTCCCAGTACCTGAACGCGCAGGTTCTTGACGGCGAGGGGCGTCCGCTCATGCGTGACACTCGCTCCTCCTTCCTGCAGGCCCTCACACGCATCCCATGGGTGCCCACCTTCCGCCTCCAGACGGACGACCAGGCGTCCACCCACGGCTACCACTGCCCCGGCTCCGTCTACCTCCAATCCCAGGATGTGCTCAGCGTGCTCGGGGCACACGTGGACTACGTCCAGATGGCCCCTAGCGAGTTCTCCAAAGGCATCGGTACGCTACCCAGAAGGCACTGCTAGTGAACGTCAGCAATTACCTCATCAGTGGGATGATTATTTAGACTACACGTAGGCCATGTGCGCAAGGACACTAATCGCCAGAGGATGTTTTCAAGAGCAGAAACCTAAAGCCTTTTAAATTGCTGATTCACTAGATGTTATCATTGATACGCATTCAAATGTAGTCATATATGTTTAATAGCAAGAGCCTTATTGGTTCAGTGTAGGATCTTAGTTTTGATAAGTTGAAACTACGGAGGTTTTGATGTTTTGAAAGTAGACTGACGAAGACTTCAACTCTGGACATCTTTGTGTATCATAGTATTAAGCTTTTAGTGTGATTCCTTCCTCAGCTGTTGTTGTAATGCTGCTGTTGTGAATGGTGTTTAATATGCATTAGTGGCTGGTGAGGTTAGTTAATGGTGAATGTTAATAATGCCCGGTGTCTGTTGCAGGAATGAGGCATACGGTGTCTTTGGAGGAGATCATTGATTACCTGAAGAAGTGGAGCTCACAAGCCTCTGCAGACACGGCGGCTCTGGCTGAGGGAGCAGAGGAGCCGCAGTTCACCACTACAGTCCAGCACATTAGCAATGTCTACAGCTACCTGCAGACCCAGTGCCCCCCAGGCCAGCTCAAGGAGCTCTTCCAGCACACCCCTGCCGTATTTGTTGAGTTTGAGAGGTCAGTAGGGGCACAAAAGACGTGTGTGTGTGTGTGTGTGTGTGTATGTGTGTGTGTGTGTGTGTGTGTGTGTGGTTTTGAAAACTATTCAAACATTAATATTAAGTATTTTGAGATACACATACATATTAGTTGTGTTGATATTTAAGGAGAAATAACAACTGGTGCTCTGGCAAGTTTTACCACGTGAAAGACGTCTGTTGGAGTGACCCTACCAGAATGTTCCAGCGATACAAGGCCGTTTCCTGTCGCGCCACCAATGGTCTTCAAGAACCTAAAGTTCTGGCACCATTCTACAGTCCCATTCCTTACATGAAAGATCTGTTCTTAATGGTAAGCCTCTTGCAGTGTTTCTCACAAAGAAGAAAAAATATTAAATGATGTCTGACATCTTTATTGTTGTAAGAATTTATTTGCTATGTTTGACATATTCATTATTCATAAAATTCATAAAATAATGAATATGAAACAAATGAATGAATATGGTAAGGTTGTGAGTTGCTTACCCATTCTATTTGGGCTTGTCCAGTTGGGTGTGGAGCGCAACCCCTCCATGAGGCAGTATGTGGATCTCCTGGAGCTGGTGTGTGAGTCCGAGTCTCAGGCCACAGGCCTCATCCTGCAGGATGTCTCCATCATCTACGCCAAGCTGGGTGGGTTAGCAGCAGAAATAGCCAGTCCTCCAGGCAGGCTTGAGAGAATTTAACACAGTGACCACAGTGCGTTTCCGGAAACCATAGTTGCTAACCAGTAAAGACTTAGTTAATTTAGTTAGCAACCATGATTTTAGGAATCCACCCCAGATCGAGATCTTCTTTGGTACTACCTTTTGGGGTTTGGGATTACTGGAGATGATCCCCCCCCCCCCATACTTGTATATTGGGTTATGTGTAATGTGAGTGTGTTAAGGAGGTACATCTCCTAAACTGAATTGCGTTATTTGCTGATTTCCATTCAAGCGGAGAAATGTAAGATGCCTTGCCAGTACGGAGACCAGGACATGGAGATCCAGCTAAATACCAGCTACTGCTCCTCTCTCCGAGGTGAGCCCAGACACACTGCGAACTCTGAACTGACATCTCTAAGCCAGGCACTGCCACACGAGCATTAAAAATAACCACTGAATCTATACAGCGCTTAGCTAGGATCAGCCTCTATGCTATGCACAAACCAGATAAAGAGCGCAAGCATCAAGGTTTCTGCAAAATCACCTCTGATTTAACTGCCTGAGAAAAGTGTTAGTTTAACTTTACGAGAATTACAGAATAAAGGTAGGAAGTTACCTAAACCTATACCTACTCTATCAATGTTTTCTATCACACTGTCAGTAGATCACTTCTGATCGATCCCTGATCGATCAAAATGGATTAATTGTTTGGATCTATCCACCTATCCATCCAATCCAGTCAGTCTAAAATAGTGTACTAAGTCTAAGAATGGATAAGTATGTTTTCTTCCATTGGTCTGAGTTTGCTATTGTACTGCAGTCTGTATTGTAATCCCTGTGGGACTGGTTTGTCCTGGGCCTTTTTAGAGATGCTGTCTGGGAAGAGAGTGTTTCCTTCCAAGAGGAGCTCCTGGGTGTCTCTGGCACAGAGGCCCATGATTCCTGATGACAAACACCTGGAGAAGATCTTCCAGTCACACCCTCAAGTGTGTCTGCTCAACCTGCCCCCAGCCCAGAAGAAAAAACCTGGAACCTCAACAGGTGGGCCTTATATACACACACACACAAAGAATGGCCAAGTTCATTAAGGAAACTCTTGAGTGACGCTGTCGGTCACAACGTAAATCAATCAGCTCTTGTTCCCAGACGGCTCACATGGACCTAGCTAGCATGCAAGTAGCCTGGAAAATTGTGGGTTCGAATCCTGGCTGCCACCGTTGTGCCCTTGAGCAAGGCACTTAGCCCTAAGTTGCTCTAAGGGAGACTGGCCCTGATGTAATTTATAGTTGAAAAATGTAAGTCGCTTTGGATAAAAGAGTCTGCTAAATGCATAAATGTAAATGTAAATGTAGACGGCACGCTAGTTTAAATTCTTGTGGTCACGCAGCTCCTTTCAGCATTTTATTGCTCCATTAAACCGTTAACTGAAACCTGTGGGTTAGGCTGGCATTGATAAAACTGCTGCATTGTATGTATTCCCACCGTCAGCCAAGTCCCAGTCACGTGGTGAGCCCACCTTCAGGGAGGAGGAGCGTGCTGTCTTCCTGGACATCTGCAGAGTGCCCCGGCTGTCACAGACTGTCAGCACTGATGCGCATACCGTCAGCTACCGCCCATCGCCAACCCTGCAGGCCCTGGTGCGAGATGTCGTGCCCTACCTTCAGCGCTTCCTCTGTTCCCATGAGGAGTTTGCCGAACTCTATGCAGAGCTGCAGGAGGGTGGCATTGCACAGCAGATCAAGACCCTCAGCTTTGGCCAGGTACATCCATGTTTATGGACATCACAGATATGTTCATTTGATCAAAAAGTTCACAAGTGTAGTGTGATGCTCTTCTTGGTGACATGCAGCTAAATGGCTGTTTGTGTGCTCAAGAAAATTGTGTTTCCCATATGCCAAAGATACTTAGTATACTGTCCAGAAGACCAAATCAAGCTAACCATTTAAGAAATTTTCAGGCACAACATGGCACAAACTGATTAGTCGGTTAGCCAAAAAGTTTATTTAATTAATTCATTTAATAGTTGTTGACCAATTAAATAATCATTGCGGCCATACAAGCAACACATGTGATTGGCTGTTGAGCTCAAACATTAACCACCTTTTGTGGACTGGCCCTTTAATGTTCCCATTCACTTTCTATAGCAAGCATGACGGAATGAAGACGAACGACTGGAAATGAACAACGGAATTACCCAGTATTGCATAAGACAGGGACTCAAGTGATACCCCCCCCTCTCTCTCTTTCTCTCTCTTGTCTTGTGTTTGCAGGTGGGGGAGTTGTACATTCATTACCACTTGAAAGTGCCTGACGGAGAGGATGTGTATGAGAAGGAGAATGTCATCTGTCTCCTGAAGGACAAGAAGGAGCTCTACATCCAGAAGGATTACCTCAAGTCTAAGCTGGACATCTGCAGGTACTGTTGCAGTCCCCCAGTGGGCCAGTGGGCCAGATGTTGGGTCACCTAAACCCCTTTTTTCTTGTCAATAATGTGAAATAAGAACTTGATGATTATTTATAGTAGTTCATTTGTAGTATAGAGATCCGGGAGTTCAATTCTTTTACTGTATTATGACATCAGCGTTTTGATTAATGCTGCCATGTTGGCAGTAAAGTTGGTTTAAAAATGAATGGTACATAAATGGCACCAATTGCAGAGTGAAATACACACTTTACTTAAAATTAAATTGAATGATATCTCTAAGATTTATGAATCTAACAGTGCAGACTCGTATAATGTCAAGACATTTCGTTAATTTGCCTTGAAAGACTGCAAGACTTTGCCCTGTCATCTTATAGGCTATAACTCATCTGTCATCGCCAATTACAATGTTGGATGATGAGGTGTCTCTGCTGTAAGATCAGCGTTAACCTCTGCTGCTTAATTAAAAAATAGATCCAACCTAGTTTAACTTTTGCAATACAGCGTACTAGTAGAAATTTGATCAATACTGCAACAATGCATATCCATCAAACATCCAATTTGAAACTAACTTCACCACAGTTACTTTTTCCATTACCGCAACTGAATTAATTTGAAAGGCACAAACTGTTACTGAAACATTGGCTACACTTACTCGTTTTTAAAAGGCAATCATCAAGCAAGTGTAATAAACTATTTACTGTGAGTAAATAACTTGTATTTTTGTATGTATGTCTATGGCTTGGCACCACACTTTACTGCCAGTGAAATTTTGAATGTTGAATGCCAAGGTTGTGACATCAACTCCCGGATCTCTATTGTCAAAAGAAGTCTGAAGTTTTTTTCAGCATACTGTAGGTTTTTCAGTCCAGCTGCAGAGAACACGATATTTCAGTTCTGCCTTAGTGCTCTTTAGCACATCAGTCTGTAGCCTCTAAGGAAGAGTCTGTTGAGTGAAAGATGGTGTTCTTTCCAGCCTTTCAACCCCATAACCCCATAGTTCTAATGCTGGGTTGGTTTGTGTGCTGGCAGGGAGATGGTAAAACTGTTCAGTCCAGAGGGGAGCCAGGCAGACAAACTGCAGAACTTCATGGAGGGTCTGATGGGCTCCATGCAGGTGAGTAGACGGAGCCCTGGAGAAGCTTCTTTAGAAGCAAACACCAGGCAACTACACCTGGGCTTTCTGGGTGACCTTGCCTTCTTTTGTCATGGCCCTTAATGCAGCAATGGGGGTGGAGGATTCTAGAAAGTCCTAGATCCTCACTTTTATTCACACAAAAACCTTTATTCACACCTTTGCCCTGTATGACAAGTTTCTCAGTCTGTACTTCAGATAGTCAGCATTCTAAGCTGACATAACTGAGGTCTGCAGTGATCACAGGCTGAGGTCAGTTTTTGTCACCTGCTCACTCAGTGCAGCTAATTGGCAGAATTGCAGAGTCAACTGGCCCCAGATCCCCCAGGTGTGGAGGTGTTTCAGAATAATTGATTGGATGACATACGTTCAGCAGTGACACATCGTCGAGCTGTTTTAAGAATAGCGTCACACCATGTGCTGCTCTCCCTCATTTAGAGTTATGATTGTGTTATTTCCTCATCCAGACATGCGTCCCTATGGAGGCATTTGCGTTAAGTCATAGCCTCTCATGATAGCCACTTCATCATGTTACTATACAGTACTTTCACCAGAATAGGTTATTTATTTAGGTTATTTATGCATTTAGCAGATGCTTTTATCCAAAGCGACTTACAACTCATCAACTATCAAGTGTTCAGGGCCAGTCTCCCCTAGAGCAACTTACGGTTAAGTGCCTTGCTCAAGGGCACAACGGTGGCAGCTACTTTTTCTCAGGCTACTTGCACGCTAGCCAGGTTCCTTAACCACTATGCTACCACCGCCTAGGCTGCTCCAGTGTGGAAGCTGTTTTCACCCTCTGAGTTATAGGAACACTGCTTTGCTTATAGGTACACTTGAGCCTTCCTGTAGGCATCAGTCACAAAATATGTATTCCAGAAGAGCTTTGTGTGGGGATTTGTTGAATATCTTAGGTGTGTGTATGTGTGTGTGTTTGTGCACATGTCTGGAAATGATTTATGTAAATTTTCCACTGGCTAGACAGTCCAGCCCTGACTGACATTTGTTAATTACTCCAGAACCTATTGATTCTTTCAATCATTAAATACATCTAAAGGGAAAACAGTCACGTGGAGACCAGTGCCTCTGTACAAACAGGGTTTGCATTAGCTTCCATGCTCAGAGTAGAATGTTTGTCAGGGCTTTACTTCTCAGTCACACACACACAGACACAGGTGAGTCATCGGCAGCACGGTCACAGAGATCAGAGGAGAGCTAACATTAGTGGGCTGAGCCTGCCAAGGATTTTGGGAGATAACAGCCTGCTTGCTGCCACCACTGCTGCACCACATCTGAGGTTGCTGGAGATGTTCCACCAATAGTGCTATTTACAGATACTGGAAAAATAAGGCAGCTGGATTGTGAAAGTGTGTGTGAGGCTGTGTGATTAATATGAAAAATTCCCCTATTTCGCAGTGCTTTGTGTTTTGTGGATTATGGTGTTGTGGTGTGGACTGCGTTCCCCTGAAGCTTTAACTTCAAAGCGCTCAGAAATGTCCCAGTTTTGCTCCACCCCCACCCCCCCCATTTCCCCTTCCCTATTCCCCATTTAGGTTGGGATTGTAATGAGGTAACTCAAAGTAGTTCCCCATGAATGACGATTCACTGAAGTCAGTAAATGAAGTGAGGAGACAATATCTTAAGGGGGGTTGTCAGCTAAGTATCTGGATTAAGCTGTGACAGAAGTCAATCCCTGAGTTAAGTTGTTTTGTCTTTTTTTTCCATATTCTTTTTTGTGTGCAGGACCAGGGGGCTTTGAAGAGGTTCCTGGACATCAAGGGCGTTAAGGAACTTCCTAGCGAGGAGGAACCATGGCAGGTCCCCATGCCTGTGGACAAGAGGCCTGAACCCTCGGGTATGGACCCATAAAAAAAAAATCCTCTTAGAACCTCAGGACTGTCGTCTGGCACAGCCTCTGTGCCAAGTCATATAGGCCACTCCAGATGTGACCGATTTAGTCAGTCAAGCATTTGGTAATCATTTGGCGAGTTCAGTCAGATGTGTTAAATTGTATTTATTTTAAAATTTATTCTTGTCCCATTAGACAGTCTTGTCCCAGTTCAAGTGGTACGGCATATGGCAAATGGCTCGCTCACATCTTTTTTTTTTTCCTCAGTTGGATGTCTGAATGTCCAAAATCCCTCCCATTGATCACAGGGCTGTTGAATTTTTTCCATCTCACTCAGCTGGAATAACTGACATTTTGCCCTCGGTTTATCTCTGTGGGTGTATGAATGACATATCAGTCAAACTCTCTCTCTCTCTCACACACACACACACACACACACACACACACACACACACACACAGACACACACACTTGCGTCAGAGGGAAAGCAGACGTGCTAATTTTGGTTTGTTCGTCACGCACGCCCCCCCCTTTGACATGAAAAAGCAGCTGCTGCCAAAGCTTAGTGTGTATGTGTATGTGTGTGTATTTATGCGTTTGCGCTAGCAGTACTCAGATCTCGCACCTCAGCTATGCAGCGAATGATCCCTCAGTTGCTGTTAACACCCAGTCCCAGCCTCTGATGACAAATTAGCATCATCCTAATATAGCGTTTCAGACAAGTAATGAGTGACGGAGGTGGGAAGCCCACTGTTAATTAATGTTTAATTGGAAAAGTGGAGAGGTGAGTTAAATTTTGTGTGTGTGAGTGTGTGTGTGGTGGCAGTTCCAGGTCCTTAAATAGCTCTGTTTGACAAAAGTGTTGTTCAGTAGAGTAAGAAAGAATTTTTAATCCAAAATCCTGAAATCCAGAAAAAGCACGCCTAGAAACCTCCCTTTCCTTTGATAAACAAAAGAACTACATCAAATGTTGCTGTTGTAGATTAAGTGCATCTTCATATTTACACCAGGCGAGATTTTTACTGACTCTGGTGTGTTTATGTTTGTGTGTGTGTGTGTGTGTGTTCCTGCTACTCTCTGTCTGCTGCAGCCCCAGAGCCTCTCCCAGTTGGCTATCAGGAGGAGGAGAAAAAAGCTTCGGCCGCAACAGGCGGAGAGGACGGCCTCTTCTGTTGGCCACCCAAGTCTGGCCTCTCTGACGGCCAAGGAGCCACTGCCGGACGACCCAGAGGCACAGGTGAGGTTGGGTCCCGTGGGCAGACGTCATGGTCCACGTGAGGGATGGTTCCCTCGGTGACCAGCTGGGTCGCCTGGCACATCATAACTTATCAGTGGCACACGCCTGTGGCTGTGAGAGAAGTGACAGCAGGAAGATGAACCCAGCCTGACTGGACTGTGTTGTTTGCCTGATGTGATTTGACATGATGTGAGGGGATGTGTTTGTGTTTGTGTGTGTGTGTGTGTGTGTGTGTGTTTATGGATGTGTGTGTAGGTGTGAGCATGTCTGTCTTTGGATGTGAATGCGTCTTTGTGTGTGTGTGTGTGTGTGTGTGTTTATGGGTGCATGTGTAGCTGTGAGCATGTGTGTGCATGTGTGTGTTTGCATGTGAATGTGTCTTTGTGTGTGTTAATGTGTGTGTATTAATTGGTATGGCTGGTCCATCCCTCCTCTGGTACCAACCTCCCCTATACTGTTCCAGACCCGGCGATGGAGGCAGTAATGAAGATGTGGCCCCCGCCAAACGCCCCCAGCCCTTCAGCCGAATGGACGGGCACACCGCCCCCTGTGACGGAGAGGAGCACCAGGTGTGGTCCGGCATCCGGGGAGCCCCAATCCCCCCTGCCTGGTGGAGCTCCAGCCCCCCTGGGCACCAGGCATTCTAGCAGTCACCCTCAAGGCCCAGGTAAAGCCTTCAGCAGTGGAGCTGGAGTTCTGTTTGTTTCTCCCTTCAGAGGTGGAGGGTTAGAGGTAGTTCAAGTGGATTACTGTCACTAAGCTATTAAAAAATACCAACATTTGTAATAATACTGATCTGGAATGTTTCGCCCAAACAAACATGAAAGCCTCGAAGTGACACACATTCACGCATTCATACAATGGCTGTGTGGCAATGCTATTAAATGTAGTGTAGTCCAAAACACAGGAGCATAATCTTCACAAAATTATCTGTGGTCATAACTTTTATGTCGGCTAGCGTTTGCTTTTGCCTGGCCGGTTGGTTGAGTATCCCTTGTCAATATTTTGCTTCCTTCCTCCACAGCCCAGAGTGGGATGGGCGGTGCTCAGTCTTCCCCGTCCGAAGTGGCTCTGCGCCAGCCAGGCGTGGGTGGAGGAGCTGGAGCTGGTAGCGGCGTTAGCAGCACGGGCGGTTCTGGAGAGCCCACAGAGGATGACTCCATCAGCACCAGCACCAACGCCAGCAGCAGCGGCGTTAGCGAAGCCTCTCACACCCACGCCCCTTCTCACGACCAGCAGGCCACCCCATCCACGCAGCAGTAAGAACGCCTTCACTGCGTTTGTTTTTTGTTCTGATGCTTCTCAGCTATTTCGTATTTTAGACAGAGCTGTTTAACAGCAATTATTGGCCCCGGACACTGTATTCACACTCCACGGTGGTGACAGATTGTCTAAGGAGAGGGTGCAGTTTTAGGGCTATTTGTAGGTGTTGATGCTTGTTCCGCTGTTCCCAGTGGGACAGGTGCCAACGCAGTGTGGTGCATTTCTAACTGGGCGCATATATGAACACAAATGATGCTGTATGAATGTAAACAGTCTTCTACAAACATTTATGTCATTTCAAGTATGTATTCCCAAATACATCCCCAAAAGGTTTTTGATACCACGGCTTCTTATGTAGTGACCTCAGACTTTAAATTAGGGCCTAGCATCCATCCCCAGATATGTTTTTTAGACTATAAACTATTTTAGAATAGTTTATAGTCACGATGAGTATGTCAAACGAAATGTTGAGTCATTTAAGTTAAATTGGACAAATACTGCTCTCAAAATGCTTACTACTTTAAGCTCACTCGCTGGTCTTGTGGTGTGGTTGTTTACAGAATGACCCATTCAGTTGAGATCCCTGAGGTCATCTCCAGTCAGTTCCAGGGTGTGGTTCACATGCAGCGCACCCCCTTGGCCTTGGACACGGCCGTGTGGGCCCAAGCACTGGGGGGCGAGGCCGCGCTGCAGGACCTGTCCCTGGACTGCACCCTGCCACCCACCGTGGTGGAGATTTCAGACGATGCCGGCGACCTGCAGGACGTGGGCTTGTGGGGCGAACAGCTGGTCCACTCCTTCCTGACGCACTGGCAGACGCACGGCTCTGACGGTCCATCAGAGGTCACCTGGTACAATCGGGATGGTGAGACAGGTCGGCCGTGTGACTTCAAGCTCACATTTGGCACTGAGGTGGTGTATGTGGAGGTGAAGACCACCACCAAGCCAGACAGGCACCTGATCCGGCTCTCAGCCAATGAGCTGGACTTTGCACTGAAGGAGAGGGAGCGGTACCACATCTATCGGGTCTACGGAGCTGGAGACGCAAAGAACGTCCGTCTGCGACGCATCCGAAATCTGGCTCAGCACCTGCATTCCAAAACACTGGAGCTGTTTTTGTTTGTGTAAAAATTCATTCCTTTTTTTGTCCTTTATTTTAAAAATAACTTTTAAAAATTTCTGTTTTAAAAGGGAAAAAAATATCAAGATTTTTGCTTTTTTATGCACTGAGATCCATTTTTAAACTTTTTTTTTTTTTTTTTAAGTCTTGTAATTTTATACTCTCTTGTAATGTAAAGGTATATTTTCTGTCGACCATAATGCACAACAGTTGTATGCAAAAGCATTTAGAATTGCACTGTTTGATCATATTCTCTGTGATCAATTGTAATTGCATATTAAGTTCCAGAGGATAACAGCTTGGTTCAATAACGAAAGATTAAGATTTAGACTCCTCAGAGAATGTAGCATGTTCTTATGTGAAGCAGTTAACGGTTAACTGTTGGGTTTATCAGCTTTTGACTTTTCACTGAATCCTAAAACAAGGCAGACATTGAGCCTTTTTTAATTGTTGTATTTTCTTCTAAAATGTGGTTAAAAAAATAGTTTTTAAAATTTCAGTCACAGAAGTGAGCAAGTTCTTTCCACAGTACAATGCTGGTCAGTGTGGCATTGCCCTGCTGCTGATGAAGCTTTGGTCATGTTGACAAATAAACATCTAGTCTTGTAGTCTCCATTTTGCATTTTGCGTCACTGAGATTTACTGCTGATGCCTTGAGTTCATTCATCCATTTGTCTGTATTGGCCCACAGATCCCCCAGCCTCACTAGTGTTGCAGCACCCAGCAACTTTGAAGTGGAGCTATTTGTGTAATCAGTTTTAAAAGTTCACTTGATGTGCAACTGATTATCTTCAGTCCAAGCTGTGGATTAGAGGGTTTAATTACAAGTTGGTCTGGCCAATCGCATAGTAGTTCTAAGGTTAAATCTGTCATTTGCAGTTGTCTGTAATGTTTCACTAGACCCATGCAATTGGAAAGGAATACTTTTGCAGGGATGGGTTACGTAAGTATTTCAGCATTTCATTTACAAAATTTGCCTCCAAATCAGTGAATGCCTTTTTAATTTATTTATTAATACAAGAATCCAAAGTGGCAAAGTGTGTTGAATTTATTCAGGCTATGAATTTCATCAATTCCAATGACTTGCTTTGTGACCCACTTTGTTAATTTCGCAGACTCACAGAACATATGCAAATTGCAGAAAGTTCTGGAGGCTTCTGAAATGTACCATGTGATGCAACCCATTCCTTTCATCCCGAGGAAACAAATTGAACAATTCACATGAATAATTCGGTCCCAAATCTCATATCCCATGTGTAATGTAATTAAACCATAGTGCATATAGTACGGACAACCGATCTCCATTTATGATGGGCGGTCAGCCTATTTTATTGTAAAAACACTCTGTGATCCTATGCCTTTGTGTGGAAATCTTTACCACATCCAGAGGATTAATCTGCAACTCATTAGACACTGATAATCTGTATGGAGACAAGTGCAGCTCCGGGACTGGAGTGTGAGTGCATATGGTGCTGAGCGCTTTGCGCTGCTATAGGCTGAGAAAGGCACCATGCCGATCGTACCCAGCCCCCATTGGCCGAGAAATGCGGTGGGTCGTACCTTCGCAGGAGAGCTATGGTTTTCAACCAGGTCCAATACGGAGACAATAGGGGAACGCAGGACAGCTGGTGGAACGCATCGGGCTGCGGAGACGAGTGAAATTACCCCAGACCGTCAACTAGTCGCCAACAGGAATTTGTCAGCGGACGGTTGGATACAGATGCTACAGCCTTAACATTTTAGGCAGAAAGACTTAAACATGTTCCGTCTACAGCCTCCTAAGGCGCTATCCTTCGGGCTTGTTTGGTCACAGTAAGCAACGGACAGATTGAATGGTGAGTGAATATACCGGCTCGCTTTTCATTCCGGTCGTGCGTCTTAGCCATTGGAAGAATGATAGGCTGAATAATTTTCATCAACATCATCATCATAATAATACTCAGACTTCTTCTGAATAAAATGCCCAGATGCGACCGCAACCTATAGCGTCTGTTAGTCTTTGCAATGACAACAATGGCAGAATGCTGCCCTGTGCGTCTGATTGCGGTTAAAGGGTACCTCTTGGAAATTGCATTGTGTCTTGTACTTATGTGTATGCTGTAAACACATCAACATCCCCGACGGCGACTCTGCATGTGCTGTTCTCTACAACACAGCCTATCCTCGTCTCGACTTGAAAATGAAACAGGTTGTAATCAGTGACAGACGCTTATTGTGTTGACTTTATAAAGGTTGGACTAAGAAATACACCTTGACACAGCCTAGGCTACACACTGACATACACATAATACTTGTCTTGTGAGCATTCTTACAAAAAACATACATTTACACAGCGCTGAATGGAGACATCCTTTAAATGCTGCAGGCTGTTGCGGTCGTCTTTGCCTGTATCCACAGTGCAGCCACTGTTGTGTTTGGGCCCTTGCGTGGAGGGAGAGGGGATGGATGTTGGGGGATAGGGGCACAGAGAGCTGCCTGTCTGTCTGATGGGGCGCAGAGCATGGAGGCAAGCCGCAGCAGGAAGAGGAGAGGGGAGGACGGGACTGGATGAGTCAGGTATCCGTAGGGTCAGTCGGAGCATAGTGGTACTGAATAGGCGTAGTCATAGTCATAGTCAGACAGCGGGGGGGTTAGAATGGTAATTGTGTCGAGGGAGGCATGAGGGGAGCCAAAGGGCCCTGCACCCAAGCGCAAACCATGCGCGCAGCAACGTGCAGTCTGAACGAGAACAGCGGGGCGCTCTGACAGCGACTCAGCGAGGCTTCTCTGAGCCCCTTGTGGACAGCGACTTGTGGTGCAACCCGCCTGACGCACCTACCTAAAGAGCTTGACTTTCGTGCTTTACCCTCGTCTAGTGTTTGTTTTGGCCTGTCGTCTCTTGTTTTGGTGTTCGGGGAGCTTCGTCCAATTAAAGGATTTCGTGCCTGAAGTGGCTGCAGAGTGAAAGTGTATAGCTTTCGGAAGATACATGCCATAGCTCTTTTTTCCAACCTTACAACACTGAACTCACTATATCTCAAATAATAATCCACCGTGATGAAAGGATGCCAGGCTATCTATGTTCCTTGTTACTGCAATTCAGTGATGTTTAGATAATGGCACTAGGTTTAGTCACAAAATTATGCAAGTGACATAAACCAGAATAAAACAAGCAAATGTATGAGACTTAAGTGAACAGTGAAAGACATAAAACCCCTTTGTTCTATTTGAGGTCAGCTCTGCAAGAAATGTTCCCTACTCCAAGGCAGAAAAGGCCAGGCTAGCATGTGATGACACATGACAAACACATGCATGCACACACACACGCACACAGACCCACACATCCACAAACTCACATACACGCACAGTCTTAAAATGTAGGTCAGTTGTACAGTTTACTGTCACAAAAGCAATTATTTGATCCCTTGTCGTGCAGAGCGTGGCTGCAGTGCTTTGCAGCAGAGAGGAATGCATTTCTTCCACCCATGTGGTGCCTTATCTGCACTGTTTAGGGCTGCTTGCCAACCTTGCTTTGTGAGGCTTACAACCTCCCATTCTCCATGTGTTTTGCTCAGTGTGTTTGTGTGAGTTTGTGTCCGCGTGTGTGTGTCCACGCGTGTGTGTGTCCATGTGTTTTTGCACGTGCCTGTGTTTGTGTGTGTTTGACATTGAAACACTTTAGAGGGATGGTGGTGGAGGGCAGTGTTGTGCTTATGTCTGTAGGGAGACGTTGATTCATAGGCGTCTGAGGAGCAGAATATGTCCTTACAAGTGCTGCCAGTCTTATAGACTATTCTCTCTCTCTCTCTCTCTCTCTCTCTCTCTCTGTCTTTTGTTCACCCTTTTGTCCACCTTGGTCATTCTGACAATATATTAGTCCCTTTGGAAAAGTTTCAATTTGTGTGTGTGTGTGTGTGTGTGTGTGTGTGTGTATGTGTGTATGTGTTTGTGTGTTGGGGATGGGGAGCTATTAGAGACAGGGAGACAGAATTGTTGAGTCTGTAGATTTTTGCCAGTCATTGTTAGCTAATAATATTCTGTGAGTGTGTGTTTGTGTGTGCGTATATGTGTGTTTGTGTGTGTAGAGCAGCTGTGTTTGCATGTGGTAGTAAAGAAGAGGGCACAGCAGAGACCTCAGGCGTCTAAACATTTTGCTTGCACGTCACATTTCTTTTCATTGTGGGTCTGTTTTTTTCTCTTTCTTTCTCAGTGTTTGAGTCTTACTTCCCTCCAGCACCTGCGTGACCTTGTGGATGTGTGTGTGTGTGTATGTGTGTGTGTGTACTCCTTTACCATCTACCTATGGCAAATATGCAGACAAAACTGAGCTATGAACAATTATACGGAAAACTGAGTAGCCCATAGTCCAGTTTTAGACTAGTTTTAACACTTAAATGGACTCTCTCTCTCTCTCAAACACACTCACACAGAAAGATGCTAATGATGGCTCCTCCACTCCGGCACACTCAGCCTTTAGTCTTTCCAATAGTACCTGTCGTACGTTTCCAACTGGCTCGATAAGACCTTACATAACAGAGACCTAGGAGGCATCACTGGAGAGAAAAGCTCTTTTTTATTCACTGGTCCAGCATCAGTTTTTATTGATGATATCACTCTTGATTAACAAGGGCGTGATGAGTGAATGCTTAAGGCACAGAGAGGAAAGGTTGTAGAAGATGTTGGGAGCTTTTGAGGTCTGAGACTGTTTTCATTCTCATTGCTGATCCATGTGCGGATGTTTTAAGAGAGTTTGCCCCAATAGTTATTGTGTGCCTTGCACAAACCTGAGTTTTTTAGACTGTTGCATATGTTGCATAATGTGCACTCTCTCTCTCTTTCTCACACACACACACACACACACACACACACCCTGGGCCTGGCCACGTACCAGCATTTCATTTTCATCAAGTGATTGTTTCAAGTGGTTTTGTGAGATGATGAAGTAATCAATCTCAGACGATGCTTGAGGTTCATAGGTCTGATGCAATGTGATCACAATCAGAAGTATTGACTGTGTCAACAGCAAAGTAACAGAGCTTGACTAATTTGTGCTACTGGCTACAACAGTCAGACAAAGGTTGTACATGATGCAAAAAATATAACAAGCTGTTCACACACTTGTGTTTAAACATAAATTGATTTAGACCTGGCTTTAAAAGCATGTCCATGCAGATATACCTATTCAAACACGAATAATTGGTTTAATTATCAGCTACTGTATATAATGAAAATAACAGGACTCATTTTAATCAGTGTATTTTTGATCATGTATTTTATCCATTATCTGCTTGGCCTAATCTTTTTTTCATTCTGCTAAACAAACTGTGCAAGCTGTGGAAGCTGCAGGTGAAGTTAGACTAAAGCAGATTGTTACAGCTGGCTCATGGATAATGATGTTATCATGCTGATTAACTAAACTAATTGAGTAACATTGAGTAACATAGACCTTGTTAACAAAGGTACAGTCACTAGAAATCCACTCAGGTTTGTTACACATTAATTACTAAATCTTTTGAGCTTAAGTGAACTAAAGGTGCTTGTTGATTAATTCAGCATATTGTCTTTCAATTCTTAATCTTTGCCTTTGTATGCTATTGTTTCTGGCAGTCTCAGTAGACATGGTCAGTGATAGTCTCAATAACCATTGTTTCTCATACTTTACACTTGGCTTCTATTTGTTGATCAGTCAGTGGTGGCCATATGTAAAAACACCTTCATTTATTTAATTTTTCATCTTCATCTTTCATTCATTTAACTCAGTGCCCATCTCCCTGGCTTATAAAAATTAGACTGTTACACAGATGAAACAGAAAGTGGTTTTAGGGATGTTTTGGCAGGAGCTTACGGAAGTGTGAGGCACTGAATTGTCGTAACTGCACTTGTACGTCACACGTTGCTGTTGAGTCAACAGATCCTGACAGATTTCTTTGACCCTCAAGAAGTCATTCCGATCTCCCAGTTTAGTCGTGGAGCTTTAGTTCACGCTTTGCAGGGGGTTGTGCAAATGTTTATGCTAGGTGCTGACTTCGCTGTTGACAAATTCACCCCCACTTTTGGATGGATGTATCAGTGCTGGAATGTAGCCTGTGTGATGCACATTTACAACATAATGGAAATGTAGAGACTGTGCTCTACGTGCTGGCTTAAGATACTTGATATACACACACACACACACACACACACACACACACACACACACACACACACACAGACATACAGCCCATACCACTGGCAAACAGCCAATCTTTTTGTATTTCTTCTGTTTGTGGCAACAACTATAGTGTTTTGGTTTCCTGTACCCATACTTTTCTATAGTTTTTTGTTTTTCGTTTATCTGTGAACATTCCCATGCTCATCAGTATATCTCAGCTCCTGCCCTTGGAGGATGGAGAAAAGACATAACAGTCCAGTTCTAAACCGCTTCCTTTTAGGCTGTTGTTCTTTTTTAGTTTGGGTTTTCAGTCAGTTGTGCTCTTCTCAATGTCAGAGTGTCCCTAGCTCTGAGATTGAGACGTAATGCTGTTTGAATCTTATTTACGGCACATCCGGTTTCCTGCCGTCCTGATTTCTATTAGGGAAGGGGACGCTTACATAACGGCTGACAAAGCGAGGCAGATTGCATAGTCTGTTAGGCAAATCATTCAGCCCTGAACCAAACTGAAGAGTGAAATTAGAATTTGGGATGGCAGAGGCACAGACATGCACACACACACACACACACACACATATACACACATCAAAACAGAGAGAAGGAACAGTTTCAGACCACGATTGAGATCTAAATGTGAGAACTATGATTAATTAGACAATTCAGCACTAGAATGCTTGACTTAATAATGACAGAGATACTTGTGTGTATGTGTGTGTGTGTGTGTGTGTGTGTGTGTATACCTCTGTGAGGCTTTTCGAAGAAATTATCACCTCAGACTAATTATTCCGGTGCAGTGGTCTAAGCTGAGGGAGTGGTGTCTCAGTCACCAGTTCCAACAGCTGCTGACTGAAAGCTCTTTCATCCAGCAAGCTGATTTTTCAGAGGCGCTGACAGACACTAGGAGGCCGACACAAATGGCTGTCAATGCATACATATTAACCACTAATTACTAATTACTTTTTAAAATAATTTCACAACCACTGAATACAAGCTGTCTAAACTGAATAAGGTAGTTCAAATATTTATGTTATGCTTTTGTCAATATGTGTACCACATAATCCAGAATTATACCCTGTGCAAGGGCATAACTGAAGACAGGTTGTTGTTGTTAAAACTGAATAAGGCAGTTCAAATATTTATTTATTATACATTTGTAAATATGTGTCATATCATATTCCAGAATTATTCCTTGAGGAAGGCAAACTGACTACCTCTTATCTCCATAGTGACCTGTTGTTTTTGTGTGTTTTAGTGATTGGCGGCAGTGACCCATTCCATTCCTACGTTTGCCAGCCTCTCCCTCCTCCTCTTCCTCTTCCTCCTCCTCATTCTTCCCCTTTTGGTAAGCATGAGCTCCTCGCCAGTCATGTCCAGCCCTCCCATCAACATCGTGGAGGAACTGCAGGTCATCACCGCCCAGAACCTGGAGAAAGTAGAGGTCAGCAAGTACTATGAGGTCATCAGAGAGCTTGGCAAGGGCACCTATGGGAAGGTGGACCTGGTCATCCACAAAATCCGAGGTGAAGACCGTCATCCCCCAAAATCACAAACACACACACACACACACACACACACACACATATACACACAATCACACACCTGCAGCCCCCAATGTTAAGTCAGTCTTATGTGAGTTTTGATTCCCTTCTCATCAAAGGACAACCAACAGACAGACACACAACTCTTCCCATCTCCATTTTGCATTAATATGTATGTTTGGTCCTTTCTTCCTCTCTTAATTAGGCACAAAGATGGCCTTGAAGTTCCTGAAGAAGAAAACTACAAAGCTAAGGAGCTTCCTGAGGGAGTACAGCATCTCTCTCTACCTCTCTCCCTGCCCCTTCATCATCAACATGTTCGGCATCGCCTTCGAGACTGACGACTATTACGTCTTTGCACAGGAGTACGCCGTGGCTGGGGACCTGTTTGACATCATTCCTCCACAGGTATGGGATTGGACACTTACTTCTGTCCAACAGCCATTGGTGAAATCCAGCAGTTAAGTCTCAGTGGGCTCTGGGTTTAGAGCTAGGAAGGACATTAGGATTCAGCCACTCACTATTCTATTCTAACTATTCTCCCTATTTTGCATTTCATTGATCCTCCCCCAGGTGGGTCTTCCAGAGCCAGTGGCCAAGCGCTGTGTCCACCAAGTGGGCATCGCCCTGGACTACATGCACTACAAGAAGCTGGTGCACCGCGACATCAAGCCTGAGAATGTGCTGATCTTCGACCGGGAGTGCCGCAAAGTCAAGCTGTCCGACTTTGGCATGACGCGGCGGGCCGGCTCGCCAGTGAAGCGCGTGAGCGGCACCATCCCGTACACGGCGCCGGAGCTGTGCGGCGCGGCCGAGCCCTCCGAGGGCTTTTGCGTGGACCCGGCCACGGACGTGTGGGCATTTGGCGTGCTCCTCTTCTGCATGCTCACGGGCAACTTCCCCTGGGAGAAGGCGCTGCCCACCGATGCCTTCTACGAGGAGTTTGCCCGCTGGCAGCGTGCCCGCCGTGGCGCCGGCGCAGGCTCTGGCACCCCGGGGCCCATCCCCTCACAGTGGCGGCGCTTCACAGACGAGGCGCTGCGCATGTTCCGCAAGCTCCTGTCACTGGACCCGCAGCGGCGCTGCTCGGTCAAAGAGGTGTTCCGCCACTTCGGCCGCCGCTGGATGCTGGACAGCGAGGTCGGGGTCGGGGGGGTCAGCGGGGCCACCGGCAGCGGGGTCGGGAGCCACCAGGGGGCACTCAGCTCCACCTCAGAGGAGGACGAGGAGGACGAGGACCTTCTGGTGGACCGCATGAAGCAGCAGACGCTCTCGCCCGTGGTGTGTGGGGGCCCCAAGGCGGCAGGCGCCATGGAGACGGGCTCGCCGCAGGGTCACCGCTATGCAACGGTGACGCCCGGCGGATATGAGCGTGTGTCCAGAGATAACACGTCTGGCAGCCGCATCCTAGTTACCACACCCATAGAGATTTGTGTTTAGACGCACTATGTACAGGACAGACATGTACACAAACACTCTCACACACACACAAACATGCATATACACACAAAACAACATGAAAGGACAGAAAATATATATATATACTAATGCTACACACAATTGTAACTCTATCCATGGGTACACTCCCAAATGTTAGACTGATTCTGCAAGTCAGCCTTTCTGGAGCTATGACTGCAGGGCTGCGAATGACTCTTGCCCAGTGCATATAATGCAGACCACAATCAGTGGTGTTCTCTTGTTAACATTCCTAATAGTGACATCAATCACTCCACAGAATCTCTGTAGAGACTGTTGATAGAAGGCTGTCACCTTTCCAACTGTAGAAATTAAAACCTACCAGTAGACTGAGTGCTTTGAAAAAAAATGGAAAGTTATAAAGCAAAAATTCTGAAAATATATTGCAGACCAAGAGCAAAAAAAAAATTGAGAGCAATATACCCTTATTAAGCAAAAAAGAAAACCCAAATGGGGACAGTTCACTAAAATAGTAAACTATGGCATAATTTTTGTGTTTGCTTAAATTCAACTAAAAACTACTTCCTCAAACAGAAAATACTGTAGGATACTAGCAAGCCAACAACTAAAGACTGCCCATTCTACATTTTTTACAATGCCAAAAAATACACAAAGTTTTGTTGATTGATTAATCAGTGTGACCTTTAGCTCTTTCTGATCTTCAAGATTTTTAATTCAATACTTTCCATTGACATAATTATCTAAAAGATTCTTCCTGAAACTTACATAGAGATGCAGTTTCAGTTTTGTTTGCAATATACCCACCCATTTCAACATGAGAAACGTTTCGGAAGTGTGTCATAGGCATTTGGAACATTCAGGAAGTGCGTCATAGACATTTTAACATCAACTAAAATGTGATATGAAAGAGACTATGTTACCTTTGTACAATATATTTGGACATTTGAATCAGTATTTTATTGAATTCTATTGATTTGCTTAATTTATTTGACCTCTGTATGAAATATATATTTTTCAATCAGTTATTTTGTAATTAGCCAAGGTTTTTTTTTTACTCTTCTGCAGTAGATAATTGATGCATTTGCACCAAATGGTACTGAATATTGAGCTGCTTATTTGCCCATTCTATCACCTCTTTTCAAAATGAAGCTACTACCATTATTTTTACACATTGAAAGGTAGAGCAGATCAGTGTACATTTTTAGTATTTGACATTGTGGGTCAGATTCCAAAGAAAGCGTAACAAAAGGGGAAAAAAACATCTCACTGAACCCTACAGAAATATCTGAAGTGGCATGGAAATCATTTGGATGGAGGGATATTTGGGGTCACTGGTGCAAAATGATTTGTCCACACCACTGGAAACAGCTTTCAGCTGTGTGTCACTGCCAGCCAGCTTGTCCCATGCACAGAAGCAAAGCGTGAAACCCCTCCAATGCCTCTCCACCTGATTTAGACACGCTGATGTTTTCCTGCACCACACACCATCGAGGGTTCTTTACTAAAATAAAAAAGCTTTGAGGTCAGATCAAGAGAGGATGACTATTTTAATGAGTGAGCCTGTCTCAGCTGTTATGGATGGGGTGGGGTATGGGTACTCAACCCAGAGTGGCACAAGGGGGGCTGTGCAATGGAAAATTCCTCCCCAAAAGCCTTAGCTAGTACCAAGCTCTGGGTACAGTGATTTTCACAAATGCTTTGAAGTTGTAATTTGGTAATGTGATGATCAGTTGTTTATTGTCGTTGTTGTCAAAACTGTAGATGTTTTAGTCATTTTTGTATAACTCCTGAGCTCTTGCAGATGGAATGACTACAGTGAGACTAAAACAAAGCTGTTCTTTAGTGCTCAGAGGCTGGAGATTATGGAGAGATTCTATTTCTCCAAAGTATTCTAGTGTGAAAATGTCACTGTCATTTTTATGTCAAAATGTCATTTATAAGCTAGTACTTGACTGAATTCTTCCTTAAAAGCAAGGCTGGTCTTTTGTCAGACATGCATGTTTTTCAGTGCCACTGATAATCTACTTCAATAGGTGTCAAAAACTGCCCAGGTACAGGTCAGCCAATATCACAAAATGGTAAAAAAGAAGAAAAAAACAAGAAGCTTCAGTTTTTTTCTCATATAACAACAGATGACATATCTATGAAATGAATTTTAAAAATGTATTTTTAGATTATCTTAGTTATTAGTTTTTCCTTTTAAGTAGGGAATTCAGAACTGATGCCCTATTTATTTGTTTTGATTTTATCTGAAAATAACTGAAGATTGATACAATCTTGTCTTTGAATTGCATGAAGAGATACAACAGATACATTTATATATATAAAAATCTGTCCTCACAAAATACACAATTGTTGTGATGTGAAATTTTGCTGTAGCACAAAATTGCAAAATATTCCAGTGATATCTTCATGACTTCTTGAAAGAATCTAGGGCTAAATATGATGATTGAAAAAAAAAGACTTGGTTTTTCAGTGTGTTGTATTTGTATCATGTTGTTGTTGTGTTGTTGTCTTTAACAATATCAAGGACATCAGAGCTGAGATTTCTCTTGAATAAGACAATATCGGAGTTTTGCAATACTCTAGTTTGTGGTGATGTCAAGTATTCCGACACAAGGTCTTCTGAGCCCCCCCAAAAAAGTGTTGTGGTAGTGGGGCAAACAAGTGTTTTCTGTTGTTACTCAGACACAGCTGCATGCTGGGTGCTGACGCTTTGTGTGAAAAGCGTGCTGTGGTTGTTTCATGTGACTTGAAAAAGATGCATGAATTCGCCACAGCTTTGAGCATGGGATAAAAAAGGTAGCTTTGCATCTACCTTCAACTTGAGAGAGCTCACAGTACAGTGCTGTGGCTTAGTCCTAAGTCACTGGGAACTGGGATGGCTAAAAAAAGTTCGTTTTTGACCAATCAGAACTGAATGGATTTTGGAAGTTCCTCTCTGGCACGTTAATGCCATTATCACTCCAGTTCTGCCAGCTGATATCCAAGAACTGAGGACTCAGATCTCCATGGAGTGATCATTGTGTATTGTGCTGCAAGTTGTGTGATTTCATTGTCTTTCTCTTCTGTGACAGCCTTTAGATGCCCTGTGGGGTCAGTGATGTTTCAATCATTAGAGAATAAAAAAATAACACTAGAATTCTTGTCAGACTTGTCTTCGCAATACAACTGTCTTCCTGTTAACAGATTTAAGCAAAAATAAACAGAAATCTTTAAGACACGTGTTTTGACTTGGTACTTGTCAATTGCCTGTTGCCTGAAATTGGACCCTATATGTGAAATGTATATGAAAAATGTCCCTATAGATATCAAAAATCATAAATGATATAATGATGAATAATATAATGACATAGTGAGGTATCAAGGAATATAGACACTTCATCATCCAGGCTATTTAGCAGATATTTTCTCATCAATAGTGACTTAATAAATATGTTTAGTGATAAAGTATAGGTAGCATAGATAGGCCAACACATCAAAAAGGTGTCATATATATATATTAATATACCCTCCTAACATGAATACTATTCAAACATGCGAATGTGTGGTAGTTTCACTGCGATACCTTTTGTGGCACTGTCATGTCAGCTGTCAACTTTATCAGCCGTCATTTCCAACACACTACCAAAATAATACTGCCATTTAAAATCTACAATTCAATTCGATAAAATGTTTTGCCCCTTCAATTACTTGAAGAGAATCTGAGCAACTTACAGATCATTCATCTTCCATGAAAGTTTTTTCATGGCCACTGAGCATTTTGAGGGAAAACAAGAGACAAAGACTTCATGTATCCAAAGTGACTGAACAGTATGCAATTTATTTGCACATTTTGACCCATTAAGCTGTAGTATTGTTCCAGTCCAATATGGGGTGAACAAATTAGGATAGAAAGTTCAGAGACTGAGGTTCAACCCTGAGTTTTAGATTTTGACAAAATAAGATACAGAGACAACACATAAAAAAGAAAAGAAAAAGAAGGAAAAAAACAGACAAAACATTTGGTGCATTTCAGTTTCACTGCCAAAAGTAATGGCATTTTTGTCTTTACAGGTTGCATGTGGCAGACTTTGGAAATGATCAAAATGTGATGTACCTCATTAAGAAAAAAAGCTACAGAAATAAAACAAATATTTTCTCCTAGTAAAAAATAGTTTAAGAAAAGTTCAATATGGCACACTGCTTGTAGGCAGCAAGATAAGCAGGCATAACTAAAACCTGCTTGGACATATGCCACTACAAGACGGTGACTGTGGCATTGGCACAAAATGTCAGGACATTTAACTGCAGCTGCCTTTCTGCAGACCAAACACAAAATTCATTGGGTACACAAACACTGGTCTAGTGCTGCTATGCAATGGACACAAATGGGCAAACATCACTGACATAGACTACAATGCACTTCCTATACGCACCTGTCCTCCCACCGCCACTCCCTCCACCTCCTTAACCCCCCCACCAGACAAGTATCAAGCCTGCATCAGTTCAGACAAATCTCTTTAAAAAAGTGCATGCAAGCCTCCTGTCAACTGTTCACATAAACAAAGTCTATGTACATCATCTGATTTGTCTTCCACAAAGCTGGTAAACTGGCCATCTGAGTTGTTATCTGGCAAGTAGAAGGGTAGAAATTGATATTCATTCTGTGTTTAAAATGTAAAAGGAAATTGAAAAGAAAAAAATTCTTGCTAAATATATCAAAAAGTTTTTTTTGTGTGTTGGCATATGTTCCAGCTGCATATACTGATTGAAAGGGATACTATGTCCATTTGAGGTGACGGCAGACGAGATGTGTCAGCACTAACACTGTTGGTTAAAGAGGGAAAGACACTGACCATTAATAGCCCTGTCAAAAATTACAGAAAACCACAAGCTGGTGTTTACCATACAACATAGTGTTTAGCTGTGCAATCAGTTCTGTTAGTTGTTCTATACTGTGTTCCATCAACAAGTGGACAAGACAAGTACACAGCTGGGTGAGAACAACAGAGGACAATGACAAAAACAGACAAACAAAAACAGAAAAGCATATGCTCCTCTTACCAGAGCTTCTGAAGCATCAACTATTGGCAAGTATCTTAACAAAGGAGAAACCCAAATTCTGTTTTGCAGGCACCCACATGAGAGATGGAGAGCCTACGCCATGCTCAGTGACCCTGCACTAATGTAAACATATCAACTGCCTGTGGTAGCTGTGGGAGGCTAAGTAAATAGATCTTAAGTAATCTGCATGTAAAGTTTCATTATCACTGATGTGGCCTACTGGGCAGTCCTACAGTACACTTCACTGGGAACATTAGGCTGGCAGTTATGCCAAGTTATGGTTTTTATCAATGGAGCTGTTGGTCTTCTGTTTGTTCTACCATCACAGGCCAAGAGTGGAGACATCCATTGACTCATCTGAGGTGGATGATATGCAGGAAACTCTACTGCAATAAATTACCCTCGGACAGAGGATGCTAAGTCTCACTGTATAGTGAGGAACATAAGTTGTCCTTCAATACTGCATTGCAAGAACAAACTCCATGTCTTTATAAGGATCTAGTTCATATAGAACTGGAGTGCTCTTGGGAAATTTCTTTTCGGGGCATTCCATTTTAGGGGGACAATACTGTTTTCCTAAATAATTCTTCAAACAATAAAAATGATAATGAAAATAGTTCCAAACATGACAAAAAACACATGGATAAATTAAGTGCCAAAGTGCACTCTGAAATTCTCATTTTGAAGAGAACAACCAGAGGAGATACATTCAATGAATGACTTAAAAACACAGGCACAGTTCCCTCATGGATCACAATGAAGAAAGAGAACAAAATCATTAGTGCACTCTTTTGATAGTCAGCACTGGCTTGATAGTCAATATCACTCTAAGAGCCGCCTAGAAAGATGCATGGAGAACAGCAGGTAGACTGAAGCTAAAGCCTTTCTAGAATCACTGGGGTCTGCTCTGAAAACAAATTTCTTTTAAATTTTTGAAGCCAATTTCTGTGTAAGCCCGACATGTTCATGTCATCAAGAATGTGAGCAGAAATTAAATAACACGCCTGTGATTAAACAGATGTTGAGTGGGAGGGAATTATCTTAAAACAATGCAACAACCCTGCCTTTGCCTCAGCCCCTCTCTTCTCCTCTGGGCCAACACTTGCCTCGGTCCCAGGGAGCAACAATCACATGTCTGTTCGCCAGATGAACTTTGTTCATGCCATTGATTAAATTAAACACACAATGCATCCTACAACATCGTTTCCAAATGGACTGAAATATAGTTCTTATATTGAAATAAAATATAAATAAGACTAGTCATTCTGTACAAAAAAGAATTGTAATAATAATAATAATATTAATAATAACAACAATAATAATAATAATATCCACTTAGGATAACTCCACTAACTGCTGAGAATTTCTTCTCAAACATATATTTATATATTTATATATTAAAAACATTACTCTGTGCGATTTCATTCCTCTTTACTGCTTTGGGCCCTTTAGTTAACAAGCTTTGGCCTCCACTTCCAAACCTGTAAGCGCTACACACACAGACACACATATTGGCGTTCACAAAAAGTCTTCAAGTTCCCTGGTTGTTGTTATTGGTGTGCACTGACATTGAGGAGTTACTTCACTACTGAGATGTTGTGTTAAGGTTAGAGGGTGATTGCATTCCAGAGGCCTCTTGCTGCCCATTCCGGAGACGTGCTAGTGGGTCTCAGCGAGCTTGGCCGACGCACTGCATTACCAAGGTGGAGTAGCAGAGATGTTTATCTGAAAGAACCATATGGGACGTGTTATGCTAAAATCCAATATTAAAATTTTAGAATGCTAAAAGTGAATATCACAAATATCACAAAGAAACAAACAAACAATAGAAAGAAAGAAAGAAAGAAAGAAAGAAAGAAAGAAAGAAAGAAAGAAAGAAAGAAAGAAAACAAACCTTGAACCGGTGCTGCTTCCTGGGTTTTGTCATCTGGCATTCTTTCTATTTGTAGAGCCTTTGATTGATTTATTCTGATGAAGAAAATGAGAACAAGCAGGATCAGGGAACATTTCATCAGTGAAACCATCAGTACATCTAGCCAAAATAGGAATGCACTGATGCAGCTTTCTTGATTCTGATGCCAATTTTGATATCTGGGTTTTGCACATCGGTTGATATCTGATACCGATCCAACATCACCACTGAATAAATTTTATTCATCAATTTTGTCAACTAAGCACTCAATAATTCTCACAATAATTCTCTCAATTCTTCTTTTTTTCTTTTCAATCAGACATTTTTACTTACACACAAAACACTTTATTGCATAATGCAGTATTTTGGGCATGGATATTGCAGTAGGCCTACTGCAATGTTTTAAAAACTGCAATGATGCTGTGATATAATGCAATGTTAAGCATTTTCTGGCACCAACTTAATGCTTACAACTCCATGCAAAAATTTGTCTTACCTGGAGTTCAGCTTTGACTAATCTGACCAACTTCCTTTCCTCTGATTGCATCCGTATTCCCTGTTACTAAATATACGCTCAGCCTTGTTTGTGGTTGCGCGTGGCTAGCATCGAGGTGATAGATAATGCAGACTACAGTAAACTTTTATTTTGCAACTGCGCATTACATTGATCGCCAGCCAGCTTGATACAATGCATCAGGCACAAGGGAAAGAAAAGAGTGGTGCAACAGCAGGAGAATATGCTTCTTTGAATGTGAAACTAAAGAATTTGTGCAAGATTACACATTTCTCGGGACAGACCCAGGGTATATGCAGGAATATTGAGGTTAAATTTAATCCTTTTTAACACTTGACTGAACGTCACTGAAAAAAATAATACCTCATGTAATGGCAATGAACACTTCTTAATACTTTTAATGGCCTTAATTTTGGCAAAACCCCACAGACACCCTGAGACCTTAACAAATTCCCAGAAAACCAGGACGTGTGGCAACACTAAGCATAGTATAGCTTGCAGTATTCACGCATGGTAGCCTAGCATACAAAGTTAGTGTCGTCATTTAAGTCAAAAGGCCCAGGGACTGGCTACATTTTTCCAATACCCGATCCAACTATTTTGTCAATATTGGGACCAATATCCAATGTAAATATCTGATTGGTGCATCCCTCAAAGATGTGATATAATATTGTTATTGACAATTTATTTGTATGACTCAAGAAAAGCTGATATCTTACCTTGTGCTTAGTGCATTTCATTGAGAAGTTCTCTTCATTGAGTACACAGCCTGTAGGCATATGCAAGAGGACATACAAGGGCTTATATGAATTACATTTAATCAGTCCTACTAAGCATCAAACTGAAAGCTGGGCCTGACGAGACATGGTAATGACTACAGGCCTATGGTACATCTGCTATGATTGACAAAACCACTCATATGTGAGATTAAATACTGATGTTATGATATTCATTTGGATGTGAGTTTCATAAGCCACTTTCAAAAGGAAATACTGAAAATTCTGACTTAAAACAAACACAACTGCCAACTGACATCAATTAATCTAGATTCATAAAGTAAAATGCAGATCCGAAAAACATTTATCTAGGCCTAAGCTTTTACAGACCTATTAAAAGTTCACTTTCTAATCAGAAAGTTTCTTATGAATAGTGGATGGCAAAACAAATCCTCTTGTTCCTTTACAGTAACACACTGTTCATTTGAACTGAACACTCAATGATCATTCCTGCTTCCTCAAGCAAGAACATGTTTTCATCTGCAAAAGCCAAGGGGAGTAGGCAATTGGTCTGTTGTGCAAGCTGGCATATATCCATCTGTCTACAAGAAACAGCCTATAAAGCAACGCTTCTGTGTTTTAACCTTCCACCCATCATAAACATCCCAGTCAAACGCATTGACACCCCTGCCCTACTGAACCCGGACAAAGATGGGCCAGAGATACTCACCAGACCGTACAGCACAAATGTAGTGATATTTGTTGGGGCATTCTCTGAAAAAACATCCCAATGTGGCGCCCACTCTGTGGCACAAGGAACACAGCTGTGGGAAAAAAAGAACATGAGGTAAGCAACATTAAGTACAAGCAGGGAAGTTTCTTCCTCACTGAAGGCCTTAACAACTCCACAACAACTGTGCACCAGTTGTTAACCTCTTCCACTTCCCTTATATCAGCTTCAACATGTCCCTACATACAGAGTAAAGGGACTCACCAAAGTGCACTTAGGTGGCTAATTAACAGGAGGGAGGAGAGTTTAAGACAGGCTAGAAATATTAAGGTTTACAGTCATTTTAAAGAGCAATACTTTTTTTAACCAGCTAGCTCGAATATCATTAAATTAATTGAAACCGCAGGTGACTGTGGGTGACCACGGTAGACTGTTCAATCCGGATCAACCCATGCATTGTTAAGTTAGTTTACAAAGTAAGCTATTCTATTCTGTTCAATAAATGCCAATACAAACCCCGTGTAGACTTACCGTCTCTTGGGCCATCTTGACTGCCTTCTCCAGCCCATAGAGCCTCCCCTTCACCAGGAAGACTCCTGCAGACCAAATGCCGCAGTCCTCGTGGAGCCAGTACTCGTTCGAGTCCAGCGGTACCACGGGCGGGCTGTACCAGCTCTCGGTCGCTCCACCATCAGGCCGGGACCTCTTGGCTGCCGGGCTGTGCGAGAGCTCACTGTCGCTGGTCCATCTCTGGCAGGCTGCCCCCAGGGCAGTGTAGGGGGTTCTGCTCTGGCGGGCGCGGCGGGCCCAGCTACCGGGGATGGCCGAGGAACACTTCCTGCCCTTGGCGCCAAACGACGAGTCCGAGTCGCTGGGGTCCTCCTCTTCCTCGGCTTTGAGGCCTGCAAGGCCAGCCGAGGGCCTGCTGTCTGGTTTGGAGCCGTCAGCGTAGTAGGGCCCGTGGAGGTCACCCAGGTCCAGTGCGTTGGCCGCACCACCGCACAGGCAGCAGACCAGCTCGGCACACCGTGAAGCCTCCATCGACACACGGCCGTACTGCAGGAAAGGTGTGGACGGAACGGCACCAGACACGAAGCCCGAGGTCAGCTGATGCCGTCCTTTTCTGACTGTGGGCTTCACCTCCTCGGGGTAGTTGACAACCGTGCACGCGACATAATCCTTGCGCTCCACATGCACAAAAGGGGTGAACATGTCTGCCCGCAAGTCCCTTTTCTCCTCCTTGTAGTTGACATACTTTAGCTTGATCTCAGGTTCCTTGGGGGAGAACATGGAGGACTGGCCTACTTTGTGTTTCTTGTGTTTCTTTTTGGACGTGTAGGCCTTCTTGCTGGTGGGTGAGCATTTGTTCTGCACCTCACCTGCACATTGTTGCTTCCCAGGACTTTTTTTCTTGTGTGACTTGGGCGGAGGCAACAGACTTCTCGGAGGGTGATCATTTGATGTTTTACAGTTCGAAGTGCTACTTGACTTTTTTCCCGATTTCTTGTTTGGGGTGGATGATGTGTTGGTTGTGACTTCGTCATCAGATGTGCCCTTGTGAAGATATTTGGAAAGACTCTGTGTGTGTTCAAAATCTGAGGTAGATCCTTCTTTAAAACAGCTGCTGCTGTCTCCTTCCTCCTCCTTTTGGACTGGCGCCTGCAAGCAAGTGCTCGTCTCTGAAGTGCTAGTCTCCTGCTCCGAAGTGCATACGGTCTCACATGAGTCAGGGTCAACGCTAGCAGCTACAACCTCCCCATCATTCTTTAAAGCTTTACTCTCAGACACTTTCACTTTCAAGCAGTGGGATTTCTTAGTCGAGCGAGTGCTACTGGCTTTGAATCGGGATGGGGTGATGTTTTGTACGATGGCCTCCAACCTTATGCCCCTTCCTGTCCGAGGAGGGAGTACTTTCCTCTCCAGTCTTGCCTCCTTTGCTGGTGGGCTGCTGTTTAATTGCTGTTTGGCTATTGCTTCGGGCTTCTCCATCACACCTGATGCTTGAACATCCTCGGGCAAATCCTGAGGCTCCTCTGACAGTGCCAGCTCTGTGTCCAGATTATTGTCTGTCAGTGGCTGGCAGCTCAGTTGTGATGTGTTTTCAGTGTTTGAATTATCCAGTAAACATTTTGTCTCGCCAACGCAAGCCAATTCGTCAGGCGGAGGACCAAGAAAATCCACTTCAGTGTGTTTTGTAACCAAGTCCTCCGGAAAGTTCTCCCCGCTTGGAGAGCTGGCCGTCTGCGGCAGCACAAAAACATCCTCCATCTCGTCCTGTGGCGTGGCAGGGGGTGACACAGGATCCTCCAGAGGGCTCATATATTCCCGACTGAGCGAGCTACAAATGTTTCTTGCGGCCCCTGTGACATGCATTTCAAGAGGCTGATCAGTTCTGGAAATCAAAAAGAGCACCTCCGAATCCCTTTCTCCCTGCATCTCGTCTGGGTTTGTGAAGAGCTCGCCTGAGGCATTCTCAGCACTGCATGCTGCAGCATCCCATAAGGCGCAGTCACCATTCTGCAAACAGCCGTTCTCCTCCTGCGAGAGCTTACAAACAATGGGGCCACCTTGCGGAAGTGGTGTCAGGATTTCCACGGCAGTGGCGGATGCAGCATCTCCAGTGTCTTGCATGCCATTGAGGTCCACGGCATGCTTGAGGAAACAAACCCCTGTGGCAACGTTTTGCATCATCTGAGCAGGCAGGACAAACTCAAACGGCTCATGCGCCGCCACCCCAACAGGTGTGGCGACCGCCTGAAGGCAGTGGGGGTCTGTCTCTACGCAGAGCGGCACCCCGTCTGCCTCGGACACCAACGGGAGGGCCTCGAAGCCTGAGGCATGCTGGGAGAGTTTCTTGCTGAGGGTTGACACGTCATAGAGAGGGCAATTCGCTGTGAGGGGGGTGCCGGAGGAGAAGACGTGAGAGCGGCTGACGTATGACAGGGTCACGGTGGTGTTGGAGAAGGCATTGTCGGGTTGGATCTGTTCCCCAGCCACTGGGGAGAGGTCACAGGCGTTCTCAGGAAAGGTTAACCCTTCGCTAGTCCCTGCCCCAACATACCAGCCCGGCGGCTGAACAACATGCAGGGCCTCCACCGCACTTGCTTTGCGCAGGCAATCCTCACTCTTTTTGCTCAGATCAAAGGCAATGGGGATGGTGCAGGAGGAAGAGAGGTCTTGAGGTTGTAGCCCATCCCCATTGCTGTCTGGTTGGTCCATTATAACCTGCATAACAAAAATAAGCAGAAAATAGAAATTAAGCAGTTAGCTACTGTAGAAGCATCAAAACAATGCGTTGCCATTTCCATCTTCTACATCTACTGCACTAACAAAAGCACCATCATTAACTAGACAGATCTAAATAGGTGCGAGGATGCCAGTTAACACTGTAAAATCTTAATTCCCTTAGAGTTTACACTTGCTATTCTAAGGATCCTCGACCCCTAAGGTAATAACCTTACGTATGCCAGATTGCAAAGTCTGTTTCCCACTGTGACAATAACCGTGACCTACTCTGTTAACTGCCTGAGTGTGCCAAAAAAGTTCAGTTTTAGAGTTATCTACTTAGTTATCCACTTCATTAAGACAGCAAATTTTATGACGTGCACAGGCATTACCATACCCAATTTAACATCTGAAACACATTGAAAGCTGAACAGGTTAACAAGCTAGGCTTGAAATTATTAGCGTTGATGTTATTCCTCTCAGAACTTCGGGTTCGTTGTCTTGGTGTTCGAATACTTGACAGGCTTCGAACTGTCAAAATAACAGTTTACTAGCTAAAGTTAGCGTGGTCAAGTAAAAGTAAAAGTGGCAAGCGACCGCCAAGCCATGCTACAGCTAATCTACCAGTTTTGTTGAGCAGTGAACCATGAACTATTTTAACATGCAAGCTGACGTCTGCTCTTATTCATACTTTGAAGTTAGCAAAAATTGACAATCGATATAACATGTCCTTAGCTATCAAACGGAAGCCAGTCTGGCACAACATACATCTGCTGAGACATAGGATATTTATCAAACAGTTGCATTTAAGGTTAGTCATAAACATGGGCACTTTAATAAATTTAAAACACTTATTTATGTTCCTCGGCACCAGTTGTCCTTCTCTCTACTTAGATCTAATACGCTAATGACTTATAGTAATGTAAACAAATGTTGGTAAGCATACAATGCTTACAATGTTTTCCTCGTGACAAGCAACATCAGGGTTAGCCAACTAGCGATAGATGGATACTGTTTCTATCTACGCCAGCTAACATTAGCTGGCTAACTTGTACAGTGTTGTGAGCTATCTTGTCAACTAGGGTCGCTAACATTAGCTAACTAACTTAGGCAGCTACAGTTGGCCATAAAAGCAAAGGTTTCACAATGCTATGACAATGACACTTCAAAATCAAATTCGCCTGTCATAAGAATACGCACGGATAAGCTTTACTTGTTTCAAGAGGATGACATCAGCAATCATAATTCTGGCTGCTGATGTTTCATGTATTTCTGGCTAGCAATAGGCCCTGCGTAGGTTAAACAAAAGACAGCAATGCGTTGCCAAAGATGGCTAGCATTAGCTAGTAACTTACCAAAATTGAATCTAGAATGTAGATCAATTAGTTGATTTCATAACACCAGTCTGAACATGCCGCATGGGACCCCATCTTTCGTCCACCCAGTTACACTGAGGGGCAGGGGAACAATGGCTTGAAGTTTGTATAAAGAAAAAGATGAAAGGTCTCCACACTTTTTTCCTGATATCCGAACGTGCTGCACTCCAAGAACGGCTCTGTCAGCTGGTAGCATCACCGAGGCATTATGGGAAATATGAGACTATTTTTTTATGTCCATATATCCACTTCATGAAGGTAAATTAAATAATAGGCTAAATTTTTAGTCACTTAGTCGTCTTTTACACAGGTTTTTACTTACATATTCTGCCCCCTTTCAATGTTTGTAGAAAACGTTTATTTAGTTTTCAGTGCTTATATTCCAATACTAAAATATTTGATTTCACTGGATCCTTGTTAAATAATCGTGCTTCTAACTTTTTATTTTTGTGAATAATGCCGAACTTATTACTTGCGACAATGGTTGCCATTATTTTGGCAGGCCTATAGGATAATATAGTATATATTTGGAAAGAACGGTATTTCAGTATTTACAATATTTCAATAAATGTCTTGATATATTTGCACTGTCGTTGGCATAGGCGGTATTTGTTATTCTGGAATTCTAAATTTCTGAACCTGCTGAGTAGTCTTTTCCAAATTTCCAAAATGTGAAAATGTCTGGCCATGTTCCTAATGAGACTGAGGAGGATGTCCTCAAATTCAATTATGGCATCAAGTGAGCATTCTTAATCAAACTTTATGTCCTTTGGGATGAGTAAAGGGTCTGTGTTGTGTTACTTGGTGAAGAGTGAGATGCAGCAATAATGTCTCAGAGATTTTCAACTAAATTCCAGGTTGATTAATGTGTGTTGCATTGGGTCAGGCATTGTCCTGCTCCAGGAGTATTCCAGGGACCATTAGGTCTGGTAGTGGTTCAGAGGATTTCATCCTGATGCATGCAGTCATCAGGTCATCATTGACTAGTTTGTAGAGCTCTATGAGGACATGCCTCTCCAGACTATCATTGATCCCCCACCAAAATAGTCATTCTGGATGGCGTGAGAAGCAATCTTCCCCACAGCATCTCCAGACCGTTCAACACCAGCCACATGCTCACTGTGAACCAGCCCTCATCTGTGAGGTGAAGGTGCTGATGGTGACGGACCTGTCTATTCTGTTTGTTCTGTACTGAATGCCAAACCAGCTGAATGATACCAAACAGTGACCCTCTTGACATCATTTTAGTCAAAAACCAAGTACAGCAATGCCCTGCTGGAGAGCATTTTGCAGGCTCCAGTTCCTTCTCACACAAAAGTATCTATGCTGTTGCACTGGTGCTCAGTTGTTGCTTGTCTGTGGCCCTCTTATGAAACATCGGTCTAGATGCACCATCCTGGTGGAATTGAACTACCTGTGCAACATGAGTGGGCTGCAGCTAAGCATTGTCCTGTGATTCTAGTCGTAAGTGACAAGGACAATAGAGAATGAATAATAAACAGAGAGCAATTGTCTGTGGCCACCACAGCCTCTACCAATCTTTTTTTTTTTTTGTGGGTTTGTCTTGCCATATCCTCTCCAGAGCACCTATTGTCATTGTTCACTTGCACTGAAGCAGGGGAAACTGATTTACAATTGCTTCTGCTTCCACAGATCAATTTCCATCGAGTCCAGTTGAATTTAAGGAATATAATCTGATGATTAGGTGTTCCCTTAATTTGAGGAGTGATAAGGTAATACATTTGCACATATTCTATTCCATTCAAGTTTGTTGTTTACAAAAACACAAGAGAGTTAGAAGGCAGGGTGCAAAAATATTTATTGCTAATAAACCTGTTGTCAGTTGGTGGATATTTGCTGTATATTTACAATAACTGGAGGACAGAGGAATGGAAATGTGAGACAAAACTTTTTTTGACATTTAAATAAATATAATGGGTCTGCCACTGAACAACACTGCAAACATAATCAACTTTGAAGGGGGGAACAGAAAAATAACTCCCAGTCTGAGTAGACATGATTATAGAGATAAAAATGACATACATATATATTGCATATACATACATCTATCCCCAACCTAAACCTTCCAGGTGTGTTAAGTTGATACCATCGATCATTCCTTTCAAGTGGTCAGATAGTTCACAAAGAGTAATATGGATTATTAGGCTACTATTAAGCAAGTTTCAGCTTTTCTTTTAACGATACAGCCATTTCTCCCCCTGAAGAGCAACACAGTTTAGCCAGCTCTGTACATTGCAAGGGGGGTTTGAGGACATCTTCATAATGTGCATACTGACAGCACTTAGGATATAGTGCGTACAGAGGTCTGGCAACATGATTGTATTCTATGTTGGTTCCACATTCACATCATTCATTCATTCATTCATTCATTCATTCATTCATTCAAGCAAGCGATGTGTTGTTGTTGATCCAGTACACATTGACGTATTCCTTTGACTATTCACACATAACTAAGAGGTTAAAACAGTAGCTTACACAAACATATTTAGTGTGTGTGATAATGGATGCTTAATTAAAAAAAAAAAAAAAAAAAAAAACTATTTACATTAAGACATGGCAATGGAGATAAAAAAATGTCACAGTAACAGAAGTGCATGAAATGCATACTCTATAGACATAAAATTCAAACATCATACCACGTTATAATAGACTCATTGTGACCAGTGTGTTTCTAAATGGTTAATTACTGGGCTAAAATATAATGTGTGGGGGGAAGTGGGTAGGTGAGTGAGTGGGTGAGTGAGTGAGTGAGTGAGTGAGTGAGTGAGGGGCTGTGTTTGGGGAGGCAGCGTCTTTATCATGCAGCAAGGGAGGGGTCGATGCGTCAATGTCAGAACTCCTTGGTGTCCTTGTTATCAAATAAGTGGAGCCTCTGCTCAGCAGTCAGTCCCTCCTTCAGACTCTGGAGACAGACAGACAGACAGAGAGAGAGAGAGAAATGAATGAGTGCCAAGAGTCTGTTTATTCAGGTTAGCGTGCAAGACGGCAGTGAAGAAATCCTGATGTGGTTTGCTTCCATGTGAAATGTGCTGAAGCAAGCAACGGAGTTATATGAAGGCTCTGGATCTCACATGGTGCTTTTTGCTTACAGACCTACACTAATCTGAATAAACAGCAGAAGAACATCTTACAGGTATAGTATAGTATACCTGGTCAACACATGAAATGAACAACGATATTGTAAAGTGTTTGTAGCTAAAACTGGCAAGTCTTAAGACCATGGAGCCACCACTAATGACCACTGTATTGGTCACTATCTCGTGCCACCACAGAAGGTTGCTTCAGGGATTTTAAGGCAGAGCCTCTGGCACCCTGAACCAAGCACTGGCTAGCTATTGGTCAATGTCCTGTCTGGACTAACTAACTTGACTAACCAGAGTCATTATGGCACGGTGAATTCTATAAATTTGTCAGTATCCAGATGGGTGCATTTGCAATTCAGAGTGCTTCAGTTTTTCAGCACACTAAATGCTGGCCATAAGAGTGGAGAAAGCAGAGAAAATGTCAGTGTAACATATAATTGAAAGCAATGATGCTACACAGGCCAGACTGCACACTGTACAGCACTGCATTTAAATGGGATTGAAATGTGTGGAAATAATATACTAAGCACACAGTTCAGAACGGGAACCAACTTTGAAGTCTTTGGTGAAATCTTAAGACTTAAAAGCTGTAGGAAATCAGCTACCAACTTCCAACAGTTGTTTGAATCAATTCTGTGTGACCAAATGTTACCTAAACCTTTCCTTACCTGTCTATGTTTACATTTCTACGTATAGGCTATTATCCAAAGCTATGTTCTCCTATACGTATAGCCCAAACCAGAACACCACCTATGTGAGACATGACAAGTTGCAACAAAGCCAAGCACTGAGAACCCAAACTGGAGTGCATAAAAAGTTCCTGTTTCTTAGTTCTCATTTCATCTCAAACTCCGATTCATCAGGTGTGGAAAAAAGGAAAAAGGAAAACTTGGTTAAAAATATCTGCAAAACATTAGTGATTGTTAAAGAATCAGTCATTTCAAAGGATTAATCTATGGGAACTAGAGAGAGTGCAGCCATCCTCCTGTTCATCCAGACAAAGAAAGCTTAAGTGTAGGGGATGCTTTGGCTGGGTTTGGCAAGGCAAACTGGAAAAGACTGTGTCTGCCGTCAGGCCTGCAGGCAAAGCAGACAATTATGATGGTGCTATGGAACAATTAGTTAATGGTTATGACTAATCCTTTGAAGTGTACCATGGGATGCATTAAAACCAGACACCCTCCCCAATCCAACCAAATCACACTTCCTTCCCCAGGTGGAGGGCAGCAGGGTGCATTGAGGTGGTGGTGGCTAACAACAAAGGTCTGTTCCCAAGAGATTTACCTAAAGGAAGTAGTCCCTAGGTCCTCAGGCAGCCCTTAGCTGTCCCAGGGCATGTCTCGACTCACAGACTGAGGGCAGAGGGAGTGGGAGGAGAGATGAAGAAATAATGCAGACACGCCCAGACATATACACAAACACACACATACACACACAAAAACACCCGACATGGAGCATTACATAGGGAGAATAGTTGGGGGGGGGGACTTTACTGGCAAAAAGTCCCTCCACTCAGATAAGTAAAACAATTCCAAAGGACCCATACAGCTGTTGGCCTCTGGGTGGCAGTGTTGTCCTACTGAAACACCATCTCTGTGTGCAACCTTCAGATTACATGAAACCAAACAGCCACACTGTCTAATGAACTGGTAACTAAGATGAGGACAGGGTGCCAGTAAGGGGTGATGTTGAACCAGTGGTGACCTTGACACTCACCTTTGACCTCATAGTGCGCTCAGAGCGTTTGGCTGCTGCCGCTGCCATTTTGAGGATGTCAGGATTGCTTTTGGACTTCATGATATCTAAGAAAACAAGTCGTTTGTTTCAGTAGTTTTTTTGTGATTGACATTTTCATTCAAAATGTAATTGTAATGTAATGTAATTTTACTCTTCACGGTTTAGCTTGTTTCAACGTAACATCAAAAAGATGACAAACACCCTGCTCATAAATATAAAGCATTGAGAGAGATTCCCAGGTACAACACCAAAGCCTTGCTGCGAGTCAGGACATGAATAACTTGAATGAATAACTTTCTCACCACGGACTGCAACAACCTCACACCATTCAGGCCAGCTGGACAATTAAGGCCATTTCATAATTGTATATAACTACGCAAGACCTTCCAATGTGAAACTGGGACGAGATAACATCACTATGACAGTTCAAGGTCCGCTGAGTCTACTGCTTGTGTACGATAAGTGGAGGACTGCGGAGGGTCAGATGAAGGTTGTACCGTAGCCGCTGCGCTCCACGTCTTCTGGTGTGGGCTCGCCTAGAGCCTCATGGGCCTGCTGCAGCTGCTCCCGCAGACGGCCCAAGTCCCGCTCCGCCTTGGCCCGCACGATGCTCAGCTCCGTGTAGATGTCCTTGTACTTGTCCGTGGCGTATTTCTTGTCCTAAGAAACATCCAAACATCACTTTAAGTGTTTACATAACTATTAGACATAACTATGACTGTTGTAATTGTTACACAATCCACTGCTAAACTCACCCTCTTGCGGAGAAATAAACCAAAGCTACATTAACCCCTCATGTGGAATCTAATCTGGCTCATCTACTTACTCTTTGGGCTGCCTGGAGCTCATCTTTTAGAGAATTAATTTCCTGCTTCAGGTACTGAACCTCTGACTCCTTGACCCTCAACATGACCTGTGGATTTAAAGCAAAGGAATTAAAGCTGAAGCTGGAGCTGGTGATGAGTGCAGGTAAATTAATATCTTGAGTCTCTCAGAGAATAAACAAAACAAAAAAATAAAACAAAACGATACATACCTCCAGCTCATAAAGCTCCTTCCCCTGAATCACTGTGCATGTGTCTCCACCCTCCTCACTTGCCATGGACCGCATTTTTGTGATCTCAGCAGCAAGACGATTATTAAGTTCCTTGAGGAAAGAAAGGGAGAGTGATATTGTATTGTCAGTCTGAAATCCTGTGAGTAAAGTCGGGTAGTGAAAATTCTTATTAGGTTCATATTAGTGTGACTGGCTGCTTAAGCATCTTTTCTAGAAAATCTGACCACATAATTTGCTCTTGACCTGCTGCTGGGCTCATTTCAGTGCAGGGATGCAAGACTCCCTTACTCTACTGAACAGAATTCTGCAGCTAGCCTTCATGAATGCAGATGACCTGAGTGTTTGTGTTTGTGTGCTGTGGTGTCGGCCCAGGCACCTGGTTGTGTGCGTTGAGCTCCTGGTTCTCCCTCTGGCACTGCCGAAGGGCTTGCCGCTCAGCCTCCAAGGCCTGGGCCAGGTGAGCGTTCTCCAGGCACTTCTGTGAGTACTGCTCCGACAGCACCTCAATCTCCCTCTGGAAGGACAAAAGCTCCTCCCTGACACAAGAGGGAAAAAAAGGCAAGGTAGTTCAGAGACAGGCTAAAAATGTACAAGAAAGTCTCAGTACCCTTAAACGCCCCCAAAAAGAAAGAGAACCCAATGGACCCTTCTTTCAGGAGGATTTTGTTTACCCGCTTGACGCTTTAACCATTCAGAGAAGGGCTGTGTCTAGACAGAGCAGTGGCCAAGATGGGAGGTTTTTTTCCTTCTCCGAGCACAGATTACCAGTACGTAGGCAAAACAAAAGCCAGCCTGAATAGTCGGTAATTCTAGGTTTGGCAAGGTCACCGGCATCTTAGCTGCTTTGTCACCGTAGTGACAGTTTGGCAGCAGGAGTGTGGTCACACAACCCAGCTTTGCCAGCAGTTACTCTTATATCGCCCATTCAGTGCTTTCAGTGAGTGAAGAGAGACCAATTGCTCAACAGTGCAAACGGGCTCTCATCAAGTAGAATAATCTCCAGTTATTGCAATCATACCACTGGGACAAAACTACCACAACAGGTGTTATCAACCTCGCCACTATTCATTGCAATAGTGCTAAGGCCATATAAGGACAAGGATGGAAACACACACACACACACGCACACACTCTTGGCATAGTTGAGAAGATAAGGGCTGTTGGGATTTAGTGCAGTTACTACATTACACTGGGAAAGGTGATGTAGCGAGTAGTGACTCTGACACTTCTCTAGTTCATCTTGAACACCTCTGCTGTGTGACTTTCCAGGTCTAACCGTGAGCCTTGATGGCTTTGCTTACTCGTGCTGTCTGCGGATCTCCTCTATGTCAGCGTTTTCAGTGTTGCTGTTGGCTTTGCGGGCCTTCTCCAGCTCCCTCTCCAGCTCGCTCCGGTGTGCGTTCTTCATAGCTTCGATTGCTGTGTGTGGTAGAGAAAGAGGAATTGATTTACCAAAAAAAGGCCTAATTTGACTCTCAAGCCATAGTCCAGCAAAATGGCACATTAAACTAGTAATTTCAGGCATCATATCTTTACACACTGACATTAATGAGAAGCTGCAGACCCCTAGCCCAGAGAGCTGAATTAGTAATTGTTCCGTCAGCCACATGCTCAACTTTTCCTCTGTACTCTGAAATCTGACCAGCCTTCCTCTCTCCTCTCTAATTCCCCATTTGGCTACTGCGCTAACATGAAAGGAGGGAATTTTCGATGACAAATTCCGTTCAGACTGGTGGGTTTGGCAGCGAAGGACTGGTATAGTGCAAATCCTTTGCCCAGTGCCTGGGCAACTAGGGAGGGAGCGCATGCAGATGACTGACCAGCGATGGTGGCCGCCGTCTCCTCGGCCAAGAGCCTCTCTTTCTCGTCCTGCAGCTTCTCCAGTTCCCGCTGGTGCTTCTTCTGCAGTTCGTCAATCACCTTCTGGTGCGACTCCTCCATGGCTGCAAAGCCCCGCTCACACGTAGCCTGTGAGAATAGTGATGATGAAGAAAAAGGGTATTGGGGAGCGGGGGTTGGAGAGGAGCACTGTTAAATCACAAAGCCATAGAGCTAGATATGTGTTGTTCACCCTGGTTTCGGTCTTTCTGACACTGACCACAAACACACACACACACTCACACACACACATATGGACAACGTTAGCATTGTGTACGAGTTGTCTCCACACAGCGCTAACAAAGATGGGGAGATACACTGAACATGAAAGGAAAACACATAAGGCGGTCAGAGGTGCATCAGTGCTTGTTATGCATTATCCCTGACAGTGGTATGAGAGTTGAAACACTGCCATTGAATAACAGATTTATTTTTTTCTCCTTTATTGTTGGTTAAGTTCTGCAAATCTAATCTGCGGACTGGACATAAAGAGCTTAGCTCCACCACACACAATGAATGCTTAATCTTCCAAACAAGACAGATAACTGACGACAAAGACACCCACCGAAAGGCTATGCTGAAGTGTGTGTGTGTGTTTGTGTGTGTGTGAGCTCTCCATCAAAACCACTGTGGAAAGAGCCACTGGCTGACACTAGCACAATTACAGTGCATGTTTCCACACGAGGGGGTTTGAATGGCTTACTCGCTGCGGACAACCCCGGTCCACTTCCTCCCTCCTATTCAACGGTGCTAATCTCTCTGGGCGGTAAGTGGTGCTGGCCTGCTTTGGGTGCAACACTGAAAAGGCTGCTCTCAGTGCGGCGGAGGCAGAATTGGGAATGGTGGGAGGATAGAGGACAGTTTTGTCAGTGTGGAGCACTTCTCAGGCAACAAATACCCCACCCCCGCCCAAACTCTGGGGGGAAAAAAAACCTTGCAAGCCAGCTCATGCTGCAGCCATGAGGTTACATCCTGTCCCCTATGTTCACATCCACAGCCACACCTGCACGCTGCGGAAAATCCCATTTCCTCTACATGGGGGAGCAAGGCCACTGATGTGATGCCCATCACAGAGTACAGGATAACTATTTATTATCTTGTGTTGTCTGCAAGGGTGCACTACACAAGGACAATGTGCATGTGTGCAAAGGAATGCTCAGTTTATAAAAGACAATCAGTTCATGTCAGAGCCCTCTGACTTGCCGCTCTACACTTTGTTTTGGGGACATTCCACAGCAAACTGACTTAAGCCTAATTTGAATGAAGTAAAAAAAGACTTTTATGTCTGTTTGGGTGTGGCCGCTGTTGCCCAAAAGCAAATGAGCAACACTACTCTAAACAGTCAGGGAACAACAATAAACCACAGTCGATATGGCCAGACACTCAAACAGGAAATAATAACAATAAAGAGCCACAACAATAGACAAGGAACATGTTTCTACTCCATCAAAACTGAGCTTGGTCTGACAGTAACATGCTGCCCTGCAGAAATACATGCTCAGTATTTCAGTATTGCATCCTGTTTTGGACAATCCAAAATAGTCCTTCCCAAGAGCAACATACTATAGTAAACATACTGAAGAAATTCAGAATTGAAGCAGAACAATGACACTTCACTTTAAGTTAAACCAAATATGTGGGGGTGCACAGTTGTAGTAACAGCTTGTGATGCCCCCATGTATTTCTTCCTACTAGTCTAATATGATTAAATAAACCATCTTTACAGAGATGATCATTATTTTTTGTCCACCTTTACCTCTATGTTGTGTAATGGACAAAAGTGGGCCAAGTACCAGAGAAATATGCATGAGAATTATGTAATTAGGCTACTGTAACAAAGGCACATTTCTCCTTTGCATTGCAAAACTTAAAGCAGTTCCAATGTGACTGATTTACAATCTGCAACAAGCATTTTGCAAAGCATTTCAATGAGCAGCTTTGTTATGGCCGGAGCTGTCAATTGATTGTTAATTAGTTAGTCAAAGGGAGAAAGGTTATGCTGAGTTTGGACCGTAGAGATCAATGCACTGACACCATCGTCATCCAGATGAACCGAGAGCACTTGCAACTGCAGGTCTGCCAGAACATGAGATCTTAAAGGAAAACCATCCAACTGATATGCATATCTTGGCTTACCTATGTTTAGTCAAACTAAATGATGGGTTGTCTGAAAATCTTTGATTTGGTGTCGGTTGGTGTCATTGGTGTCGGTTCAGGTGGGTGACTAAGTCACTGCATATCACTGTAAAGCCTTGGAGTTCAGCCATGAGGTGGTAAAAGCTGAGGAACACATTTCTATAGATTGTCCCCTATGGATACTAATAACACCGCTTCAGGATAACTTTTCCTAAAGTATATTTTAGCACATTTTCATTCATTTCAATTTGATCAAAATGGGTTCCTCTTTATAGATACAAAAAAACAATGCTCACATGCACTTTTTTGAGGTTAACAATCATGCAATATCAAAAATTATTTGAGGGAATGCAGAAAGGAAATGTTAGTAGGGAAAAGCAGTGAGATGGGGGGGGGGGGGGGGGGTCGACTGGAGGATTGCCACAAGGAGATACAAGGCATCACGGACGAAGGACAGTAGAGGACAAGGAACACCTTGACCTTCAGGTTTTCCAGGTCTTTCTCATATTTCAGGCGAAGTGATGCCGACTCTCCATCGCGGTCACGAGCTTTCATCTCCTCAGTCATGGCTGCCACCTGGGTGACCAACTCTTGGATACGCTCCTTTAGGGTGCCTGCTAGGTCCTGGCCTTCCTTGAAGCCCTGTGGAGCTAGAGCACTCTTTAGATCTTCCATCTCTTGATTGAATTGCTCCAACAGGGAGCTTCGTTCTTCCTCATGCTTTCTCTTCAAGTTCTCCATACAGATGGTCAAGGAGTCAATCTCCTTCACATTCTCCTCAGACCTAAGCTGAAGAGTTTCTCCCATCTTGGCCACATCCTGCCTCAGCTTACACACCTCTTGTTCATAAGATTCCTTCACCTCCCGGAGTTCTTTTCTATGCTTGGCCACCATATCTTGCAACTGGATTGCCTTATCTAGGGAGTCAATGGGCTCCCCTTCAATCTGTATGTGTGTGACTTGGCTCATGTCTTCTCCCGAGGGTCTTTGAAGAACCGACAACTGTCTTTGCAAGTCATTCAATTTGGATGAGAGGCTCTTGTTCTGCTCTCTTAGTTTGACACAATTTGCACAGTCACCTCTGCTGATATCTGCCTGCAATTCTTCAAACACCGTTTCCTGATAACATTTCTGCTTACATCCCAAATAAAAGCAATGTGCTTCCAAAACTGCCTCTTGAACATATTCTGACCACTGCCGTTTTGGACCTATATACTTGGATAACATAGCAAGCAAGGTCTGGAGCTGTTCATTTGGAGATGTCTTCAAGGTTGAAATTATTTGTTTCATACAGGACAATTTCTCTTGTAGAGTACATATGAGATCACTGATAAGTGATGCCCAGGTCTTTGTGTCTGTAAGGGCATGATCTTTAAACATCTGCCTTGTGTCACTCTGAGTTTGGACTTCCATATTCGCATTGAAATTAGGGATCACTTGATTCATAAACAGCAACAACATTTTCTCTAGTAACATCTGTTCTGTCACAGTTCTCGCAGTCCTACTTACATTGTCCCCTTCTTGATTCACTTGACTAATCTGCATACCACTTAAAAGTCTACTACAAAACTCTCCTTCCTGCAGTAACATCTTACCCATCTCATTAACTTCCACATGCTCATCTAAAAGACAAAGTCCACACATGACTTTAAATGTGCTCCTTAAATCACCTTCCATTTTCTCAGCATCTGCCTCTCCCAAAATCTCAACTAAAACACTTATTGCTTCTGACTTCATTTTGAACTCCTCAATCACTTTCTCAACTCCTAAATTTTCCACTGTAAGCTCTTCACTTGCTTGCTCCATCATCTGACACAAGTCCAATTTCCTGTCAGTCCTACCTGATGTCAGCTCTGCATCCGCCATCTCTACATTGGTTTCTGCAATTCTATCAACTATCTCTTTGCTGCTAAGTAATCTTTCAACTTCTTGATTTTTCCGTTGCAGTTCCAGGTTCTGAGTTTGAAGTTCTTTCCAGGATTGTTCAGCAACAGAAAGCCTCTGCTCCCTTTCAGAGAGCTTAGCCTGGGCAACCTCCAGCTGAAGTTTCAGCTCTTCCTTCTCCAGCCGTACCTCGCTACCATGACTTTCCTGGTCACCCATCTGGAATCCCAAACCTCTTAGAGTGGCTTCCTTCAGCTGGAGCCTCTTTTCAGTGTCTTTCAGACTGTTCCCTACCTCCTCTAACTTCACAAGGGCTTCTTGCAGCTTCCGAGACTTCACATTTAGCTCCCTCTCATAAAAGTCATGGTCAACCAAACTGTCCGCACTTCCTACTTGCTTCACCCTGATTTGATTTAAAGTACTGAGTGGCCCCTGTCTACCCTGTGTTCTCAACTCTGTTTTCAGCCTGTCAATTTCCCGGTCTGCCTCTCTCAACTGGTTGACAATCTCTTGGTACCTCTGATTGAGTGCCGTGTTCTCTGTTGTTAGCAACTCAACCCTCTGGGAAAGACCTCTGTTTGTGCTTTCTGCCAAGTCGTCAATGGGACATGCTGGCCCGTAGGGACTCTTAAAACTTTCTGATTTTTGTTGCTGAACCCTCCCCAGGATATCTTCCATGGTGATCAGCCGTGCTTCATAGTTGCGGATGCTGTCTCCAGCCTTAGCCAAGCTTCTTCTCATGGTCTCATTCTCTACTTCCTGCTGATGCTTGAGGTTTTCTAAGAGTTTGTGACAACTAGAAATGTCTCCGGAAATACTGAGTTCGTTTCTTTCCTGATTACCCAAGACAGTCTTGTTAGCAAACTCACTATGAGAGTGCAGAAAGGACACTAAGCCGTCCAGAGTAAGAGGCTCACTGGATATAAATTTTTCTAGCTCCTCAATTTTGCCCTGACCATCATGTATCGTAAAAGTGACAGTTTTTATAACAGGATCAGTGGGGTGACTCTCCAAAGTGGCAGGCTTTTGGTGCTCAGGGGTGCAAGGCTCCTTGATGGACAGGTGTGAAAGAGAAAGGCCAAGCTGTGCCTGCATGTTGCGCTTTTTCAGTTCTTGCAGTTGCAGGAGCTCTTTGGTTTCCTGATACTTCCTCGTTAATGTCTGCGCTTGAGAACTAACCAGTTCAGGCCTCTTCAGCTGGGGCTCAAGTTCTCCCTCAAGACCCAGTGGGGAATCCAGCTTAGGAAAGGGGACCAGACAGTTAGTTAACATTCAACAGGGGTGAAATCAAGCTAATTTACACTACAGATCACCATTTCATTTTTATTTTCCACTATTGTATCACTAAATTAAGGGCAAATTAACATGAATTAACTATGATACCTTGTACCACATAAAGTGGTATGAATACCACACAAGTTAAAAAGAGAGAATGAACGCATCCAGATTCTTGGATTAAATGATGCAAAATTAGAGCTCTAGAGAAGGAAATTTAATGGCCAAGGTTAGTAAATCACATCAGAGCATGCAAATAAATGGTTAAGAGTTATTTCATGGTGTAAGTAATGCAAAATTAGTGCTACTAAAGTTCATTTTTGAGATGGTAGGCATACCGCATCATATTCATGGTGGTTTGATCTCTCCAAGGCTTTTGAAAAAAGCGAATCTTTCATGTCCAGTGTTCAGTCTGTCGTAGGTCAACGTTTACTTAAAATGAACCCCATTTTGTAAAGCTTGAAGCTATTCATTTATAAATATGCTAGGAATGGTCTACACAAAATGCTGCATTACATTCAATAAAAACATTCAGAGTAATCATGGTGATATGCACTCGTGTACACTACAGTAGCCTACATAGTAAACACAGGGAACTAGTGATTCACAGCATCACAGAATTTAATCACAGACCTTACACTACAACTGTCTCTTCATTTAACTCTACAGTCCTTGTGTTTGAAATTGTGATGCAATCCAACTAACCCAAAAGACATCAAATGCACAGAAACATTAAAGCCAAAAAGTAATGATATGGCATCCAAAAATAAAAAGGACCAAAACGCAAACAACTCTCACACACACACAAAGAAACGCAACACAGTGTTCTCTCATACATACAAACAGAGGTACAGAAATCGATAAACGCCATTGACATACTGGACGACGTCCACAAAACATGTTCAGTATGGTATGCTCAGCCAGGTTAAAAGATGAATGAATGCAGAGGTTACACATGAATAAAATGGCATGCACGCAAAAAAAACTATACAGCACAATTATACCATACATAATTTTAATAAATTGATTTTAATTAATTGATTTTTGAACACACTCCATGGCATAAACTTGATTCCAGAACCCTTGATGTAGGCCTAGCCTACCTAGAGACTGAGAATGAACTTGCAAATGTAACATTTAGTGTAAGCAATGCAAATGCAGCTATTATTACTTAAGTTAATGTTGCTCAGCAAGCCACTAACCCCATCTAATAGATAGCCTGCTTAAAAGGGAACACTAACCTACACAAAAACAGAATATCAGAAATGATAACAAGAATCCACCATGAACTGAGTCCCTGACCATAACATCTTCTTTCTGTACAGAATGACAAAGCTATTTTCAACATGCAAGAAACGACCTCTGACCCTTTACCAGGGCTGTAACATCCAAGAAACTATAGCGTGGGCTTTCTGTAAACAGAAATTTATGGTGCACGTCACAGCCAGTGGGTGAGGCTGAGCTCAAGCAAACACCAAGCACCATGATTATCCAGATAAACAAAACTAACAGTGGACGTTAAAGCCTGGCAAGCACATGGTGTCCACTAGTGAACACATGCAAATAAAAATACACAGCTGCCAAAGTATACTCTGCCTAAGATGCAATGGCATTAATAACTCTAAACTTTATTCTACATTTCTGACATTGCAACAGCTGCTATTTCTACCCCACAAGAAAATTCTTGTCCTTGTCCTTTTAAAAAATAGTTAGATGGGGTACTGCATTTCTCATTAAGTGTATGAGTATATCTGAAGGTCACTCACTAAATACAGATGAATTTTGTTGCAGAACAACATGTAGGCCTAACTAATAAAGGCACTGTTCCAGTGTTAATTGGATGTAATCATATGCATTTAAGGATGCAATGAGGTCATGACACAGGTTCAAATTTCTAAAACATGGCAAGAGTTGAGGAAACGAGTAGAAGCCAAAAAAGGAGAGAACAAGAGTCAAATCTTTTCTTTCAACATGCAAACGCACTCATGCAAGGTGCATTTTGGGCTGTTTCACAGCTTAGATGATGAGATTTCAGCTTGTTGTTGTTTGGAATGGGTTTCTGTTTCATGTTACCTTATTCAAAAACATGCAAAGACTATTAGATAGCATCCTGCTCTAGCATAGTATAAACAAAACACAACATGACTTCCTTGCATGGGACTACAATGATGGACTAGTGTTGCAGGCGACATGCTCACCGGTGAGATGTATCCAGTGCGGATGTGCTGCTCTCGCTCCAGTGCAGTGCGAAGTTGCTCCTCCAGCTCATGCTTGTTGTGGTTGGACTCAGCCAGCTGCTGGTGACATGTTTCCAGCTGCTGCTTCAGGTCTTCTACCTGGATGGGAAACAGGGCCACATCATCAGCCAAATCTCAAAAAATGTCATGGAGTCAATATGCATTGTTCAAAACACTACACAGACCAATTTGACAATGATCAAAACACTTTCTCCAGGAGGACTCCATGTGTACAATTCATGCGATTTCTCTGCCTGTACTTAGGCACTAGATTCATTCAGCATGTTCCTTTTTCTTGTATACAAAACTGATGTGATGCCAAGCAATTTTCACCAAAATGATTTGTTTTCACTAAAACTCAATCAAATAAATCATCCTGTTTATCCGCAATCATTTCTGCTTTCCATCCTTCAGCCGATTTGTTTTTGTAAGTATATTTGTGGAGCTTTTGCCTATTGATAGGACAGTAAAGAGACAGGAAGTGAGTGGCACAGGGTGGGATCAGGAACTGACCACACGACAGAATCAGACCTGCGTCCCCATGAGGAGAATTAAAATCAAATGTGGCATGGTCCTACAGCTTGCTACACCCAACGAGGTGAATTTCACCAAATACAACCTGACTATCCTCAGGCTGAATTTCGTTCAGCATCTGTTGTTGAGACCGATTTCATTCAGCACCTACCCCTTTTTTGTAGCTCTCCAGCAGCTTCTCCAATTCTACCGTCTCCCTCGCCTGCAACGCAGACGCCAGCGGCACCCTCCTCTCCTCACGGATCGGCGTCTTCTCCACCTGCTGCCAGTGCTGCTCAATCTCATCCTCCACCTTCTGTTGCCTCTCTAGAGACATCGACTGAGGCTGGTGGGGAGGCGAGGAGCTCCCGTCACTCAGCCTGCCACTACCTCCTCCTCCTGTGCTCTCGAAGTCCATGCTGCCAGCGGAGTCAGTCGGTGAACTGCCCACGACCGAACCGTAGCGTCTGCGCCGCTCCTCCCGCCGGCGGCTGCGCTCCGAGTCGCTGAGTTCAGCCTGTAGGGCCTCGGCCTCGTAGGCCCGCTGCTGCGCCAGCGCCTGGGCTATGGGCCGGAACTCTGCCCAGTCAAAGGTCTTGGAGCGGCCCTCGCGCCTCCGCTCCCGCGCCCGGCTCTTCTTGGGGCCTGGCTCGCGCTCCACCGATGACGCCTCGGAGGAGTCCTGGGTGACGTCAGGCCTGGTCAGGCTCTCCAGCGGTACACAAGAGGCATGATCATCAGTGAGGCTGTAGACAACACAGACACCATCATTTACAAACAGGAATAGAATAAATTGTAGTTATGCAAGACAACACAAATTGTGTTTTGAGGCATCTGTTTTGGTGTTTATTTACGCCACTTCAAGATTTCAAATTCATTCAGACAGCATGAGTTTACATGCCAATTCAATGTTCAGCAGTAAAGAGTACGGGGAGTTTACAGACCTGGCCACGTCTGGCGCAGTAGAGGGCCGGACGTTCCTCATTACCGCCTGGATCCAGTTGCGCCGGATCCCTGCCGTCATGGCCGACAGAGTGTGGATTCCCTCCTGCGTCTGAAAAAGGAACCTTATTGTCTCGTTTTCCCATTTACGTTCTTTAATATTTGCCACCTACATTGATACCTAAACAAAGACTGTTGTCTTTACACAAACACGACATGTTTGAATATCAACAGTCAAGCTGAAATTCCACTGTCACATCCAAGCCTAACAGTGTAATCATAACTTCCGCTTGAACACATGCTATGCATTCACACAGTCAGTGCTATGTGAACAGAAAATGACTTAATGACCCTCTGTCCTGGCCAGAGAGGTAGCCACTGCCATGGATTCCAATGAGAGCGTAGTTTGTATGAGCATTAGAGATGACTTACATGGATTTGGAAGCCATAGTTTCGTTGAGCTTGGTATTCCGTAACATTATAGCAAGTACTGAGGTCTATTTCTCCATCTAAGTCCGAGGCCTGTGGGGAAAATGATGAAACAGGATGAGAGACAGAAATGTCCTGTCAGCAGACTCAGACTCAGTGTGTTGACCAGAATTTTGAACAAAAACTCAGGGGGAGAGGGCATTTCTCACTCACCTCTTCTGCGATTGAATCCTTGTAGTATCGTAGACTGTGGTCGGTCAACACAAACCAATACTTCTTCCACTGTAAATAGTCGCAATAAAAAAGAAAGCAGATGGATAAAATGACAGTGCTACTCCAAGTGCATTCTGAATGACCGCTGTCTGCTGACAGCAGTGCTGCAGTCTGCAAAGGAGATGCTTCTGAGGTGTGGAACATTTAAGCACATCTTTTAAAGAGGGGTTGAAAAAAATGTATAAATAAAAATTAAAAGGGGGGAAAAAGGGCCCTTATCCTTTTAAGTTCTGTCCATTGAAGCCCTGTTATCAAAGTGGAAGACTGCCCTTTGAAGGCCTCTGCCTCGTGCCTTGGGGGTAGCAGGGGGAGGGGGTGGTACGGCCAACTGTTTGCCCAGATAACTTGACTTTGATGAATTTATCATGGCTGAAAGATGTGGTTGAAAGGCTAAGGGAGAATGTCAGGTTGGGGGAAGGAGAGCTGAGGTCTGTGGACAGAAAACTCTAGCAGTAGAGAAATGTCCTTATCGTTATGGTGACCTTGATCAATAGCTCTGAGCAGACGCTGAGGAGAGGGCAGAATCTGTGACAGAAGGTTATTGATTGAGGAAATCCAGCCATTTCTATATCTGGTACATTTTGCTTAAAGGTTGCTTAAGGTTGAAACACAAAAATATTCTGTCCAGAGGGGCTTACCTACTTCTAGTCACTTTTAAACTCTATGCACTGGATGGGGAGTTGACAGACATCATTCTTACAATAAAGGCAGGACCTACCTGTCCTTGTTCATCCAGCTTAACCATCCAACCTTTCTTGAAGTTCAGCAGGTCAGGCTGTTGAGGAGAAAGCAATATTTTAAAGGTTACACAGACAGCAAGAAAATCATGACTGGTATTCTTAAAGGTTCTGGGGAGGAGTGCTCTAACCTGGACCTCTTTAACAGCAATAAGCTAAATCTTGACTAGAATCAGCATTCTTCCCCCTAAGATTCATTGTGTCCACACCAAAGCAACCACTAGCCAAAGTCAATGCAGTTTAGTGGAACCACACGGTTAAACGTCATGCAGGAGAAGCGGGCTGACAGTGCTCCATGTGTGGCGACAGCAAGTCCACGTCTATGGTCCACACTATCTGCAGAACTGATCACACAAGTGCCCAGAACGGAACATAAACAAGCAGCAGTTGCTGACAGGTGTGGTCGCCATAGAGACACTCTGTGCATCACACACTCACTGATTCCAACCAACACAAATATTTTTTTTTGGTTCTTTCGTCTCCTTCCATTGGCTAGCATTCACCAAACTTTTCAATTTCTCACATCTCACACTTGAATTTAGGCAATTTACTGCACATGATCTGTTTAGGTGTAGACCATTCGAGTGAAATCAACATTGATAATTGACCTGAGCTGAAAGCTAAGAGCAGAGCAGAAACCCACTCAAACACGCGCGCACTCAAACACGCGCGCACCCAAACACGCGCGCACCCAAACACGCGCGCACCCAAACACACGCACACCCAAACGTTTCATCTGCTGGCTGTCGGGGCTCATCTGACGGCCCGCAGAGGAAAGGCTGCTAGGGAGATTCTCTGCTGTGCTTCACACTGTGGAGGGGACACACTCACAACAGGCAATGGTGCGCAGTGCTCAGGGGAAGCAGCGGAGTGTGAACACAACACACACACACAGACACACACACACACACAAACACTCACAAATCTGTAACAGCAAAATCAAGACAGTCATATCCGCATCACGGAGGAGAGGGAGAAGGAGAAAAAAAAAACATGGGGCCACATATCCACACACTAGCATGGTTGAGTTGAGTATGAAGGCAAAACGGTAGAAGGCGGATGGGAACCAACGCGTGAGCACACAGGGAACACACAGAGATGACCTGGGCAGGAGGAGGAGGAGGTGGAGAGAGGAGAACGCTACGCCCAGCGGAGTCACGCGCAGTAGGATTAGGACGTCCATGTTCTCACAAAAGAAAAAACCAATGACAACGATGACAGAACAACACAAAGCCAGAGAGACAAGATGGCAACCAGCATTAGTCATCAGGAAGGACCACCTAGGATGTTTATTCAGATCTAGGACATGGTTATCACAAATACAGAAAGCTCCTTTTGTCATGAGTGAAATTAAAGTCAAGGTTATAATGGATAGTAAGTACACAAGGACTCCAAATGAAAACTGATTATTTGTCACAATGATAATGCTGTTAATGGACAAGCATGAAGACTTGATGTTTAATCTAAACCCATTCTCTCTCCAAGTGATTATTTATCCGAAACACACACACAGAGGGGGGAGAGAGAGAGAGAGACAGACGGACAGAGAGAGGGAGAGAGAGAGAGAGAGAGAGAGAGAGACTGACTAACTCTAAACCCCTGCTGGTCCTCTGTGGACAGGCTGGCCAGGCTGAAGGGCCTGCAGCGGCCACTTGACCTTCGGACGCAGGAGAACAAGGGAGGCATTGAGAGCCGCTGGCTTCCTTAGTACCGTACCCCCCAACACACACACCCTTGACAAACAATACTCCACCAACCGATTACAACGTTCCCTTCTCCAGAGAGAGAGAGAGAGAGAGAATAACTAATTGGAACCAGACAAAAATCCTCCCTCTCTCTATGGTTCACTCCGTTATCTTGATGTTTTCAATGCTGCTGTGAGAACAAGAGAAGTAGGATGATGTGGATATAGCCAAAATATATAAGCTAGAACAAATAAAGGAGAGGGGGAGGGGGAGAGAGAGAGATGGAGACAGACACAGGCAAACATGAAAAAATTAGAGATGTGAACTTACTGTCATGACGGACTCTGTGGTCCTGCGGTCCAGTGACTTGGCTCGCCTCAGTGGTGGTAGGGCCGTGCGCTGGAAATCCAGCGGCTGAGACTTCTGCTCCTGAGAGACAGACAGATGCACACACACACAGACACATCAATTATTTTGATTCAAGCTGAAAACCGCAAACTGCAAACTGATAACAAGCAACAAGAGAGGAGCATTGCATTATTTCCTATTGGAATACAAAGCACCTTCTCCACTGAATGTGGCAACTTCCAGGTGTTGATCACACAAACTCACACTAACACACACACATTCATGATGATGTGAGACATGACAGTTCCCACTACCCTTTACCCTTTTGTGGTCACAGCCATGCCAAATTTCTGACAATGTGATCCATGATGGGTATGGTGCAAGAGTGTGTCCGTGTCCATGGTTTGGTCAGAAAACCACAACACCATCTCACAGTCCTTGGTATTGTTTTTGTATGAGTCTACAGCGTGCACATCTACGGCCTCAAAAACCAGACCGAAGCACAAAATGAAACCATCTAAAATGACTGAGTGATGGCCAATAATTTTAAACATGTGGCTTCTAGCCTCGACCACAACATGCATCCAGGCCTTGGGGAGGGAAGTCAGAGAGGGCCTTTTCCTTTGTCAGGAAAGGGTTTCATACGCGCTTCAGATAATTGATAATATCACAACAGAATGTCAGTGGAAACAAGATCCTCATCGTTCGCATTGTGCTGAGCACCCAGCAACCTCCCACTGAACCACAATAAAGTGAAAACAGATAACACAGGCACAGCCCCTTTGCACATTTATATGATGGTAAACGGTGTGTGTGTGTGTGTGTGTGTGTGTGGGTGGGGATGATGACGGAAACTACGACAGGTATCCAAAGTTTGCTTATAAACAACTAAACATGTTAAGCAAGACTGACGGGAATCCTGCTTAATCGAGACACATTATTTACCAAGCCAAATTCAGCATTTAAACGTGTGTGTGTGTGTGTGTGTGTAAAAAAGTCGAGAGGGAAAGAGTAAGTGGAACAAATTGTGGTGGAGGGGCTACGCCTTTGTGTAGGGCAAAGTGGAAATTAATTCAGTGCAAGCTGACCTAAGCTTCAAAACTAAAATAGAGAGAGCAGGAACAATAGGTCTTGCCCCATAGCAATCTCTATATTAAATATGCCGCCTAAAACAACAGTTTAAAATGGGCTACGGTTTAATTTATGGCAGATATTGTTACTCTGCTCCAATTGGAAAGGAGTCATTCTGACCCCTGAAATACATAATCTTGACTAAATAGGTCAACAGACAAAAAGAAAGGAGAGGTGCAATTAAAGCAAAATCATCAGCACTTTGTGTGTGTGTGTGTGTGTGTGTGTTTCAAGCACACAAAATTCAAACAATAAAACAATAATGTAGAACACAATAGGTGAATTCCATCACCACTGACTCTCCTTTGAAATGAGAGGCAATGCCTCAAACAAAGTCAAACGGTAAATGAGTGTGAGGTCATGTTCTAATGCTACAGATCCATGGATCTCCCACAGCATTCCATTCATGTGGGAAATCTAGGCTAAGGCTAGAGGTTTCGACCCAGCCTTTGGCCAGGAGGGCCCAGCGGCCTGGATTAATGCTCTGTGTCCCTCTAGACTGCTATTAGTCTGGGCAGTCTAGAGGGACACAGCCAAGCCTCCAGCCCAATTCCTAACTCAGTTGGGCTCAGGTGATTTAGAACACCTCAACTAAATTTCTGGCCATGTTGAGGAGAAAATAAACAAAACATAAAACACGGAGGTCTGCAATGAAACGGACCTGTCTGGAGATGTCAATAAAAGAGGCATACTGGGACAAGAACAAGGCCTCACTATTGGGCCACTATATTTCAGATAGGTGAATGCAGGTATATTCAGCACAGGTGAAGTCTATGTTGGATTGTCTGGTCCCATTCCAGTTTGCCAATAATGGTCTCCCATGCAAGCACAGACAGACTGAGTACATTGGAGAAGCTGATGTCTTGGGAAGCTACAGCTAAAGTCATGTTTGAGTGTGACTGTGAATGAGTGAGTGAGTGAGTCTGTGTGTGTGTGTGTGTGTGTGTGTGTGTGTGTGTGCACGTGCACAAATAAGCATGTGCACTTGTACAGACAGGTAAATGCAGGTGATACGCAGGTGCATGCGGGCCAGAGATCCTGCGGGCTGTGTACCTCTCGGTGGAAGCGTCTCATCTGGCTCCGCCCCTGCCGGGTGGCGCAGCGGTCCGTCTCGTCCACCTCCATGCTCTCAGAGTTCTCCAGCTCCAGGGCCTCCAGCTTCTCGATCACATTGGAGCGCCCACTGCAAGCAAGACAAGGAGGAAAGGGTACAGGGAGTTAGAGGAGACCACCCAACTTCAGAGCCCTGAGCCACAAATTCCCAGCATGCATTGCTGCATTATCACGGCTGTAGAGATGTTGCCCGCAGGATGGTGTGTTAAACCATTCACAAATGTTCAAATGTTATGTACACAATAAAGACTTTGAAATAAAAAGCTTCTTGGACAACGTTTATATTTGGCCAGGCTTTTGCCAATAAGATTATTCTTTTTTTTATACCAACTCCTTTTTTAAACCAATTTCTGAGAGAGAAGGTTGAACGGATTCCCCACTGTTCACTGTGCATCTGGGGATCTCTTCATATAGCACAAAGGCACGCAAGCAAGCACACAGGAGAAGACATTGACAATGACACTCGTTCAAAGTCATTTAGGAATGTAAGAGTCCTGGGGAGAGAAACAGAGCACACAGATAGATGAGTCCTGACCAGCCTGGAAGGCCAATCATTTTTCTCTGAATTTTACAAAAAAAAAAGTCAAGAGACAGGATCTATGTTATTAAGCTGGCGACTCGCTTAAAAACTCTGGAAATACCGTCTTGGCTTTGGCCTGCTGTGCTCCTGATTCTATAAGCAGACCTCAGTGACAGCGTGTGGTTCTTATACATTTCAAAGCCAGCCCTGTTAATAGGCAAGCTCTGACATGTACCCACACTATTCCCCAAGCAAGCAGTCATGTGCTCAGCTAGCTCAGCTCGGAGTGTCTGAACCTGGTTCACCCCCTCATGGTGGCAACCACAACAGATGAAATTCTAAGTGAAGTTCTAAGTATACATACACTTCTTTGGTGAGGCAACATTGGATTATGCAAGGTCTTAAAGGGGATCCTAACTGCTTTGCAGTGATTAGGCCCTGAATGCTGTTTCTGACATCACAAACACAGTGTCTAGGCCTGCGCATGGTCTGCTTTGTGCAGGATTGTCAAGTGGTAATAGCTGAGGTATTCAAGCCATCCCATAAAAGCAAAGGGGGTGTTAAAGAACATTGCCAGTTTGACGCATTTGCAGACAATGCTCCCTTTTCTTTTCTCTTTAAAGAAAAGCATACCGAATTCCCTTTAGCCAGAGCCAGTTGGAAATATTAAATTACCCCCTTTTTTTCTTTTTTTTTTTTATGTTGACCTTATTTGGGTGGTCATGGTGGGTTTTGGGGGCTCGGCGGGGGGGGATGTCAGACAAGACTGCCGGTCCTCCTTAAAAGGCAATGAGCGTGCAAACCAGTGAGGTATTTGGGTCATGTGATCTCCCTTCGTCTTATTGGCTGCCGGCCCTTGAGTGGCACGGCTCCCATAAAATTAGAGCAAATGGAAGCGCTCACTCTTTCTCTCTCTTGCTATGTGTGATAGGCAGTCTGTCAGGAGGTGTGCTCACCAGCAAAGGAGTCTGGGAAGTTGGAGAGGAGTAAAAAGAGGGGGATGACGTTCTGAGGTTTAGGAGAGAAGGAAGAGGAGGCAGAGGCAGAGGCAGACGATAAGGGGGGTGTGCCATATCATAGTGTCTGGAAAAAAGGGTGAACGTCACCCTCTTTGTTTAAAATGCCCCTCTCTAGGGGCTTTTGACCTTTGACCTCAGAGAGAGGAGGGGAACCTGGGAGCTCCAACTACAAAGAGTGTTTACAAAGATGCGTGTTTATCTTCCACATGGGCCCATGGAAGAGAGAACGAAAGAAGGAGGGGGGGAGTGACAGACAGAAAAAGCTAAACCATGATCAAGCAATGAGCACGCGAAAAGGGGGCTCTCTCGATGCAGTGCAAGAGAGTTATTTTTGCACTTGAAGTTGGCCTAATAAGGTAGAACTGGTGTAGGCTCTCTAGTGGGTACTATCCTTTGTGAACCTCACTGGCACTGTCTGATCATTCTTAGAAAGGCCCCTGGTTGAGCACCACTCGCCTCACTGCATGCCTTTAAAAGGAGAAGTGGGGAGAGAAAGAGAGAGAGAAAAAGAGAGAACGAGAGAGAGGAAGAGAGAGAGAGAGAGGAAAAGGGGCAAGACTGACAAGCAGGGATGGGTAAAGAGAAGAGGGGGAGAGAGGGGGGGAGAGAGAGAGAGAGAGAGAGAGAGATTGGATATGCTGAAAGATAGACAGATAAAAAGTGTGCAGGGATGATAGAGGAAGAGAAGAATTTGCAGAGGGGAAAAAACACAGAGGGATATGGGTGGAGGGAGCAGGGATGGAAAGAGAAACACAGAGCCATGCAGGGAACAGCAAGAGCAGGATAGACCCCCTGACCTCTCTGGGCTTAGCAACACAGGGACAGATCTGTGGAGAAACACTGGGATGACCAGAGAGAGACGGGGGGGGGGGGGGGGGGCAGAGAAAGTGATGGAGAGAGGGAGAGAGAGAGGCAGAGAGGGAGAGGGAGAGATGAAGAGAGAGAACAAAAGAGGGCTAGATTGAAGGTTCTGAAGACTGATGGACAGATTGAGGAATGCATAGACAGATGGGAAGGGAAGATAGGGAGAGAAATCATGGGGAGATGACACATAAGTTAAGAGATGTTTGAGATCAGGAAGAAGAAAAAACTAGAGTGAGAGACAGAGAGAGAGAGAGAGAGAGAGAGGGAGAGAGAGACAGAGAGAGAAACAGAGAGAGGGAGAGAGAAGAGAGAGAGAGGCAGGGAGAGAGACAGAGAGAGGGAGAGAGAGTAGGACACAGAGAGAGGGAGAGAGGTGAAGAGCTGACAGTCAGAAGGAGAGAGATGTTCACGATGGCAACAAGCTGAAAAACTCCACGTTTCCATCCAACTTACCTCCTCTCTGGGCTGAGGGGCGTCTCCTGGCCCTCCGGGCTGTGTGCTCGGCTTCTCTTCTCTGCCTTGCGAGCCTCGGCCTCATAGCGCCGTGAGCGCTGCGTGTCGTGCAGCCCGCGCTGGTGGTGGTGGTGGTGGTGGTGATGGTGGTGGCTGTCACTGCTGGCCACTGTGCTGCCGCTGGCGTCCGAGTCCAGCGAGCTCATGGAGCCACTGATGTGCGAGCCGTTGGACAGCAGGCTGCTGCCTGACGGGAAGGGGTCGCTGGGCGCTGGCGAGAGGCACCGCGGGACGCCTCCACCCGCGTTGCCAACATCGCCGCCGAAGCTATGGCGGCTGGATGAGCTGCCTGTGGGAGACAGGAGCTCCTGGGAGGGCGCCACCACCGAGGGGAAGGGACTCCTGTCCAGCTCATCACCATTCACAGAGCCCTGGTCTGAGTTACGGCTGACTGATGAACCCTCACCTGTAGGACGACACATTACTATAAACCCTCAACTACTGACAACAATGTGGGTAAGGAAGAATCAGGAGAAGACTTCATATGCTGTCAACATGCCAGGTTTATTCTGACATGGTTTCATTTAACAGCACTGGTATTATCACCTCCTCCCTATATCATCAGTTAATCACCAGTAAAGTTTTCCATTAGTTTTCCTGATAAACACTCTGGAATCTATTACACATGCCTGAGTGCACCCTCCAGACACTGTTAATTGGAAATCGTCCACATGGCTTATCTCCAAGAGAGTTTCCAAGAATCCGATCTTGCTTGCACATGCCCATCTTAAAAACTACGCCCCCTCTAGTCCTTACCTGCCGAGGGAGACCCCAGGGGTGCCACGTCGGGGGATGACCACACCTGGCCCACGTCTGCCTCACGACTCTGCAACTCCTCTTGCCAGATGATGGAGCTCGAGTCCGGAACTTTCTCCGCCTCAGGGATCCCCGAGCCTGTCACGGCTACTTTGGCTGGACCGGGTTCCTGAGGACCACGAGGCCAAAAACTTTACTCTAAAGCTAAAAGCTAGTCACTAAAAAAGTGTGGTTATGGCAGTATATTATGTATAAAAACATGGTTTCCATTCGCAATGATGTCAAACATTCCTGGCAAACTCGATTTAAAAGAACATTTTTGCTGACGCTATCAAATGAGATAACTGCTGGAAAAGATAAACGGCATAAACACAGCTGTCAACCCAACACACAGTTCTGACTGAGAAAGACCAGAGAGCAAGCCTGACAACTTGGAAAAGCAGATGTATTTTTTTACAGAGTAGCTTGAATGTCAAACTCTTATCGCTAACACAAACTATTTGAGGTATTCCTGTGCCCGCAAAGCCACCAGGGAACAACCACCAGCAGGCACAGCTAGCGTTCGATTGCAACACCAGAGCAAGAGTGTGTGGTGTGTGAGGGTGTGTGAGCGTGTGTGTGTGTAAAGCTGGAACGGCGTTGCGGCGCTGGCTTTAACCTGGGACGTGGCCGGCTCCACCTTGCGTTTCTTCTTCTGGTTTTGTTTGTTGGTTCTTGGGTATACCACCAGCTGCTCGCTCCATCTGTTCAAACAGGGCAATGGGGCATATTGAGATGGGACACCACCCAACATAATCCAACCCAACCCACCACAATCCAACCCAACCTATGTCTGCCTGCCTGTTGACTCAACTTCTGATGTGAACACTATTTTTGATTGATGGCTGTTGTCTTTCCAGACATTGTTTCAAATAGTCCGCTCACTCATCAACAAGCCCAACGCTACTCAAGCAAATCGTTTGATGAATGGGGGTGATAGCAAAATGGAAGAGTTTCCCTCCTCATCAGCTCTGAAGTACTAAATGATACACTAGCTGCTTGGGAGTGGGATGGGAGTGTAGCATTTCAGTTTTATATTAAATTAGCAGATGCTTAGTCATCACTAATGGCTTTACTTATGTTACAAACAGGACAGCATTAGGGAGAGCTAATTCTCACTCAAGTATAGGGTTGCACACAACATTTTTTTAAGTTTTTAAGTACACAAATATTGCTCTTCTTTCCAATCTAGATCCCATTACATTAATAATGAAACATTAATATTTCGGAACCGAAGGGTAGGCTGTAGGCGGTCTGTTCTAAGAATTGTCCATACCCATTGATAATCTCCTTGTTGTCTCCGCGGATGAAGTACTCCTGCTCAGGCGTGATGATGCACAGGGCGTTCTTCTGGCCAGTCTTGGGCTCGGCATCGATCACGTCAGTGCAGAGGTTCATGTTGACCGTGCCTTGAGGCAGCGTGCTGGGCTGCAAAAGGTCAGGGACAAAATGAAAACACAGCTATTAGTCTGGACCAATGGACTCATAGTCCCATTAGCAGCAGAGAGGCATGATACCGCCTGTCCTACAGCCTCAACTTGATAATGCTATGCTTCGGAAAGGTCTAGGGTGTGACTGGGGCCTTTGGAAGTTAATTGGCTAATTAAAGAAATTGACTGGCTTTTTGAGAGCACAGGTTGTATGAATTCTGGACGCTCGCTGACAGAAAGGTTACTCGCAGAAAAACACAACACACGAGGGCGGCTAGCGAGGTCCGAGGCTGACCACAGCGTTTCAGAAAGCTCTGTTGGTGCATGTCCAGAGCTGCTGATTTAGAAACCTGCTGCCCTTTGAAAAGGTCATGTCAAGAAAAAGAAAGAGTGGACTAAAAGAGCCCAGTGAGAAAACAAACAAACAAACACCAGGGCATCTGACAAACAGCAGTCTTCTAATAGGGAACATTTCAGCCTAGGAAGGCCATTATTTCCAATCAAATCAACAAAGAAAAAAGAAAGGTTTGTGAAGACCATGTCATCAATGGTTGCCTACTCAGTGTGTATGTGTTTGTGTCATTTCAAATGTGAACCTGCTCCTACTGTAAGGTCACTCTGCGGTTATCAAAAATTTGTCATGGCAACAGGCAAAATCCTTTCGGTTGCAGGGCTTGTGGGCTGAATGGAGGAGGGAGGTGACAGCAGAGAAAGCCAGGACTAAGCCTCTTTTGTGAGTGCAGACAGGCAGGGGGCCGCGCTGTGTGTATATGAGGGGAGTGTGTGTATATATATGTGAGCATGCATATGGGGGTGGGTTTAGGGGCTGGGCTGACATGGCCATGCTCTTGCGCATTAACGCAAAGGGGAGTGCCTAAATGTGTGTGTGTGTGTGGGGGGGGGGGGGCGCACTTTCCACATTCCTCCACCACAAAGAAGAAAAAAGAAAACCCTCACAGAACGGCACATGTAAAATAACAAATCCCGCTCGGGGGCATCAGACTCCCGGCCATCAGGCTCCCACGACCCGTGAAGCAGATCAGAAAAACCCAGCCAGGCGTGCCGTTCACGGCTCCACTTTCTTGACTTTTTCCTCGCTCATAAAGCTCATGAATCAAAGCCAAGCAAACAACATGGCCATTAGTGCACGCCCATGTCCGTCATCCAGGCTGTTGGGTAGTCAGGATTATTCATGACCACGGCCATCTTGTCTTCTCGCCTGCACCCCACATCACCCTACAGTGTTTCTCTTTCAGTCCTTGTCTTTCGCTTGTTCTTGTCTGTTATCAGACTTTTGGCTGCAGATGTAAAACAGGTGCTGCAAACCCTCCCCCCACCCCCTCTACCCCAGGCCCACCACCTTCACCCCCCTAGGTTCCTTTTATGGTCATTTTAAGTGATCCAGCTTTATTAAAAGCTGCCAGTAAACCCCAGGGACGGCCAAATATGGCAATTACAGTGTGTCACAGTCAGTTCTAAACTCCAGCAGGACTCTGTTTCTGTTGGGTTGCTGCATCAACCGGAGAGGAAGAGAGAGAAGGCTGCTGGGAAGAGGGAAGAGAAAGGCTGGCTGGGTAATCAGACACCAGGGTTGTGTGTGTGTGTGTGTGTGTGTGTGTGTGTGTGTGTGTGTGTGTGTGTGTGTGTGTGTGTGTGGTGTTGGGTATAGTGTAATAGACAAAAGAGTTTCACATCACTCTATATTGAGAAGCCCGACAACATTAAACCAGCCTGGGGAAGGACGAGAGACATCTTTCACTTGCCAGAATAATATCAAGCGCTTTCTACTTACCTCCACTCTTAGTGTAGAAAAGTGTGTGTGTGTGTGTACAGTAAATGGTGTGTGAGCGGTGCAGTTAGACTCTGCTTTGGCTTACTTCAGGGTGAGCAGATAACGTGAGTGAATCAGTCTCTCGTAACAACCTAACAGACCACATATGGACATGCAGTAGGGCACATACCAAAGTTTTGCACCAATTTACAAAGCTCTTTGGACTTTCTAAAGGGGGAGTCAATTCAAGGGCTCACAGATAAGGCCTACAGATATGCACACACGGGTGGGCACTAATCTATTTGACTCTGTGTGTGTGAGTGATGGGGGTGGGGGGTGGATACGCACAGGTCACCACCACAGTATAACCACCAGCACAGTCAGAACAGTGTAGTTTGGCCACTTTTTGATTTTTCCAATAGAACTGTATCCACAATTATCTTCCCGAGGCAAAAGGAGAGAGCTGAGAGATGACAGGGCGACAGAAAGGTAGAAAGAGAGAAAGAAAGAGCAGAGGGGGAGAGAAAGAGAGAGAGTGTGTATGTGTGTGTGGCTAGACTGGGTGCACAGAACGTGCACTGGCAGCCACACAAAGGACCCCTTCTGCCAAGTCTGCCATTCATACGTTTCAGATTATCATGGATCTAATTTCCCAACATTGGATTGAATCTTATATCCCTGCACCGCCCAAGAACTTAGGATCGAGTTTAAAAAATGTCTATTTCTGCACAGATGGGAGACTGAATGCTGCACATGTAGAATGTAGTACAACGATTTCATTTAAGAGCGAATGTATGCAGCAGCAGGGTGGCTCAGTGTGTCACAGATAACATGTGACAGAGACAGGCCATCTTAGAACAGCCTATAAGATGGGAAAAGGGATAAAAGGGTAGAGTACATGATTCTCCCCAGATTCAGCAAACTGCTCTTCAGTCCTCTACTAGCTGTCAGGTCAGTGGTTGCACTCAGGTTTGTACACAGCCTTGGCACAGCCAATGGAACACAGCAGCAGCTTGGGCACAACAGTAAACAATCCTGGCAAATCAACGACACAGGGCTTCAAGAGTACCGAAGTGGGGGAATGCTAATAAAACTGAATCTGCAAAGCAGGCTCGGGCCTTGAACTCCTTGGAGGCATAACAACACATCTTCACAGTATGAGGCTGTATGGTTGCAGTGAGTGCAGATGAAGGCCATCCTGGACATGAAGCTGAACCAATCAAACATGGACCAGAGAGTGAACTGAATTCAATTGATCAATTGAAAATGTCACCATGAAACATCATCTTACAGAATTTATTTATTTATTTACTTATTCCTTTTAAGTCAGTTGCAAGATGAGTCAGACAATGAGTGCATGACCTGATACATATCATAAACCCATACATCTGCCCCAACATGCAATGGCCTCAATCAGAAAATGCAGGGGTGGGGGGGTGGGGGTTTCTCCTAGCTAGTTTCTCCAGCATCTCCCCTCCCACACTGGCAGTCCCAAACTATTTCAGGGCAATAAAAAACAGCCTCCATAATTTTGATCCAACACCTGGCCAACTTAACCCACCTCAGGCTTCTAGAAGCTTCCTCAACTTCACCCTGAGCCTGCCTAAAAATCTCTCTTTTCTTCGCCATGTGGAAGGCTTTCTGTCTTCCACACAGTTTGATTATTTGTTATCTTACAGTGTTCTTTTTATTTCCCATGTTCTATCCCAGGTCTGGTTACAGAAATAGGTATTGTGGTAAGTGGTAAGGGGGAGGGGGGTGGAATGTAAACCTTTTGGACATATTTGACATTTTCATGTGGTTTTTGGAGAGTTGGGGGGGGCTCGGCCTTTCTGGCTATAGCACCGTCACTGACAGCAGCTGCTGAAGTTTCACCAAATATGGGCATATTGAAGGAATGCTGCTCCAGACAGCGTGCTCAGAGCATCTCCTTTAGATGGTGGAAAACAGCATGACAAGGGCTTCAGAGGAGATGCATGTCTCACACACTTGGACTTTCAATAAGCCCTGGGTAACTGGCTCGGTTTCAGCCTTTAGTGGTGGTGTTTTTTTCCAGCCGCCAATATGGTGGTGTTTTTTTTCCAGCAGCCAATACGAACTTTTGTTTTCACGTGTAGGAGCATTTTTCCCCAATTCCCTAGGATTTATTTTATTTCCTATGAAATTATAATTCCTACATAATTCATACTTAAGTGTTTAGATTTGGTCAGACTGGAAACCGAACAATTTCTCAACTGAACTACTATGTGATTTCTTTTAGTCCAAGCAGAGCTCATTGGTGCCAAGTGACACCCCTCCAATCTCAAACTCAAACAATTCCCACTGCCAAATCTGGGTAAAGCAAATGAATCCCAAAAGTAAGGAAAATCCATTTAGTTGCTTTGATACCTGTGTGCTGCTGTCGATTCCATCCTCCTGCTGGCAGTGGTTGAAACCATTGCATACTAATCTTGCTAAGATGAACAGTGCCACCTTTATTGGTGCTGTAAACAACTTGAGTTCAGAGACTTTGAGTTCTTCAGACCCTGGGCACACACAGTTTCCTGTAGTGGATTAGTGTTCCTCCTCGCCAGCATAACTCATCTTCCCACAAACCAGAACTAAATATGAAAGCCGTCTCATCTCGTTTTGCAAAGCCTTTCCTACTCCTGGTCATCCTGTTATCTTTTACGGCGATCCCAATTCAGTCGGCTCTCGGGGGATTCCGTCGCAACCCGAAAACGCTGTTTTAATTTCTGCTCTGACTATGGAGGTGCTGAGAGACTTTTTTTCTTTTTTTTCCCTTTCTCTCTCTCTTTTCCCTGACCCAATTTCCAGGCCTTCCAGAGACTTCCCCTCAGCAGATGAAAAGAGGCAGAGAAAGACAATGAGGTCTGACAGCATTCTCATGGCCCAACAATGGGAGGAAAAGCCATATTGCTCTGAAGTGATGATGGCTAAAGCAAGATCCTGCCACACGCTGGAAAGCACCCATATCTGCACATGGCCCTCACTTTACCTCTCTGGAGCACATGCGCGAGTGCACACACACACACACACACACACACACACACACACACACCAAAGAACACGCTCGCCACCCCCCACCCTCCACCCCCCAAGGAGAATCCTGAGTCCTAAGCTCCTTGTGGCATCTTCTAGGTTCAGCAACATGTGTGCTTTTGTAATGGCGTTGACCAGCCGAGCTGAAGTTCCCATTAAGACACTAATAAGGTGATCGGAGTAGAGAGGGAGAGAGAGGGTGTGTTTGTCTGGATGCTTCTGCTGCTGCGGGGGCCTCCCGAGAAAGCTCTCCGTCTTCCTGACAGGCAGTCAGCGTGTGGGCCTCACTGTTTACATACAAACGGCCTAATCTCCAGGCCGATCAAGCGGCTAATTTGGTCGCCCGTGTCGCATTCCAGCAAGACGAACAGCCCAGGCCAAGAGCCCATTAACTCCGGCGCTTTGGTGACGTTCAGCTCGCCGCCTACACATTGCCGCCACTCTCTGCCACTCGCCTCGCCTCCCATGCCCCCAAAACGTCTCTCTCTCTCTCTCTGAACTTGTTTGTGGCTTTGAAGTGAAGACAGCTTACCACTGGGGCAGAGTTACTTGAATGCCATGTGTGGATCTTTTTTCCTATTCATATGGTATTTGAAGTGGCCAGTCCAGGTTCATGGCTGGTTTTGTACTTTTGTTGTGTAAACACAAATCAAGCTACATGAACCCCAGCTCTTGAAGTTCACTACTAATTTCAGTGGGTCTCAGCAGGGCCAATGTCCTCCAAAGAGAGTATTTAAGGCTCACTCTAGTCATTTTTTTTGCCACTATAACATGATCACTGAGGACATTAATCGAGAATGAACCCTGTATTGACTCCCACACACCATGAAAATGGCCCTTACCGATTCATCCAATGCGAAGCGTAGGCAGCCATGTTCGTAGAGCACAAAGAACCGTCGTTGCCATTTCTGCAATCAAATGGAAAGAGTTCAGGGATAATCAAATCAGACTAGAACATTCCTCAGCTTAAAAGTGCGGACCTGGGAGCTAATCATGTGTCTAACAGATAAACGTTGGCTATGGCCAACGTTACAGATGACTACTCTGCGACAAATTATGTGAGATATTTTTTTCCAAATCCCTTCACTGCACATTCTACAGTGGTCAATGCATGCATGACCGTACAATTTCATCATGTGCCACATGTACAGACTATACAGTCCATCCAATGCATAAAGATGTATGATGCTCCTTTCCTTATTTCTCACTGCACTAGATTCTAGATCCTAAACCCCCACCCCCAACTTACCCGTGATCTTTGCATAGGATTGTCAAAGTCTGTTCCCTCTGGAGCCAAACACAGCCAGCCTCCATAAATAGGTTTGGCCTGGAAAAAAAGAAGAGAGAGACAGTAAATTAGGCAATGATTAAAACTGTGCACCAGCTTTTGAGAGAGAGAGAGAGAGAGAGAGAGAAAGACGCGCACTTCGGCATCCAGATGTCGAACACATTGCTCTCCCCATACGTTTTTAATAAGAGAGGGTTTCAGTTTAGTTTCCTCTGAAATCTTTGGTCTGCTTGGGTCTCTGACTGATAAACAGACTTTGTTTGGTGAGGAGCGCGGCCCGAGTCAACACCACTTCATCTCAACAGAAACACAGCCACAGTTAGGGTTAGGTGACATTCAACCCCACTGGCATTTCCATGATGACAAAGCCAAAGCTGTTGACCTGTTTGATTGTTAACAGGAAAGACAAAAAGGCTTGTAGTGTGACTAGACAAGAGCAAGCCGTTTGCACTTCATAAAAGCTCACAGTGACCTAAATATGCGTCTCTGACCTGCAGCTGTCAGTGAACCTTAAAGACAATTTCGCCCAGGGGTCCTGAGGAAGTCTCACCTGCTGTCAAAGACAGGTAATTTACAACCGCGGGACTACATGATCAGAGTGACAGCCAATAACAGCTCTTAATTTTCCCTCCTGCTGCAGCTAGTCCATCAAGAATTGATTTATATATTTTTTCCCTCAGCATTAAAACTGTACTCCAGCAAAGTAGTATAAGAGCTGGGAAAACCCTGAAAACCAAGGGAACCAGAACAGATAGGCCTGCAAAATATTAACTTTAACAACAAGCGTTATTGCACAGTGGTGCAATGGTTTATCTCAATAAATAAATAAATAGATAAATGAATAAATAAATAAAGTCATTCATTCATTTTGGGACATTGTGACAGAGAATATCAGTGAAACAAGCGAATATCAGCTAACTAAAGGGGCTAGATTCTGCTCATTGGTAAGTCAAAGAAAAGTGCCCAACCTCCAGTTTGTGAGTGTGTACGCACACCTGAGAAGCTTTAAGATCTAAAACCCTCTCACAGATTTCACCCAATGAGCTAATTTTCACCAGGCCTCTTCCTCTAAAAATAAAGAATGGGAAATGGTGTGTGTGTGTGTGTGTGTATGTGAGTGTGTGTTGGGGGGGTGATAAAAAAAAAGCAGCTAGAGAAAAACAAAACAAAAACACAGCTGGTCCCATAGCATGCAGTGCTGGGGAGCTGTGGAGCCAGGAGAGGTCCACCACGCCCCGCTCTTCCTCCACACATTGAGGGCCAGCTTCCTCTTGACCAGGACTCCTGTAACCTCGTGGCCCTCCAGTCGGCATCGGGTTTAACTTCCAATTTCCTCCCGGGCTGAGGCTCATGGGAGGGGGGTGGAGAGGGGCAGGGGATGAGGGGCTTGGCGGTAGAGGATTGAAAGAAAAGGGGGGCGCAGGCTGGTCCCTACGGACCGCTTTATCCCAGCATCCACCTCACCTCTGGATGCACTCCGCTCACAAGGCCTCCGGTTAGCACACACAGTGACCCCACCCCCCCTTTCCCCCAAATGTCCCATGTTCCATGTCCTGACCCCTCCCCATCTCAGCCAAAGTCAGAGCAGACGCTTCAGAAGTGGGAGTGACCTTTGAGCAACTCTTGCTTCGGTTTCCCAACCCACACTTCCTTTCACAAGCACCCCCACCCCCTTTTTAGACACGCACGTACACACATACACACACGCATACGCACTCTTAGCCGACTCCCACCTCCCCAAGCCTCAAAGCACCAAGAAAGATTATAGACATACTAGTTGCAAAAGTTGGTAAGACACTGGACTGGACTTCTAAAAGTGGCTTTGCAACAACTGCAACATACAGGCTACCACTGAAACAAGTCAGGGTTACTAAATCTGCCAAACCCCTGCTCTGTTTCTACATCTAACATCTACTTTTGTCGGTGTTAGTACCCTTACAACAGGTTATTAGGTTAATAGTTATTAGTTACAACAAAACAATCATAGCAGAAAGGTCCAAACCAGGTCAGACCAAATTACAGCATCAATTTCATGTGACAGTGATTGCTGACCATTTCCCACTTTGATTTAATTGAGTATTCCTTCATCACAGAGTATTATGTAAGGGCATGCAAGGGCATCTGATCCCTAATAGGTAGCCTAGCCTACCCCCACCCCACCCCCACATTATTCCATCCAGTTCTCAGTCAAAGGTCAATAACTTCCTACTGAATTTGCTCAACAGATAGTGGAGCGCAAGTCATTCATCAAATAAATCCTCACTGGCAAGGAAACAGTATTAGTATCAGGCCTTTGGGATGACCTGATCAACAGCTCACAGATTTACTTTTCGCTTGCTAACAATTCTGGTCAGCTGATATGGTTTGGTTTCCATAATTTAGCATCTGCCATTTGCTTTTAGTCCATTATGCTCACATTCACACTTACTGGCATGACTGGAGGTAAAAACTAAGCCAGTCTTTCCTCCACAAAGTACTACAGTATTTCTAATGGCCATTGAACACATCATCAACTGAACGTTTCTTTCATTGAGTATTTGTTGTGCAGAGTGACACATTAGTGAATAATTGTACAGGCACTATTGATAGTTATTTTCCAGCAGTAGGCTGCATTTTTGTAAGTCCTCATCATGAAAACTGAAGGAAATGAAGACTAAATGCTACAACCATAATGCAAACCATCTAGCTTGCACTCTGCCATCAATGTTTCCAAGCCTTGAAGTGAACTTTTACTTTGTCCCAGGGGGATTATCTGGTGATGCAATCCACTAGGATGACTCATGAGGTAGCCTAGTTAAAGGGTTAACTGGTGCTAATCACACACAGCACACCACCCTACGCAAATGTACAGAAGGATGCTGACGCTGCTGTTCAAACCTCAAGCCACGTTCAAAAGAGCCATCTGGTCCAATAGCATGGGACCAATTAAGAAATGACAGAACCCTCTCAGCCTATAAAGTTAAACCCCCACCCCCACCCCATTCACAACTTCTATGTATTTTGAGGAGACAACGGGGTTAATGTTTGTCGTTGAGGTTAAAATCAACCCCCTGTGAGGCCTTATGCTTAAGAAAGTGCTTCTTCATGGCAAACATACAGCACGGGATTATGTGGCCTACAAATAATTAGAGAACATGATGACAGATGCGTAAGTCCAGAAAGTGGGGCATCCTCAGTGCACTCCTCCCTTCTCATCTGGCTGACGATACAGCCAACGCCTTCTATGAAGCCGTCCAGGGTTTGACCCATCGCATCAGGTAGTGCACTATACACTAACTTTGAAGTGATGTCTGGAGAATATCCTGGACTCGTTGCACGACTGAAGGTCTTTGGCCAGAACCAAAGGAAAAGAATTAAGGTCCTTAGAGGACCCAGACACAATTATCACAATGTGCTTAGTCTGTCTACTGCTGGACATGCCAACTATGGGCAGCATCACCTAGAGACCAAAGCAAAGGAAATATGGAACACCCCTGACAGAGCAGTCAGTATGTGCGCTGGCTCAGTGTGTCTCACTAAGTGTGCTTTTAATTACAGCAACTGTCTTGAAGAGAAATGTGAAAGAATGTGTAATGAATGAAAGTAGCTGAACAACAGAAGGTTCATTGTAGGCACTCATCTGAGGAATTAAAGTGTTACTTAGTTGCACTAGCTCAACAACACTATGACTGACTTAACATGCTTACATACAATTTACCAACTTTTATTTATAAACCAGGAAAACTGCTTTATTAACATCCTTTAATCCAAAAGGCAAAGTTAACCAAATAGGTCAAGGGTGATTATATCTTTATTAAAGACAAATATAAATAACTAACTGAATAATAAACTAATTAAAATGGCCTATGCCCATTTTACCTCATTTGATTGATTTAACAGTTAGGTCTAGTTAAGGTATTGTCTTTTCGCTTTAATCTATTTTCTAACATGCTAGTGGCTTAATAGAGACAGCCTTGCCTTTGATAACTAAAAAGACAACTCTAGATAAGTGGCAAAGACATAAGTGTCTACTAAACTTTATGATCTGTCTTCCAAACAGTCCATTATCAGAAATGCACAGAGGGATGAGTCAGCTCAAGACAATTATCCTGCTGTAGTGGAAAAGACAAGAGTTGCCAACTAGTGAATAATTAAAGTCAGTGAAACAAACAGCCATGGGGCTGCTGGGAACCTCCTGTTTATACCTTTAGGTGAAATTATATGCCTGCTCTCTAACAAACAAGCTTTTCTAGTAAAAACATCTGCACTTGGTATATAAAGGAAAGGAGTGTCACTCCCAAGGCTCTAGTCACTGAGCAAGTATACCATGGGGTGTCAACTGATAACGTGAACAGACAAAAAGGAGTAACAAAAAAGCAGAGTAGCGATTACTGTTGGTTTTGAAGTCCTGAGGTCTCCATTATCTGAAGAAACATTCCGATCACTTTCTCACAAAATGTGCAGGTTTTCCTGGCCAAGGGAGAATGAAGCCAGATTGCAAGTCATAGACGTTGTCTGACACATTCAAAGTGTCAGCAAAGATTTCTAACTTGAAGAACACAATATAGCAACTATCATTTCAGGACCGTGCATGTTTAAATCCTTGTTTTTCAAAAAACAAAAACTGGGATAATAGTTAAATCCTCTAGCTTCTCTCTGTGCCCTCAGAACACAAAGCCACCAGAACTTAATCCAATTCCATCACTATGCAACTTCTTGTTCTGGTTATGGGCTCTCGGTACGTCAGTTTTTCATAACTTACCGTCACCATCAAACAAGAGAACAACAAACAAGTGTGACAAACAAGAGAAAAACAATTAAGTTCCTGTAATACTTTAGCAATAATTCATGACAATCACAGCAGGGTAATCACGTAGACATTAAACTGTCAAAAAACATGCCAGCTGGTTCAGTACAGTACAATGATGTGGTAAAAAAAATACCGACACCTGCGCACAGAGAAATAAGACCTCTAGCAGCATATTACGATAGACATATATTAGATCATGTCAGTTGATAATGATTACAAAATTTCGTGGGGAGGCAACAATGTTCATGCTGATACAATGTCGCTTTCAATTACAGCAACAGAATTTTGGATACAATTTACATTTAACATAAGTGGGCTTCGAATAGAAATTGATTTACCTGGTTCAAATCTTGGTCGGTCAACAGATGAAGCTCCCGGGGTTTGAAACAGTTTTGACATTTGCTTTTATTGAAAATGTTCGCTTGGAATTTCCTACAGGGATTTTCTTTAGCGGTGGACATCGTAGTTTTCCTTTATGTCCAATGACTCGATATTTGAATGTTCAAATAGCCAAGACAATCACTCCGTTAATATGTTGTAACTAGGTTATTTATCCCATTCGAAGGAAGGGCACTCTGATCCCATGCATGATCCAAACCACGGGGTTAGTGTGGTGATCTTCTCCTTTAGAACAGAATTGCTGCAAGACTCCACTTCGGAATTTATTAAAGGTTTAGCTGTATTCCCCGGTAATCGATAGCTAGCCTGCAAGCTAGCTACCTTGTCTGTTGTATGTTTCTTAGTCCATGGCCTGTCCCCACAAAGCCAGTAAGGAGCGATTAAATAGCTAGTTTGTAATCAATACTGTTACCAAGCCAGCAGTAAACAAAGCAATTTCACAATTCCTTAACGTGTAATACCAAACGCTAAAATTTCAGTGTTCGCAGGGAAAATAAAATAATCCCATTCCTAAAAACACATAACAATTGAGGTGGGGTTCCAACAAATCCAATGGTAGCAATTGCTCATTACGAAGTTTACCACCGCTTCTTCATGAGCTAGCAAGTTAGCCCGCTAAAGAAATTTCTCCTGGTTGTCTCGTAACGTTGTGCGGCTCCCAAATTCCGCTCCTCGTTTCATTTTAGTTTCCGTCGCAAAAAACGAATGCACATCAGTCAGTCCAATAGAAGGAATCTATCAAAAAGGTATTTATCATGTTTTTTTCTACAGCTAACTAGCTGCGCTCCATGGTATCCCGTATTTTCTCCCCTTTTTTCGTGCTAGCTCTTTCCCAATGGAGGGAGGTCGAGAACACACAGATTTGCGGCTGAAATTCCATGGTATCTCGCGAGATTACTCCTGAACGCCATCTTGTATCGGTCATGGGAGGGGGGTTAATAATTGCTTGGTCTGAAATATGGAAATAGGCCTGTACTTCAACCTTTCATGCTGCCGTTTTTTTGTTTCTTTCTTTTTTACATACGTTCCTCTATGTCGGGGGTTCTATGCCAAAATGAGGGGTAGGGATTGGATAACTACTAAACGCAGAACTAATGCTGTTATGTTTTTGGAGGATGTTTAGGCCAATGGACCTGTCACCTGTTTCTCCTGAAGGCAATAAGGAGATCAAAGATCAATTAGAGAATGGGATGGTATCTTGAAATCTTGTTGAAATTAAATTAAATTATATTGGCCATGGGTTGAGACAAAGGGAGGGATTTTCTCTGTAATCCATTCTCTTTTCTTCTGAAGGGTGTTTAAGAGAAATAACATTGAAGAAAAAAGAGCTGATGTGGGTATTCGGAAAACACTCTGCAATTATTTTATGTTATTTTATTATTCTTATTATTTTATGCTATTTTTAAATAGTGTTATTTTATACCAAATAATAGCCTATTATTTTGTTTCAGCAAAGGCTGTTCAGTAAAACGTGTGCAAATTTTCAGTTGATGGGTCTTCCATGGTTCCAGTCACACAACATGAAAATAACCAAGTCAGCTACAGTCTATTAAAAGAACCTGGTTGCACACTTCTGTGACTACCCCACAGAGAGGGGTGTATGTGAATGGACGAGGAAGGAGGCATCAAGCTGGTTACCTAACTGAAGGCAGGAGACCAGCCTTTCTCAGTGGAGGATTACTACTTACATAGCCTGCACTGTAAGTGATTTGAGTATAATCCAGCTAGTGAATTTGTTGTGGCTGAGTGGTCATTAATCATGTTTTAGCTGTTTGCTTACCATTGGTCGGGAATGTGCTTAACAAACAGGAGCTCTTTTAAGAAAGGATACTATTTCCCTTAACACTATTTCCCTCATCAACTTTGATTTCTCTTCTTATTTTCTGAAGCATAAGTAGAAGTAAGCTTGTCTCTGCCCTTGTTTTCTCTCCTTGAGTATCCAGTGACAGTATCCAGGAGGTGACACACTGCACACGGCATTTGAAGTTATGGCTTAGTCTAGGCCAACATATATTTAGACGCTGTCCTCAGACACACTGTACATGGCAACAGCGAAACAGTTGCTAACAGAAAGAACAAATGTGCTCTATATAGGCAGGGGGACCTGCAGTGCTGTTTATTTCACAAGCTCAACTTCTTATGTAAAAGTGACCCCTAATAGTGTTTTAATACATTTTTTCAAATACTTTCAATACTACTTGATTTCAAAACTGTCAGGAGAATTGTGTTAGACAAAATGCAGTCCACTGTTCTAACCTTGAAAATATGACCATATCTTCTAAATGCATGATTTCTGTTTTGTTTGTAATAGACACAGACTTATTTATGTCACAGCCAGCCATCAAAAAATAACTATAGCTATTTACACAAACAGTGAAACACAACCCACTTCTTGTTTTTATTCATGTTGCCATCCATTTGGAGTCTGTTTCTGTAGAACTTCCTCTGTTCCCTGTCATTTGGTCAGTCACTAATCACACTACCATGTGCAGTCCACAGCATGTTAACCATACAAGAGGCTGGGTTGCTCGTCCTCAGCTGTTCACAACATATCACCCACAAAGACAGAGTTTGTTTTCCTTTCTTTTTGTGTGTTTGTATAGAGGTAATTTCCCCCTCCCTCTCCTGTTAAAACTTGTCTTTCAGAGAATGGGTGTTCCATCAGTGATGGTGCTACCACTGCTGGTGGTGGTGATTGCTGGGATCTATTATGTGTACAATGAGGTCATCCGGTTCATGTCCAAGTCTGTGATGCGGAACAAAGTGGTTGTGATAACAGATGCTGTGTCAGGAATGGGAAGTGGTAATACTCTTACAGATTAAATTTTCAACTGGTTCTATGCTGTTATATCGACACGTCAATACTGTCCAGTTTCTGTGCAAGCATCATGCTTTTATGGTTTTAATTGATTGATAGATGTTGCCATGCAGTTTTGTGCATCTGCATACTGTGCAAAAATGGGCTCTTCTTTAAAAATGCTAAACCAAATGGGTTAGTGAACAAAGATTCAATTGTAGCACATTCACCAGGAAAACTATTACCTGCAATGCAAGCATGAAAACAATGCAAATGTCATTGTTTTTTGTGACACTTTGAGGGCCCAGCTATGCAGAGTGGCATTCCTTTCAATCTGCTCTTTGTTGTTTACAAGTTGCAACACTACACACGTGAAGAGTGAAAGAGATTGCAGTTGTAGAACCAGGTCATATCTTAGCACTTCGGATTGGCCAATGTCAATGATTTTTTCTCTCCAAATGATTTTGTCAGACTGCTTTTATTGTTAACTGTGATGCAGACAGAATGAATCCAAAGTTGTGATAGTTATGATCATATTTGACAAAGTGACTGCCACATTTTGTGGCACTGTATAGAGAATTAATATTCAGCCAGGCATGTGTAAACTGTAAATGTTAATAGTGTGAAACACCACACTTTTTTGACCCTAGTTTCTTTCCCTGTATATTTCAGAATGTGCCAAACTCCTCCACAAGGGTGGTGCAAGGCTCATCCTATGTGGGCCAAGCTGGGATAAACTAGAGTCCCTGCATGACTCCCTGTGTAATGATTCAGACCCCAGTGAGGTAAGAGACCCTTTGCATTGGAAAAAGTGAGAAATAATAATGGCAATCATGGGAAACTGAAGAAAAATGTAGCTGCTTATGTACTAGAAACAGGACTTCTTGATTTCAGAGACAAAACACATTATAAATAGTCCTGGTTCTTCTTTTACAACTTGGGTTAAAACACAAGGAAGGAGTGTATTTTAACAGTGTGGTTCAGATAACCTCAAAGCACTAACACCTGAGACGGAAGCCATGGTTGTCTTGCACAAACGGGATATCCTCCACATGTGACACTCAGACGGTGTGTCTAGACCCTTTGAGGCTTCATCTTGACCCGCATGATCCACCCCCTAGTGCATTTCACTTCTCATCTCTTGCAATCTCAAAGCTCCTCTCTCTGTCATCTGTGTGTCACTGTTGATGTTTCCTCCTCCCTGGTCAACAATGGCAGGATATCCTCTCTGACAATTCTCTGTCCACTGGTCCCTCACACATACACAGGGAAGCACCAGTAATCATGGACTGATGAAAACTCATTGCAGATTTGAAGCAATGTGCATTTTGAGAGTAAAGGGAGAATAAACAAAACAATACGATTTCTCTATAGACATTCTATGTCAGGGCATGGTCTTATTCGTTTGCATTTCAATCAACAGGCCAATTGAAATCAACATATCAATATAGGAAATCCAAAAAATTCACATTAAAATGTGCACTACAGCCTGATAATGGGAAGCACAATCACTCATTTTGGTGTGTGCAAATGATTCTGTCATCTAACAGTTAGGAATTAGATACCTTACCCTTTAGTAGGCGGATCTAGGCCTGTCCTTAAAAATTATTGCAAGCAAGAAAGTAAACATGTATTTTAACAGCTGTTAAGGTAGCCTACATTAAAAAAAAAAAAAAAGCTCCTAGCAAATGTCAATCATCGTTTTTGTTATGTGAACCAGTTCAATGCCTTGAATTCTGAGCACTCCTACTTGTCATTTTGTGTTCTGTCTTATATGGATGTTGGAGGTTGGACAAATACAAACAAAACTTTTGAATTACAACAAGCACACACCAGTGCTATCCATAATATCCAAGAGTGATATGCCCAAATGCCTGAAACATCAGGCCAACTGCTGCACAACCAGATGAATGATCTTTGTTTTTATAAATATGTATACTGTAAAGTTATTATTACTAAGTATGCAATCAAATGCACCATGAGCTCACATTGACTTACACACTGGTCCATCCTCCATTTCCATCTGTGATAAGAGCATCTGCTTTCCATCCCTGTGATGTGTGCTATCTTGCGTTTCCTGCCACAGACCTTCACGCCCAAGCTGGTGCTGCTGGACTTCGCCGATACGGCCGGCATGCAGGACGTGGCTGCCGACGTGGTGGAGTGCTACGGCTGCGTGGACATCCTGATCTGCAACAGCAGCATGAAGGTCAAAGCCCCAGTGCAGAACCTGTCCCTGGAGATGGACAGGAACATCATGGACATGAACTACTTTGGACCCGCCACTCTGGTAAAAGGTGAAACTAAAACATTAAGCTCATCCTGATAAAAACGTTGGGTGCTGTCACGAAAATTGAAATGTAGTAGGCTTTCAGAATCCACTTAGTTTTGATTTGTGTTTGCAGAAATAATAACAGTAACACTTTACTTGACGGGTGAGTACATAACACATTCATAGCAGCTGTCATAAATTGCTCACAAAATATAAATGACTGTTTCATAAGACATGACCTAACCTTTCATAAATGTGGAAGGCAGAATGGTGATCAAAATAAAAATCCAACGATCTCAAAGCAGTATTGCAATTTTTTCTTTAAATTGGTTACCTGATCGTGTCGTGAAGTACTCATAATCACTTATCAACACCAAGAGGTAAACCTTTGCAAGTAATTTTCATCTTTTGCTTCTTTGCCTGCACTCAAATAGGAATGTGTCCAACCATCCGTGGTCTGGGGTCATCTCTATATAGTTTACCTCCCTGTGTTAAACTCAGATATGTGATTATGAATACTTAACTAGTAGAGTGGAGCAGATTTAGATTTTAATTTAAAGTAGATTTCACAAGATATTCATGAAATATTTAGAAGTGACATGATCAGGTAACAGATTTAAAACAAAAACGGCAATGCGGCAATGACTTTTATTTTGATAAGTTATTGACACTCTGTCTTCCGTCATGAAAGGTTGGGTATGAATGTTGAGTCATGTCTTATGAAGCAGTTGTAAAATTATGTGAGCAATTTATGACAGCTGCTATGAATGTGTTATGTCCTCACCTGTCAAGTAATGTGTTGCCAATAAGGATACTAACAATATTACACAATAATAAGCCACAGTTTTCCTACAGATATGATAACATAATAATAACACTAAATATCACTTAATATCTAATAAATAATAAATATCTAAATCTATAAATATCACTAAATAACACAGTGACCTCTCACAATGTATGTATATATACCTCATAATAATATATAACAGTGGGTGTAATAGATGGGACTGCTTTCCCTGTGTACACATTAAGACTATACATGCAATGCTGTTGTGTTCTAAATAGAAGGCTTGTGCAACATCCAGGTATGTCTAAGTAGGTGTTGCACACAATGGAGGAATGTGGCTTGCCTTTGAAATATGGTGTGGCCTCACTCATTACAGGTGTGCTGCCATCGATGATCTCCAGAAGGACAGGCCACTTCCTGCTAGTGAACAGCATTCAAGGCAGACTGTCTGTCCCATTCCGCACCTCTTGTAAGTTTGTTGGATCTCTAACAAAATATGTCATTTTACACTACAGTCTTTAGCCTCTAGTGTAAAATGGCATATTGTGAGACATTTATGACTAGTTGTCATAAATGCCTCAAAATGAAAAATATTTCAAAACTTAGATATGCATATCATCATAATGTACTGCACCTATAAATGGTACAATCCAGTTTGTTCTCACTTTTAATGGTGATACATTACATGATCCAGCTCTAATGTTCTAAAATGAATTATATATAAGTGGATTATAGTTCACTTTTCAAAATTGACTGCAGTACTGTATTTGCCTAAATGAAAAAACATATTTTTATGTATGCTTACCTAACATGGCATTTCTTATGTTCTTTTTAAAAATATCCACTCTGCTATTACTGATCTCCACACCCTGAGCTGTCAAGTTTTGATATACAAACAGCTGAGTCACACATATGTTACTGCCTGACAACCCTGATGCTTTCTGCATTCAAGATGCTGCCTCCAAACATGCTGTCCAGGCCTTCTTCGACTGCCTGCGGGCGGAGGTGGAGGAGTATGGCATTTCCGTCAGCACCATCAGTCACACCTACATCAACGCCTCTCCAAAAGAGGCCGCACCCTCCTCCTCCTCCTCCTCATCCTCCTCCACTTCTTCCAAGATTTTCAATTCCCTGCTGGCCTGTGAGTAATACCTCTCCCCCTCAGAGTCTGCCCGGGGCTCTGTCTGCCGGGCACATCATCAGCGCAGAGCTTTTATTTATGCAGCCTATTTCAGGGAGGTCACCCTCCCCATGCACTGTTGTACTGAAAACAATACCAGCCCAGGCACGGATAGCATGCAAAACACCAGGGATGGTTGACGTGTGGAGGCTTTTCACAGTTGGCTTTTCCAAAGCATGGTGTGGAACAAAAATTTGTTTCCCTCAGAGGTGGTGCAAAACCATGTTTATTTTGTTTTCAAGGGAATAATTAATCTGCAACCGGTGTGGCTCAGCAAGAGAAGAAATGATTAGTTGCCAGAGCGGTGCCAGAGACTTTTGGGCATGATAGTGCATGCAAGTTAGGAATAGGCTACTTAGTGATTCAAGTCTCTCTCTCTCTCTCTCTCTCTCTTTCTTTATCTCTCTCTCTCTCTCTGGCAGCATGCATAGACAGTAGTAAAAGAGAAAATTAAATTGAAACATTTGCAGATTGTGAAGCATGTTGACATTTCACACTGAACACTGATAAAGTTAGTGCCATAATGTGAATTGGTAATATTATTATGCTAAACTAAACTAAATGTAACAATATTTACATACAATTTCAAGACGGCCCTTTCCAGTGACAGTGATTTTAATAAAAACGCTGAGTTCACACCACTTGATTTTTCCCATATTTGTTGCCTCCTGTTGCCAGACATCAACAGACAGCTAAACCATGGTGTGACCCCAGAGGACCTAGCCAGTGAGATTGTGCGAATGGTGAACTGGAAGCGGAGGGAGGTGCTGTTGGCCCACCCCATCCCTCAGCTGGCCCTCTGCATGCGCTGCCTCTTCCCTAGTGCCTTCTTCTCTGTGGTCGCCGCCGGAGTCAAGGATGGACCTATGGCTGAGCAGCTGATGAAGTGATAGAATGGGATAGAAAATGGCAAGAAATTAAAAAAACAAGCAGAAGTCATATTTGCAGAGGACTGAATATGAACGCTAGGGCTTTGGTGTGAAGATCAGTTTAGGAAAATATGCAAAACAGCCATGAAAGTGTTGTGGACAAATCCTGTTGGTTTACATTCTTCTAAAAGTTCTACACAACCTAAGACATACATCATATGTGCTATCAGACACTGAGCTGGCATATGGCTTACAGACATGACACTAAATGGAAAAGCAGGATCAAGTTTTATACCAAAGTCTGTATAAAGCCCATTTAATGCCCATATTAATGCTGAACTATGGAGCAGTCCGTTTCAGGTATCTGTTGGATGGTTGCTTTGCATTTATGTCCTGTAGATGGCGCCAGTTTCTTTGCTATAGCCTAGTAGCGGGTAAACCTGCTGAATCACTGTTCACAGTTCAAATACAGATTTAACTAGCAGTAACGCTCTGTTCATCAATCAGACTGTGAATATAATGTGCTCCTCAAAGTTAATTGGTATTGAGCTGTTTAGCTGTATTGCTATTTGGTGTTATAGGTCATAGACATATTACTTAAGTGACCACCAAAAATTCGTGCAAGTTGATGTGGGTTTATAAGTAAAATGCAATTCGTTGACATGTTGATCTGTCTCAACAAATAAAATCTGAATGTTTTAAATGCCGACATGGTTCTGTCCATCATGCACTGGGGTACACAAGTAACACACACCCGCGCACATACAATGCAGGCTGTGTGAGAGGGGCATAGAAACGGGACAAAATCAATTGATCTTAATTATTTAGATGTCTTAATATGATAGGCCTCACTTGAACCACGAGGACCACGATATCCGGATAATAACTGTAGATAAGAGAAATGATTATCTCATCCACAATCCGTTGGAACTGGTCTAGATGGTTTAGTTATTTTAAGAGAATGATCAGAATGATAATTGGTCAAAAGACACGGAAAACAAAACACATAGTAGGCCTAGGCCTACACAAAGCACAGAATCGGCCGTTGCGTAAACCTTGTTCCTAAAATATTGCATTGCCATTCCTCGGGTATCAGGCAACCCACCGCACGTATTTGAAACAGCCTGACGCTGCTGAGCTGTAACATTGTCTCACCGCTCATGTCGTTTCTGCGGTGGAGCATCTTGAAGCCCGTCAATCACCGCGCAGTGTGATCCTAATGAACACAGGCTGCTGCGTTCTTATGTAAATTCCACGCCGCGATGGATCGGCCGCCTCAAGTTGAAGTCCAGCTGGCCTTCGAGGGTCTTTATTTGGCAGGTCATGTACCCCTGTGGGATTTGACCCTTTCCTTTTTTCTCCTTTGTACGAAAATGTGCTCGCATTCTGACAGCCGCATAAATAAAGCCAATTTGCCAATATCTGGGAAAAGAAATTTACATTTGACTCAAGTAGGCCTATATTTGAAGGCATGCTTCTGTCTTCCTACCTTCTGTATTTCAGTTTGATATTAAACTATTTATAGGACTAAACATTCAATGAATTTTGAGTTGAATGGGCTATCTATCAACTTCACAGTTAGTATGAATGGAATAATTTTTCTCACCTCACCGCTCTCTGAAAATGATTTTGAAATAGTCTGTATCTATGCAGGTTTTAATTTGTTGTATCCTTTGAAGTTCATACATCCTTTCACAGGCTGTAATGTGCAGGCCATTCGGGTCCAAAACAATTCTAGTGTGGGCAACATTAAAAGCATGGTTGGAGCAGCCCCACAATTTGTCAGATGGGTAAGTTCTTTGCTGAACCATTCGGCTCATGATGGAACCTCCAGAAATGGTCCTTGTATAGGCCTATATTGACAAAGGCTTTTTTTTTCTCCTCTAAGATCACAGTGATTGTCTGATGTGATGAGATGACAAATCCAAAGAGTACCTGGGTGGGATATTTTCCACCACAAATGGGCCTGAAAGTGAGGGGGTGAAGGACTCTTATTAATATTTAAAAGGCAGTCTTATTGATAGAGCTGTGATTTACGGGGGTTATGGTGGGTGCTATGGTAATGATTGCCCCGCACACTGCTCAGAGTGCTGCCTGCAAAAAGCTTTCCATCAACTACAGTCACTACCCTGACACCTGCCTTACTTTATCCATGTTTCATGGGAGGGGATACAGACCCTTGTTCAGGTTATTCGCCCAAAGAATGTGCTTTGTGCCCCCCCCCCCCCCAAGCACCAGCTTTCAGAAGGATTTTTATTGGAGTCATTTTTAATCTACAATTGTTATTCAGTGCTTTAAGTCATTTGTGTTTAATTTAAAAGAATGCCCACATAAAACTCAGAACAGTCATCCTTTGCTTAAATGCATTTTGTTTTAAAAATATAAAATGTAAGCAGATCTTAGTGTGTTTATATAAAAATAAAGGGGAAAGTCCTTGCTTCATATATAACATTACCATGAATAATGCCTGACATGAAAAAGTAATGCAATATATGAAAACAGTGCCATTGTCCTATTTTATAGGATTGCTTTTCTTTTTCCAGATTAGATTTTAATCTGGAGATCTGAGAGTCCAGTAATCTTTGATTAAACCTCACTACTTGTGACTGACCCACTCCTTACAAGGATGGAAATGGAATGACAAGGGCTTTCAAGGTTTTTCATTTTCTCTCCAAAGGAAGAGTCAAGTGCAGCGGCCTGAAAGAACAGATACTTCTTTTCTCCTTTTTAATAATCCCTGAGCTACTGTCTACTTAATATCCCTAACAAAATGTGTAAAACCGAGGATTTGTGTGTGTTTTCATGCTCTGTGACATGTGAGGCACCATTCACACGAGAAACATGCATTATTTGTCATATGGTCATGGCTGAGTGGATGTGTTCTGTGCTAGATGAGATTTACGGAACAGATGTTACATTGTCATACTCATTAGTGACCAACATTAATGATAATCTCTTTAATTAGTGGAATTAATTATCATAAGTGACAACAGCACATGTGAAAGGAATGAACACAATTAAAAGGTGCATTAAACAGCATCTTTTATGCATGATTAATGCCAGATTTCTTAATTTCGGACCCTCTGTGTTTAAATTAAGTCAAACCTCGATATTAAGTTTACATGTCAGGAGTTTCATTAATATTACCTTAGAAGGACTTTAATATGGCCAACTGCAACATGGATGCAGGCACAATCAAAGGCAAATGTTTTTTGTTTGGGGAAACAGACAGCCTGTTCAGTTCTCTAGACAATAAATAAGCATTAATGTCTGCATAAGCAAATACAAGCAAGGAAAAATGATTTACAACACACATTTAGTTGTAGTCTGAATATTAAGGTATTAGGGAATTTTGCGGTATTAGGCAACATAAAGCTACTCACTACCATGGAGACTGACTGGTGATGAGAGATTGGTTAAAGCTCTTTGCTTGCAAAACTCAGAGCACTCCCTCCTCCAAAGTTATCAGCACATAAAATGCTGTCACTTCTTGTTCTTTTTTATTTCCTTGTAAATTTCCATTAGGCACACCAGACACAGGTTCTACACCCAGTATAAAAAAAAAACGTCAGTTGCCATTAATCATTGTTTTGGCTTACTGCACAGTGAGGGAATTCTTTTATTGTAGGGATTTCTTTCATATTTTAAAGACTCCCAAGGGATTCACAGGTACATCCAAACAAGGCCATTGATTTCAAAGGACTCAGATTAAAATCCTCTAACCTCATGCTCCAAGATTTAGTGTTGGGCATATGGGCCAACAAGGGTTCCTGTAGTTCCTGTAGTTCATGTACTACCTGTAGTACTCCCGATGCAGCTATTGGCAGATTGGATCACCTTCAGACTTTAGTCAAGGCAAGACAATGATAAATAACTGACTTTGGCTCAAAGTCTATTTGATAAGCATGAATGAAGTCTGAGAATCAAAGCAGGGAATCTTATTGCTCCACCTGTTAGTAGATTTCACTCTTCTATGGGCATACCTACACTGACTCTCCTGTATGGCAGACCCATGCCCATGCCCCTGTGGGCAAACTCAAACCCATGCCTATGCCCCTGTGGGCAAACCCAAACCCATACCTGCCCTCCTTCAGACAAACTGGCTCTCACCCTCTTGTAAGCTAAAAGAAAGAAGCAAATAAGGTAACCTGCACCACTCTTAATATTGGCATTTGCATAATATGCATAAGCAGACATGACTTAGATGATCACATGCATCAAAACAAAACTGTTAATCACCACCCAGTCTGCAATACAGTCACTCCATCACCACTACCAGTCAGACTAGATTTCTATATTTTATGTCTATCTATCCAAACCAGGCAAAATGAAGATCATTTGGAAATTATGGGGTTATCTTTTCCTCTCATATGTTCTTGGCCATGGAGGAGCAACCATCCTGGTCTGTGAAGCCATCAGCCAGATTGCCTTACCTCCATGCCATGCTTGGCCCATGGAGCCCAGGCCATCTGCTCACATTCCCTTACAGCCAATTGCCATACAGACCAGGGGCTAGAGTGTAGATTGTTTAGATTAAAGCTTGTTAATGGCTTTGATAGAAACCTTATCTGTAATGCTGTTTTTGTTACTATATGTAATACCCAGGACCTACCAAAGGCCAAGCACCATCTCTTCTATTGCTTTACCTGATTGCTTATGCAGTCGTCAGAGGAAGGTTTGTGTGTGTTATCTGAGATAACAACCTTTCAACGAATGGTTTGGAAGTAAATATGGAACTAAGTAACTATGGTTCATCTTCAAAGCATTATTTAGAGGAATTAACTGTTAACTGTCACACTCACAACATATTTGATACAATGGCTACTTGGCCTGTGAAATACTATTCAGTGAAGCATAGCTCATTGTTTCATATCCTGAGTAGGCTTTAGTTAGCCATACAACCACATTGTAACATGGAGCGGTTGGCTCCCATCGTGCCTTCTACATTTCAACGTTTGGGCCCCTACTTCAGGGGATCCTTTGCAAATCCGATAAGAGCACAGCAAAGAAGATTAGTCTCTGTGTTACAGTCTAATAATCCAGTACAACGGTATATCCGATTGTTATTATGACAGGTCAGAAGAGTATAACAAAATTGGAGGGATATGTGTTTTAGATGTTTATCTTTGCCTGGCATGAATGCCACCAAGGATCAAAACCTGCCCTGGCAACCGACCACTGGCTAAGCTGACACGGGAGGATAAAGCTACATATTTTGCACTCATGACTGGTGAGTCATGGGACATGTACAGTTGACCTATGTGAGTTGATATCCCAAGCCTATCCATACGATTTATGGTGTTGCATAAATGTGCTCACGTGAAAGCAAAACGTGGAAGCTCCCAGTGCTCATCTTTCAGATCCAGGACACATTGTACCACAAATGATGCTGCAAGTGGTCCAAATCATCCTCCAGTTTCCAGAATCATTTCCAGACTGACATGCCAAAGATGCCATGTTTTTTTGCCAGGAATATCTGCTTTTATTCACTAGTAGATGTGCTTCATGTTTCATGTTTCTCTGTTTCAAGACTGTGGCTAACAGCTTATCAGTGTTTGACAGTTTGTTGTTTGACATTGAGGAGGATGATCCCGCCTGTCAGAGCGTCACAGAGTGTATTGATCTTCTCTGTCTAATTGGAGATGGTAATAAAGTTTGTGTCTCTACTCATTGATTGGCCTACTCATTATCAATCAATTTATTGGATGGCAGCATGGCTCTCTGTGTCATCCGGTGTGTGATACTCCTCAGTATCAAGCCAGAAGGTCAAACAGATTGGAAGAGAATGGCAGATGACTCCAGTGCCAATCTGGAAGTCTCCACCGTGGTTTTATTACCCAGATTTTAATGGCACAAATTTAGTCAGCCTTTCCAGTCTCACTTCACAAAAGAAAAACTCTTGGTGTTATTGATTTGTGTCTGGCTTTTTTGTGAAGATGTCCTTTTGGAGGCTCTTTTTATTGGTTGTGCTAACTCAGTGTGAAGTTGCTGGTGCCAACAGAAACATGAGTACTCTGGCAGCAGAGCTGATAAAATATTAAATTGAAAGCCTCCAGAACCACACTATTTGTCTAAAGTGTCTTTTTTGCTCTGGTTGTGGTAGCAGTGGGTGGCAGCTGCATCAGCTGAGACTGGGGAAACAGATTGCGGAAAGAAAAAAAAAGCACAGTAAATTCTTGCAAAGCTTATTTTATGGTGGTTATGGATTGAAAATTGAAGTTTGTGAGGAAATCCTCATTAAAGTCTCCACAGAAGCTGTGAGTTCCTAACAGCAGTGCATCAAAGCACTCATGCCACCCTGGTCCCATGCATGTGTCAGGTCCTTGAGAAAAATGGCCCAGTGTATCTTGTGATTGCCAAAGGATTAGAATGCAACAATATTGACTCTCTGTAATTACTAGGAAAAGGTGGGGTGGGCTGGGGGGGTTCGGTTGGGTGGTTATTAGGTCTGCGGCTATTTAAGGTCGTAAAAAAAGAGCGAGGGGGAAAAAAAATGTGAGTTTCATTCCTGGAATGCTGCCTTGCTCGTTGTGCACGGTGCTCAAATTAAACTGGGAATGGTTATGTGGAATGGGAGCCTGCGCTAATGAAACAGAAGGGGCAGGCTACAGGCAGGGGGATCGAGCGATGGTGCTGCCGGGACGCAGAGGTCCTGGGCAGCAATTATTCTCAACTGATGCCACGACAGCCACCTCCACCCCCACCCCCACACACACCCTCACACACACACACAAGCACACACACCCTCACTCAGATTGAGGACACACACACACCTTCACCTTTTCTCCCTCACACTCAGCATTTTTAAGAATCTAAATAGAAATCTGTGTGTGTATGTGTGTGTATGTAAGCAAGAAGGAGCTCTAGGTCTGATCACACTGGTTGCAAAAGATCTGAATTTCATCAGTGAATAGCCACAACAATGTGTTTTTCCCCCCTATGTCCCTACCCTGCCCTCAGTGGTGGTCTCCCCAATAGATAGCTGAGATGTGTGCACTGTCTGCTTGGAGAGGTGGCTATTGACTCTGCAATGAGTGATTATTTCGGTGACCCTTTGCTGACCCTGTTATCCCCTCATGATCAGTGATGGACCAACATATTTTCTATAGACTCTGCACCCCTGGAGGGCTGAGACCAAGTGGAGCCTTTGCTCAGATTGAAATTTTAGCATATAGACTGAGGCTAGACTTGCCTAGCCTAGGTGTCTGTTTAAAGGATATGTTTTAATTTCTGTCACAAGCTATCTTCTTGAAGTTGCTCATTAAAAAATATTACTGATTAAAAGTTATTATTAATCTATGCTGAATATTACCATGCTTAAATGCTAAATTAGCTTACCAGTGAGTAGGCATTATGATTGTAAGTATGATGTGTATGTGTAAGTATGATATTTTTCCTTGAGCAATGCAAGCACTGTACATATTGAATGCAAAATCCTCCTCAATAAACATGCTACTTTATATGGCCGGTTACAGTACATATTTTTAAGTGGAGTTAAATAATTGGATAGGCAATCCTTCAGGTTAAAGGGTAGTGACTCTAGTTGAGACGATCAAAGTATCGCATGATGATGACGATGCAAATGGTTTTGCAGAGATGCCTCCTGTCAAGTCAGCACCCTCTGAATTCTGCCGGACTTGACAAAAGCTTTAATGTCACATAAACCCAATTCAATTATGGGGACGTTAGAGAAAATCCCATCTCCAAGATGACTCTTACTCACTGTAAGCACGAGGGCAGATGGTTGCGCTCACAGACGCAACCATAACCCGCCTGCTGGAATGCACAAAAAAAATGTCCGCCATTGGATATGAGAGGGGCCTCTTGTCCCATATGGTGGGTAATTAGAGAGCAAATTAAAACCTGGGAGGAAAAAAGGGAAAAACAAAAGCGAGCAGAGTCTCCTTGGTAACAATAAATAAGAAGGCCTGTTCTCCAGTGTACACATGCAGATCTGCCACTGAGTCCATAATGAAATTGTTAGGCTGCTTGGTAATGAATATTTACACAGTATGCCTGTTTACACTAATGGAACAAAATCCTTCTTAAGGCAATGGTGATAAGATTTTTAGTACATTCTATTGATAATTATCATATTTTATAATACAATTATTAAATTTTATAGTTAGATCATATTACACTGATAAAGCTTTTCCCTTTCAACAACAAGACTGATCTTTAAAATAACCTTTTTCAGAGAAGCATTTCTACATTCTTCAGGGCAATGAGCAATCTAAGTAAAAAGCCTTCAGTTAAGCCATGTCTCATCGCTGCTCAGAGCATCATAAAGCCTCAGTTTTTTTCTTTTCTCCCAGTCAGCTGAAGACCCTGTGTCACTCCTGGCCTCTGGTCTCCCTCCGCGGTCCCTATTGATCCAATCCCCTCAGCTCTGCTCCACTCCTCTCCTCTCCCCATCCTCCTCCATCCCCCTGTGGGTGCCTTTAATAAGCTTCCCCTACCGCGAGACCCTGAACTTTCCACTCTGGGCAGCAGTGTTGTCTTCATCCTCCCTGTGTGTTCATCAACTCTGTTAACCTATTGATGGCTGAGAGCAAACTCTTCTGGTGCTGCAGCTGCCATGCACACAAGAGCTCTGGCCACAGACAGAGAGACCATGCAGTAGGCTACAGTACTGCACAGCACAGGGGATGAGGAGGTTGCCATATGGATCACAATCATTGCATATGAGCATGTTTCTGCATGCTGTGTATGAATAGAAGGCACAGTATGAGAGACTGAGAAGCTCACTCACAACTGAATACATTATTCCACATTATACAGCATTTGGCCCTAATCTGGTGTGAGATATTTGAAAACTAGTACAGATGGAATTGTCCTCACAACAAAACATGTGTGGTGTTCAATATACTTTATAGACATATATATTATATATATACATATATATTACTGTATAAACTTTTCCCCTAAATAGCAATGAATAATATAGACCAACAAAGACTTTCAAGGCTGTTATCTGTGAAGTTTGATCATAGGATGTGAAGTGTATCCATAAATGACAGGGATGGCAGAATTCTCATGCAGACAAACAATCCATCCATAATCCATCCTCTTGTCCATAAAAAAAACTTAGGAGGACATAGGAGGACACTGAGCTCCTCCTCAAATGCCCCACAGCTTAACTCAACATGATTTAAGCCCTGGATGGTTTAATGCCCAAAGTTGCATGAGAAGAAGATCAGAAGAATCTAATTCCTATTACTAGTTATTTCCTTAAAGTAAGATCCATCTTTCAGTCTCAGGAGCACGCACACACACACATACACACATGCACACAAAGACCAAGTGGCACACCACAGAATTGTGTCTTAGTACAATGCATTCAGTGTCACAGGATATTAGGTGATTTGTTCACTATTTGAATGTCGGTTGAGCTTTGCTTTGTCTCTCTGTTTGGGAGCTAGCAGGTGGACGTCTGGCTAAAACACAACAGCCACCCAAAGGGCACGGAGAGAGATTTCAGATCTGCGTTTAGCATAAATCTGCTTCCGTGGCGCACTGCTTTGTAAAAGTAAGCTTATAGGCCATATGCTGGTGAATGCTTCCTGAGAGCTTACCTTTGGGCAACAGCCCCCATTTACCTCTTTGAGAAAGAAAAAAAACACGCAAACAAAACAGGACAAAACAAACAAAAAAACACTCTGCCTTCAAATGTGCAGAGGATGAAAAAAAAGAATAATCTTACTATATGCAGGGGTGTACCAGGCAGCATATCAAATACCGCTGTTTGACAGTAGAAACATGGCAGTTGCTCGGCGCTCTTTTCAGGATCACTGATCCGCAACCTGTTAGTGGTTGCATAAAGAAGCAGATTTGGGCATGGCGCAGGGGAACAAAAAGCTGCCTACCCATTGCCAGTGCTGCTTCCCTACAGGCTTGAGTACACAAGCTGTCATCTCTCACTAGCTCTGTGTGGAATGGTTTTGGACGGTGCTGAATGTGCAGACGGGTTCAAAAAGAGGCATATGGGGGTTAATGGGGAGTGTGGTATGGGTGGGAGGTTAAGGGAGGTGGGTGGGGGGTGGGGGGGATCACATGTGGTTAAAAATGAGAGCAAATTTTGGGGTCACAAAGTTCCAGATCATCTAAAGGTTTTTTACTGTGCTGTGCTGTGATGGCTTCCCTGCTGGGTGTCTGTTGAATAGAAGAGATGGTGTGGCGATAGATGTGGGGGATGTTAGGGGGTTCTGAGCATGCCTTATTATAGTTGGAGAGATCCTCACAGTATTTACTTTCTCTTTTCTTTCATCTCTCTTTCTCTTTCTGTCTTTCTATCACTGTCCTCTCATTCTTCTCCTCTGTTCCTGCATCGCTGTCTATTCATGTGATACTTAGACCTGGTGTGATCTATCCATCACATTTGGGAATGGAGGTACAGATTAGGGGATAAACAGTGTTTATCAAAGCCAAATAAAACACAGCACGCGGTGGGAGGATCAAATAACCACCAGGAGTTTATTCTATCAATACCAGGGTAATGGCCAGCAGTCTTTTGCCCATTAGGGCAGGGGAGGCATATGCCTCAGTTCAGTCAGATGGTGCTATGGCCTCTGAGGGGATATACTATCTGCATCTGGCCTCCATTGGGAGACACATGGATGCGCTGGGGAGGACCATGGGGCCTTGGGTCCATATTTAAAGCCCATTCTCAAGAAGGGAGGAGAGGAAGTCTTCAAGAGGTGCCAAAATCACACTTAGAAAAACTCTTCAGCAGACCTGGAGGCTACTTGAGGTTAATTTGTTTGACCATATGACTACAACACAGATTTACAGTCACTGAGCTAATTCAGGTGACGAGTAACACATGAGTTTTTTCACAGACTTTTATTTACAGTCTAGTAATGTGGCTTATGAATATCTATAGAATAGTCAACATCATCTCATAACTGATTAAATTAGTAATATCTTTTAATGGTTGATATAAGGAGGGACTTTATGGATCCCAGGTGCAACATACAGCACTGACATCAGCCAGTTGCGTATTGCTGTTGTATCCTGCGTCATGTTGTGTAATGTTAGGGATGTGGGGAGAAAATATAACTGATTAAACATCCTAGACACACGGGAGACATCAGAAGTGGAAGGGATGGAAACACTATTCTGAAACTCATTATGAAATGTTACATTCCCTCCCTACAGTACAGTCGCACTGGTACAACCAGACTCATAGTATGAGACCAGTTGGCTAAATGTCATAAAGTATAAAGAATCTGAATATTACTCAGTTGGGTAGAAGGGTAAATATCTAACAAGTATGATAACAAATCTACCCCATTAGTGCAGGCAGTAGATAGTGGATTTGAAAAACACATTCTTTAGTTGAGAGGCGTGGTGCTTTTGTTTCTCGCCTTCATTATTTGAGGAAAAGTATAGCGATTGAATCGTGGGTGTCTGCAGCTGAGTGACCCCATTTTGATCAGATCCTCTTTGGAACAATGAACCGGATGCCCCAGGGAAAACACCAATGAAAAGGGTCATCAGTCTTCAGCTACTTACTGTTGTCAGGGTACTACAGAATGTGTGTGTGTGTGTATGAGTGTGTGTATGTGTTTTGGTGAATGGATGAGTATATGGCTGTGTGTGTGTGTGTGTGTGTGTGTGTGTGTGTGTCTGTGAGGGGGTAACAATTAAAACATTGCCATGATTATGGATGACCTACTTGGTCACAAGCCTGGGCTTCACTAAAACCTGCAACTTAATATAGGCTTTGTTTCCTTTTCCCATTATGTAACAGGGCCTATTGAGTTTCTCTTTCTCTACACTAAAACAGCATGCACTGTAGTTTTTCCCTGAATGGTGTGATAGCTAAACAAGTGCTTTATCTATCATTACGAAGTCAACTTGAACGATTTATACAAAGGCAAACTGCACAATTTTATTGTTGTTGTTTAATATCTTTATGTGTGCATGATGAAGCTGAATATCCAATATCATTTTACTTGAGGAGGTCAGGCCTCCCCAAGACATTTTATGATGGCACTCTGTCCCCCACACTTAATAAAACCAACAAAAACAATAATCCAAAAAATTACTGGTTATCTGCTTTTTGGATCAATGAGAACAAAGAGAGAGACCAACAAAATACAATCACATAGCCTTGGACAATAAATGTAAATAAATTGCTTAATTGTAAAACCTGATATTCCAATATTGAATACCAATATTTAGACTGTATTTTAACAGCTACTCTGAGGGGCTTAAACAGAGGTCTGTGGCTCTGCACCCCCTTCGTAAAAAGCACAAGTAACAGATGAGCGCATAAAAAGATATTACCCTGAATTAGTTCACACCCTTTTTAAACCACGGGAGAGGGCAAGGGGTGTGTTAATCCAGAGGTATGCAGGAGGAAGACTGCAGACTTAATCCCTTTTTCCCTCATACAATGCATTGACAGATTAATGACCCCCTACAATCCTGGCTAGACTTAAAATCTAATGGTGTAATGCATTTTGTCATTCTGTAATGATTTATGCAAGGTTTCCTGGCTGTGACTAAAAAGGCATGGCTAAATAATGTATGGTCTGGTTTAATTTGGTAACTTTTAAATTAACAAAACTGAACAAAAACATATCATACTCAAGGGACACAAAATTAAACTTAAAAAACAAACTGCTATAATACACATTTTGCTGACCTTAGCTAGCTATAACATGGGTGGAAACACATTTTCCTGTGACAAAGTATGACAAACCTTTCTCATTAACAGTTTAGCAACTCTGACATTCACTTGTATCAATTCTTACAAAAAACCCACAAACACTGCTTTAGCTAACTTTTATAGGGCATTTTTACTGACTACAGTATCAAGAGAGAATCAGCCTTGTAATAAATTTATAACACAATTCTTTTCTTTTCTTGGCTGTGCTACCATTTTCCCCTCTGTGCACACCCCTTTATTAAACAATCTTTTTCATGGGGAGGAACGTTACCCTAAAATGTCACCTTATTGTAAGTAAACTGATTTTAGGCAAACCAAATGCATAGGTATACAACAACTTTATACTCCAAAGGTCTATATATACAACTAATGGTACGAAAGGATGAATAAGTAAAGCATCATACATGTTGTAGATGGAGACCTAACATGGCTGGTGCACTTAGTGCTGTAAGTGCCACACCAGTGAGAGCTCACTCAGGCAGTGGGAGAAGGGAAGTGCTTACGAGCGGAAGAGGGGTCACATAATGCTGAGACACCAGGGAGGGGAAGCGTTTCTGTGCCGCACAGAAGTGCACGCACACACCCATATCTCAATCATTAATCCCACACAGGGAGCATTTATTTTTCTCAACAAACAACGGGGATTTACCCCCGGGATAACAGATACTTCGTCATCATGGCCCCACTCCATCCAGACAAACCAACCAACCAGCCGCCCATCCCACCCACCCGACGACTCCTGTAATCCTCACTATTTACATCAGTCTTATTAGAGCGCGATACCAGATGTGTTGGAGCTCAGAGGAAATCAGGTCAGCCATTCAGCAGGTAGTAATCCCCCTCTGTGCTGAGCGTCTGAACCTGTTTTCTGTTGCTCTCCGTTACAGGGGGTGACACAGTCTATTCAGATAGAAGAGGAAGAGGAGGAGGAGGAGGAGGGTCGTGTGAGTCTCAGGTTACCCATCATGCGAGGCTGGCCACTCATCTTAACCTTCATGCAAAGACGCAAGGACAAAGCTGCAGTTAACGTCACCACGCCACAGTGGTGGTGACCATGGATGAACTACAAAATTATTGACAAGTATTGCCATCTGTCTCTGGCTCTCACGTCGTAACTCACTGTTTAAAACTTGTATGAGTTGACCTCAGCAGACACTCTTAGGTGCAGCACAGTCATATTTTCTGAGGAGTTCGTATGAGGCTGAGGAAAAGGCTTCCTGATGTTAAAGGAGAAATCCAATATGATTCAATCCATAGCTTTGTTGTTTGAGGTCACCATGTGCTGTTTGTAGGAAAAAAAAAAAAAAAGAAAATTTGAGACATCATAAACCTGCAGCTAACATTAACTGAATGGGGCAGAGGGTACTGAAACTGAAAGTGAGTTTCTGTGCCCCACAAAGTTAGTGTTGGCTGCTAATTCACTATTCAGTCTATTTTGTATCACATTTTTTCATTCTTATTCCTACTGACAACACTCAGTGACCTCAAACAACGTGGCAATGGCTCGATTCACACCACATTTCTCCTATAAAAGACCCTGCAATTGTGCTGAACTGTGTGAAAAAGGTGTCCAATGCTTCCAATGTCCATAAATCAACTGATAAACAACACAGCTACAAAAAAACTCAAAAGATTCTAAAATGTACGAGACGTACATGGTGGAAAACAGATCTTTAACCAGAGCCAAAGGTTGAATCAAAACAAGCACACTGAAGAAACTACGCAGGGTGCTCATGCTCAAATATTCACTCATTCCTTTGAGAAGGTGCAGACTGTGAAGGCATTTCTGAAAGGTCAGGAGCTCAGGAGAGAGAAGCCAAGCTGAGAACCTCCTCCATCCTTGTGGAGCCATGCATGACCAAAGTCTGTGTTGACATGTTTTAGGTTTAACAAGTAAGTATTTGTCTAGCCTTTTTAATGCACAGGGTGTTTTTCACACGCTGAAAAAAATCACCTGGAAAACAGTGGCTCAACAGGCTCTTGCAGCAATGGCTCTTACAAGGAATGCCTCTTTCAAGGCATGTCCAGAGTTCCTCAGAGGGGACCATTCACCCGACAGGTTGCAGCACTGGTCCTCATACAACTGACTCATGGATGCTGCAAGCACCACAGAGCACTCTGTAAGGAATGGCTTTAAAGGGCCAGTTCAACTTTATGAAGAGATACATAGCACTTTGAGTCTGATTCTAATCCCCTCAAGTCGCTTGGCTGGGAGATAGGGGGGATCATTAATCATTTCAGTCACTATTATAATTGTGATGCTGTGTCCAAATGAAGGATTAGCCAGGATAGTCTTCCAACTGTGTCCAATCATCCAAGCTGAGAAGCTTTGTGAAGCATGGAGGAAATTTGTGCTGATATCAGACTGAATGTTGACACACTGCAGAGGAGAGGACAGGTAAGGGAGCTGGCTGTCAACAGCCTTGCAGTGCTGGAGCCAGCCAACCTTGTTTGTCTGACTGACTGGACCTCACAGGGTGGTGTGAGAGTGAGAGAAGGGATCCACCTGTGTGTAACGTACACTCCGGCTTAATTAGTCTGTGACCTCCTATCACCGATTCTGGCATTTTTAACCTGGGGTGTTATCGCACTTCACAGAACTGCGGATAAGCGAAGCTGATTACGACTCCTGCTAGCTTAATGCCACAGCAGCATTAGCGGTGATCAGAGTCGCCATTAGCAATTAGCGTGCGGTCTGTCTTCCAGCCTGGCTGGAGTCAAAAGCCACGCCTAGGATGTCACAAGGTATTTATGTCAGCCAAAAGAAGCTTAGGAGAGAGGAGAAGAGAATTGGAGAGGGACACTTTCTGGGAGCTACTGTTTCAACACTCGGATGAACTTTGGGGCTTTAGTCGAGAGCTGGAGTTTTTTTTTCTCTCACCACATGGCACAACTCCTGGGTAAAGCGTCAACTGTCCAACTGTCAAATGACCTTTTTCATGTTCCCTCTTGCAGCAAAGGGCTTTTAAAGAGGAGGCTTGAGAATTCACTGCATAACAAATCCTAGTCAGAAGCAGAAACATATTGCTGACTGTAGAGATGATGTAGAGCTCTGTTCATGGTCTACAGATCCACCAATAATGTATGCTCACTTAGTTCCATAGACATTTTGCAAGCACTGTGCAGCTAAAGAAAACTTCATAAATAACACTAGGCAAAAAAAGACAGCTGAGGGTAACAACAGTTAGTCACTGGGTGTGTTGCGTTCTTTGGAGGTTGCAGGGTGAGTTTTGTCACTCAGATCTCCAGAGGCCACATGTAGAGCAGGCAGAGCTTATCCCTTAGAGTGTCTGCTCTGATCTGGCTCTCACCTCTGACACTGTGTCAAACTGGTGTCATCTGGTCAGCAGTCTGCCCACATCTAACCCTGAAAAGCTTCCTCTACACTGGGGCTCAGTTACAATTACAGCCCAGCCAGATGCTGAGGCAGGGCATGTGGGTGTGCATTTGATTTTGTGTTTGCGCGCGAGTGTGTGTGTGTGTGTGTGTGTGTGTGTGTGTGTGTGTGTGTGTGTGTGTGAGTGTGAGTGTGTGTGTGTGTGTGAGAGAGAGAGAGACAGAGAGAAAACATTGTGGCACAAAGAGCAAGGAATCATAGGGTTGGAACTTACCAGAGATATTAGGATGTTACATTGACGTTGACCTCTCCTGTTACCATCCATCCCTGTAATTGCTGATTGGATGTTCAGGACCTTCCTCCATGCACAGTAAACTTTGATTAGTGGAGGTTTGCATATACATGCTGGTTGAAGAAATACATCCGCCCCTAATTTTTCACAACTTTATTTAAACTCTAATGGACATTAGGACTTTATTGGAGACCACATAAAGCTAACAGCAGCAAGACTGAGAGCAAGACTTCCAGTGCGTCAAGGTAGTTCCACTAAATTTCACTGCTAAAAGATCAAACCGGCAGTCTAGGTAGGCTTCCAGACCATTTAGATTAATTGTTAAGGTGTCTGACTCCAAATGCTGAAATTGTGGATTTGATCCCCGCTTAGGGAAAGATTGGATACGCTAATGTGCTCTTTTATTGATCTGGTACTTCACTGCATACCCCAAAAGGATATTTCACAGGTCTACTCTTTCTCTCTCTGGCATTCAAAGTCACAATAATCCTTGATGATGATCAAGCCTTTCTATTGTACATTTCAGTCTGGGTAAAGGAATGGTAGACTATTTTTGTTCTTTATATTAGCTCTACAATACATTTTTATAGATTAGCATACCTGGACCTGCTCATTTTGCATTCTTACTGATTAGATGGCAGCTACTGACTGATTGCTGTGATTTAGATCCAATAGTAAACTCCATTATTCAGCTGCCTCATTATGGCATTACATAAGGGTGTGTGTGAGTGTGTGTGTGTGTGTGTGTGTGAGTGTGTGTGTGTCGGGGGGAGCGGTGGTCAAAAAGGGAGAGAGAAAGAGTTTAGTACAAAGCTTACTTGATTATTATTGTGAGGTGCGATCTGATACTTCCAGTTTCTTCCAGTTTGGTTGTGATACTTGTTTTTTCCTCTACATGTTCTGATATCTGCATAAAACAGATGTTAAAGAAATTAATCTGCACTGGTTAATATCTTCAAAGTTGACAGATAATTCATTATTATCAATTAATAATAAGGTATCAGTTTTATGACATGAAATGAGGGCATTGCAATTAGATTTGGTCATAAACATTATATCCCAATATTCTTTAGTGAACGGCAGCTATTCCAGCAGTACACTGTTAACTTCAGCTGGTATTAATGATGATGACTACTGATGTCACCATTTTGCATTTGCATAAGAAAATTGTAAAACTGGTTGCTTATACTAAAAGAAAAGGTTTCTAAGACAAAGCTACTCTTATAAAAAACAGTGTTTACAGCTACCTTGGTCTGACAGTGCACAATTGCTTGTGAGCTCTTAATTTTACCTTAGCTCTCATTACGGTTTCATGAAAACATTGTTTTGGCCCCCATTGGATAATAAATCATTTGTGCCTCTTGCCGTCCCTGACCTTGGGGTCACATTTTTATAGGTGGCTACTTCATCATCAAACAATCTGCTCGTGGTCCCACTTACAAAAGGCATGCAATAACTCGAGACGATTCGCCTGACCTTTCCGCTGATCCCTGGAAACAAGTGCAATTGATTAAATAAACAGGGCTTGGCTAACCGTCATTTAGTTCACCTTTTTATTCCCACATTATAGGAGTGAACCTAACCAATGCTAAAACAAAGCACAATATTGTTAATCGCAAAACAGCCCTGTTTGGCCTGAGATTATAAGAAGCATCTTTAAGTCTGCCCCTTAGCAGGGTTTTTGCATTCAGATGGATACGTCATTGTCAAATGGCGCAGATTGTGTGGATCAGGTATTAACACAATCTGATTACTCATTACACTTTATTGGAATGGATCCTGAATGCGGTTACATAAAAATTGGTAATAATCTGGTCACATCACATCAAAAATGTGTGGGCCTCTGATCCATTAAATAACCAGAGAACTCTCCCAGGGAAAATTCAGTAAAATAAAGGAATGACTGGATGAAATCAAATTAAATGGATGAGATGCATGTTGGACTTACTTAACTGCCATTATAATTGGAGATCTGAGAGAAGGTCTGCAGAATAACTCTCAACAGGAAGAAGAAGAAGGAGAAGAGGAAGAAGAAAAAAGAAAAAACACAACAATTAAAATGGAAAGGCTACATGCTATTGGCAGATCAGAGTTCCCACAGAATATCAATATGGTTTCTTCAATTCCATTTCTACTGAAATGCCACAGACACAACCCTCAACCTTTTCTATTGATGAACTGCTGTCGAGATGTTTGAGGGAGCCGCTGCTCAGCGTTAATGTCATTCTTATTACGGAGGCGAAGACATATCTGACCTTTTGACACTGGCCACATCTGGTCCAGCAGAACAGCACGGATAAATCTAGTGAAACATAATACCAGCACAGATCATCAGAACTGATTCTCAGCTCTATCCATAAACCATTCAGTGCCGCCATAAATAAGATAGACTCCAACGCCACTGTATACTCTTAAAAATCTATTTTGCTTTTTATGCACACTTTGACATTATTTTTTAACACCATGTCATTTTATTTTCTTATTTACTTTCTCCAATTTGTCATCAGCTTGTAGAACTCTTACACTGATACCGCTTTCCGCTTTGCCTTTATGTAATGGCTGACTGTTGTGAGAAGAGGCCATAATGACCTATGTCATCTATAATATCCAACTGAATGTCACTGGAGAAGTCTTGGGTGGAGGTGAGGAGAAGCCACACACAGTAATGTATGAAGGACTGATGGCTGCATGCTTGACAAAAGTAGGGTATGTGGGCTAATTCATCACTATAAACCAATTATGTGATAAGGAGGCTTTTGCCTTAATCTTATTGGTTGGAGTCAAGAAAGACTGTTTCATGGCATCCAGTCTGCAACTGGGAGCTACTCTACTGGAGAAAATGTTTTAAATGGCAGGTATGGTCAGATAACTATATAACTGAATCATATCTTTTCTATGCTCTATTGTTTATTCTCATCTATCACTGATAAATTATTATTCATTATCAAGCTAATAAATGCCAACAAAACAAAAGAAATCCCATGAAGGCTAGACTTGGATGCTACACATCTTGTGGCACATTTTAATTCTAGACCCCATATGGCATCTGACAGCCTTTTATGTATCTCTCCACAAACCTGGTAATGTTGGATGCTACCCAGTAAACTGATGCAATTATACACACACACACAGAGACAGGCAGAGACAGCGAGAGAGAGAGAAGTCTGTCTTAGTCTTAGTCAAGCAGAAAAGTGCTTGAGTGTGCAGTGTGCACAGAGTACCAAACCAAATCCATCTCCTGTCCCAATAAGTACAGTGAAATTAAACCCGCCTTCGGCCATGACCCTCCAATCATAGGCAGTTTGGAAGGCATGGATGCTGAGCGCTCTTTCATGAATGAGCAGGAGCGGTTCCAGGACAGGAACTCTCCCGGGACCCATACGGCGACAGCGGGTAATCGCAGAGAGAAACATCACTTCACGGATGCAAAGGGATAAAAAACCTGGTGTCTGTGGGATGTGCGAGTGTGTGGGGGTTTAGCGTGCAGATGGAAACGGATTTTCTGACCATGGAATGAGACTGCTGAGTGCCTAGCGGACCTGAGAAACTCGTAATGATGCGCACGGAGAGGGAAAACCGCTCACCGGCGAGTTCTGCGGAGTTGGTAGCACCTCTGCTGCACGAGCCCCTCTCAGAATTGGTCGGTCATCTGCTACATTGTACACAACGATGTTTGTCCTGAGGAGTATGGGCAGCTCGGGCGAGCAATTGAAGGCATGGCAACTTTTCACAACCACAAACAAGACATTCGGAGACTTGTCCACAAACTCGTCATCATGTTCTCCTTCGCTATAGTGTGCGTCTATCTCTTCTACTTTCTGAACGGTTGCTGTAACTCGGACTTAGTAGAAAATGCAGATTTGAACAGTGTGAACAAACTGCTTTTGACAGGATGGTACAACGAGAGAAATGGAACACTTCCTCAAGTGACAACCTCATCTTATGGGACGATGGAGGGCACCAGAGGTTCGTCGGTGCTGGAAACCAACAGCTCAGCAAAGGACTGGACAGCGACCCGGAGACTTCCACACGCCCTCATCATAGGAGTCAAGAAGGGAGGCACAAGGGCTCTTTTGGAATTTCTGAGACTGCATCCGGATATTCGTGCTCTTGGATCAGAGCCACATTTCTTCGACAGACATTACACGCGCGGACTGGACTGGTACAGGTAATGAAAACAGTGCTGCACACGAGGTCTTAGAAGTTATTTAAACGGATACATATAGTTACTGCAAAATATGTGTTATTGTATGCTGGTTGCACTATTATTAGACAGGGAAGTGATGTGTTAATCAGAACATCAATGTTCCAAATGCCTTTCTGTAGTCTTAAGCACAGCGCAAACTGTACGTTTTATAGTAGGCGTTAGAGCCATCTGGCCCGCACAATCTGTGGAAGGCCTGGATAAGTTCTCAATGTTAATCATCTTTGGAGCTGCTGCCAGATGTTTGACAACTATTAGAGCCAGCCCACACTCTTGACATCCAAGTAATTGAGCTTAGACTGTTTGGTTTTGCTTAGAATGTAATGTATTGGTACAGAGAGAGACCACCATCCCATCATCACCACTGTATCTCTTTTACTTCCATGGATAACAATGCTCTCGACAAGCTTCAGAGAGAAGAGGGTGGTATATCAGCATGAGAGTGGAGGTTAGCTGAGTACATTTCCATCATATGATGGCAACAAACCACACAACTGTAGGCAAATTTTATTCCATTAACAATTGTGCTGTTGTGGTGTTGTGTTGATGCAATTCATTTTCCAATAGTTCCTACTTGCTATTGTGGCACTATCAATAACACCCAGTCCCCCTGGCTATATACACAATGTGTTAGTCTCATATCAGAAGGATTTCTGAAATTTCCATTGGCAAGGTAAATCACAAAGCTATCTAAGAAGTCATCAGCTGTTCAAATAAAGCCATTTCAATAGATTTTATGCCTCATTTGCCAACATCGCCCAGAGAACGATCCTGCAAAATCCAATTATTTACCTTTTAAGCTTGATTGATTGTTTGATCAATTCACACTTAGTTATATTCCTATTAGATGAAAGATGGGCATCCTGAATAGCCATATTCATACACACACACACACAGTTACACACACATATGCAGATACACAAATACACACACAAACACACAAACAGACTCCTGTAGTACTTTTTTTGCCCCACCCAAATAGCAAATCATACAACCACTAATGTCATTTTCCTCATGAATAGAGTCCTTGAGTTAAATACCAGTCTTTAGATTCACCCTTCCCCTCCCATCTAAAATCTTATGTTAGTCTGGTAATGGCAGGCCAGCATAAGTCTCCTTGGTGTCTCTCTGTGTGTCGCCCGACATGTTGAGTATGAGCAGACTGTCAACACTCCGGGGCCAGATGGACAGCACAGCATGACAGCCTGGGCTCTTGACATGACTGTGAGACCTGTCAATTGATCTTTAACCCAGGGCTTCTCTTCCATGGGAGATAATGATGTGTCGGGGGGACTTCGTATCGCGAGCGTCCTGGACAGTGCCTCCAGATGCTAAGCATGGGGAGGTCTAGGTTCGCCTGTCTCGGACCGCGTGGTCCTTGGTCTGTGGAGGCAGAGGCCCGTGTTTGTGATGGGGTCTTCAGAAGACGAATGCATGTTTCTCCCCATGCGTTTTCACTGTGTCGACTTTGAAGAGAAGCTGGGAAGGGATTTTACACTGCAAATTCAGTGGTGGGAGTGTTTGATGTATTTGATGGTGTTTGAGTGAGTGTGTGTGTGTATGTGTGTGGTGTGTGTATGTGTGTGTGCACGCAAGGGAGGTGTGTGTGTTTGCATGTAATGGGAAGTTATATCCCGATAGTGTTTCTTCAATTGATTGGCCCTAAGCTTGACCTTGAGTTGATGCAAGCATTAAACCAGTTATCTTAGGTCAGTGCAGATTACGTTACAATTAGCAGGAGGCTTTATCCTGCCTTGGCGTAATCCGTGCAGAGGCTTCGAGGTCATGTTTCTGCTCTGACTACTGTCACTTTCTCGAGAGGCGTCCGTTCTGTATAAATCCACCCTTATTGGAGCATGATATTGTGCCTTTCCGTCAATATCCCACAGGGACCTTGCAGCTATGCTGGCGACATGGAAGTGATGAAGGACTACATGGGAACACTGAGGACTAATATTTAACAATAGGACACGCCATTTTTTTCCCTTTAACCATTATTTCCTTCACCCAAAGCAGGAGTTGTAACCACTAAATTGCGTCTCCTTGCCTAAGGTGTATGTTTTTTTTTTTGTCATTGGTGTGGCAAATTAAATGCATCAATATATTGATCCCAAACTACCGGTGCTGCAGAAGGGACTAAGAGAGAAAAAAAAAAACACGATTCAGGTTTCTTTTGAGCCTCTATGCCTCTGTGATGTGATAGTGTACCTTAGTGTTTTTCTCTTCCAGCTTCTACTCCGTCTTTCCTATAAATACTTCAAGGTCACTTGAAGGCAGCTGCAATGTGGTCAGTCGATGTTGCATCGGATGTCAAAACACAGCGAGCACAGCATTTGCAATTCATGAGGATGTCTTAAAAAAAAGAAAAGAAAAGCTGGTGTTTAAATTCATGCTCATTGAAGCTGTGCTTTCTTTCTGGGCCTGAGGAGGTTGGGGGATTGACATTTACATGGCGCGCTTATATGTATAAACACAGTGTTATAATTAGCATGCAAATGAATTAGATATGGTTGTAAAATTTGCATGGCCTTCACCTATGGATGAATGCAGAGTAGAAAGACAGAAATGAAAGAAACTCAGTGGTAGAAACTTTAATACTGGGATGGTTATTTTTGTTACTAAATGACTGCAGTGGAGCACAATTGTCAGTTCAAGAAGACATCTTTTAGAATCTGATTATGATTAAGAATAGTGTAAACTTTTAATGATGTATTATCATTATCATGCAGAAGTTTCTATTTATCTCTTGAGTGGGAATAAGGACTTATAGGCCTACACATATCAAGACATACAGTATTAAACAAATATACATAGTTGGGGTTCGATTTTATTAAAATGGACACAATTTCACTTGCGCTGTCTGAGTGAGGCACAAGTGACTGGCAAAAGAGGAAGTTGCACACCCAATAATGTATTTCCCTTATCTTCCCTTATATTTCTATAGATGGCTTTGCCCATGCAGACCAGGTGTGTGGTGCTATAAAGTTGGCGCTGTCTGCACTGTATTGTATGAAATCACCATAAGGCTGAGACAGTTTGTTTGTAATTCAGTCCTCATTAAGACGCCCTGGGGAGCCGGGTGGGTGGTGGTGGTGGTGGTGGTGGTGGGGGGGGGGGGTTGTCGGGGAGAGGGGTGTCTTTGGGGCTGCCCTGTGATGGATGTGTCCTGGAAGTGAACAGGGCACAGTTACAATTGACTAGGCCATTAATGACAGCCAAACCAAGAAATGGATGGCTGGGTTAAACCCCCCCTGCCCCCTGCCCCCTCACACACATACACACATACACATGCAGACACATGCATGTGTGCGCATACACACGACCTGACCATTGCTTATCTGTATATTATCACTTCAATTTGGCACCCAAGCTTTGTTGATATTTTAATCATATTAACTATTACATTAGAGTGGCATACTGCAGAGTACCTTTTCCCACTTTTCTCTGCCCTCAAATAATATTTTCCATCAATTCAAAGTTAATTCTATGGTTTTTCTTGCAAAATGATTTTTATTTCCCATTTCTCCATATTTAAAAAAATATCTACCCAGTTAAAACTAGGGCCATCAGAGAGATATATAGATTTTCCAGCAAGATAAAAAAATCATAGTCTTAAAACTCTCTCCAGCACATTAAAAATATCCAGTGCTTGCCTCCCCTAGCAAAGAGTCATACTTCTATACATAGCAATGGACTTAAATGTAAATATAAATTAAATATATATATCTCCTTCTCTTCCCTGAGAAAATCTCATCAGTCTGCAGTGTTGGTCGGCTCGGGCAGAAGACAGGGTAATTGCCTCACATCTGTTTGTGCACAGCAAGCCGCTGATGAGACTCTAGTGGAGCCCATCTAAAACCTCCACCTGCCACACACACGCTCACTCTCTCTCTCTCTCTCTCTCTCTCTCTCACACACACACACACACACACCCTTAACCCCCCCTCAGACCAGCTGAGGCCACTGCATTACCATACCCCCATCATAATCAATACTCTGGGCACCATTTGGTTTTCTCATGCTACCTCAGAGGGGCCCTGGCCAACCAAAAAAAGGGGTGGGGGGTGGTCTCAATTAGGGGCTAACTTGCGAGGCTCCATCCTCTGAAGGGAAGCTAAGTGGAACCAACATGAAACAGGGGCGCCAGACAATGGAGGTTGTGTGGGGACAAGAGTGAAAGCATGTATTCATCGGAGGTGTAAATTACGACCGCTCTTCAGTCAAATGTTTGCACATCTAATGAGAGTCATGTCCTCTAAGAGGACTGTTTAGTTAGGGCCTTAGTTAAATAACCACATTTTGTGATTCGATGTTATGTATCTTTTTGTGTGGTGAAATCATTATGCCATAACAAATTCTATATCCAGGATACAGTACAGTATATTATCATTCAAAATGTGCTTTTAGATGTATTGTGTGTGTACTTAAGTAACCGACTGGAAAGTGTTTTGTTGACTTTGTTGATTGCCTTGCCTTGCCTTTGTTCATATGCCTTGTATAGCGAAGCCTCTGAGGGTCTTGGTGTTAGCGCTGCCATATTTATTAGTGGATGAGTGCCTTGATGGAGGCTTCTTATATGAGTCTGTCTCCAGAGTTAATCTTAGGGCCGATTACTAATGGACTTTTCTTTTGATCACCATTCTCGGCCTTGTCCTCTTCTCCTTTGATTCCACGCTTTTATCTTTTCCACCTATTTGGATGTGATGAATGCGAGCCTTTAGAGATTATCCAAATTGAAAGCGACTAAAGGAGTATGTGCAGCACAGTGCATTAGGTCAGATGTCATTCGGAAAGAGTTTTTGGTCAGCTGTAAAAACACACTCTCTCTCTCACACACACACACACACACACATACACACACACACACACACAGGTCACTGCTTTAGAAATGGCTGAATGTGAATAATTGATGGGCTTTTTTCTAATAGACTGGCTGGCCCCATTATGGCCATAGGTAAACGGGGAAGTCTTTAGGCTAAGTACTTTTCTAAGATGAAGTCATGGATAATGCAGTAGTGGTCGGGGAATTGACGTAGCCTCTCCGCGGCGCTATCGACGTGAGGTTTACAGGGCCGGTGTTGGAGAAGAAGATGTTTGCCAGATAGGGATCACAAAGAGCCTCTTGTCTATCCTCTGTTGTCCCTGACCTCTCAGTGCATTTTGTCGAAATGCTTACTGGACTCAGGTTGGACAGTATATAATTTCAGAAATGATTATCGTTAAGCTTCGTCCTTCTGGGTTGGTTTACATTGGCTTTTTTATTATTATTCCTTCATCTGATACTTTTCTATTTTTCAACATTCTAAAGTTTCTATCAGCTGCATGTGCTGTTCCGTATTGTTATGGTGCAAAGAAAAAAGGTTAATTCAGGCATACAAGAATCAGATAAATCTGCATCTACATTAGTCTGACACATCCTCAAAGAGCTGTAACTCAGGCATGTTAAGAGAAGTTGTTTTGGTTGTAGATTCATTACAGATTCATCAGGCTGTGTGATCGTACACATGGAATGATTTCTGAAAACTGAATGATCACGCAACAGAATCATTTCAAGTATTGCAAGTATCTGTAAAATAGAATTAGTGTTTAAAGATCTTGTTAAAGACTTCTAAATTTGAACTAAAGTTTATCTTTTGTCATTGTGATATCTTTAACATCAACTATTGCTCTACATAGAGGACTTCAATAATATAACATTCCTTTCATGATGTTTTGATGCACCGTTCTCAATTGATGCTAAAGGCAATCTGACTAATCTGATGTGCTTTAACTGATAACTTTTACTTTCCGTAACCTTTCAAGTGGTGTATGCGGTAGCATTGCAACAAAATGTCAAGATGGAGGAAGAGCATCCCTGTAGCATTCAGAGGACTTATTAGAGGTCCCAGAGTGTCAGCTTATCATCTTAACTCTGGTTTTCCTGGCCTATGGTCAGTCTCCTCTTCTCAGCTCTGGAGATATTGTGTTTTTTCTTGTGTATCTCACATTGTTCCTTACGCATCCTGATCTGGCAGAGGCTGCTGTTTCAGATGCTTGTAGGAAACAATTCATGTTCCAGAAAGATCCGGTTGCTGTGTGAAGTGCTGTGTTTTGTGTTAGTGTACTTTAGCAGCTCAGCTGTATTGAGATATGTTATAAATGTATGATAAAAGTCTTCACAATTCAACTGTACTACCTACCTCACCTCCACAAACTCACAGCACTGTAATGCACTTGCACTACAAAGCTGTCATAGGCTTAGATCTGAAAAACCTTCGCAGCTAAAACACATCTCTGCCAATGCTGTAATATGTTAGAGTTGCACATTAGGCTATGAACCTATTTGTTCATATAGCCTAATGTGCAAATCCAGAGGTTTGCTATCCAGAGATGATGCTCTAAAGCTGAAAAAAAGATCTTGGCTTGCTAAAACTCAGCATGAATTTTAATGGATGGGACAGCTGAAATCTCCGCCCTGGCCAGGGTTCAACCTTACAACTCCAGCCTGTAATAAGACAATCTCCAGTCAGCATTTCTCACTATATCACACCACTGGAATGACAATGATGGTCTGTTGTGCGTCTCCAGCTCCCAGGGATGGGCTGATTAAATGTATACATTGCTCTGCTCTCTGGTCTGTTGTATCTTATAGGGACCATTTTCAACAGTCACCTGGCATAAAGAATGTACAAAAGGCATTTTCTGTCATGACTGCAACAAAACAACACTGTCATCCCTCCAACATTACATCTACTGTTCATGACTACTCAGTGTTAACCTTCTTTATATCTAGTGGATTTTATTTGGAGTTCATTTTCAGCTGTTTTCTATCTTTCTTTCTTTCTTTCTTTCTTTCTTTTTGAAGCCAGCTCTGTGTGACAGAAACCAGGATTTCATGTGGTTCCCTCACAACTTTGTTTTAAACATGCTGTTCATGGCAGCCAGAGGACAACAGCATGTGTGTCTACTATGTGTGTGTGTATATATGTGTATCTAGTGTGTCTACTGTGTCGAGTGTATACGTGTGTGTGTGTGTGTGTGTGTGTGTGTGTGTGTGTTTGCACACATATGTGTGGCCAGCTAGTCAGGTGGGGTGCAGGTGGGCCATTAGGAAAGGCTAGACCCCTCAGACTAACCAGTGAGATAAATGAGCCCCATCTGGTGTCCTGAGTGTGTGTGAGTGGACGAGGATGAGCGGCAGAGAGACAACAGGGCTAGAGAGACAGGGAGAACAAAAGAGAGCAAGAGAGAGATACACATTTTTCCATTTGGTTGTGTCCCGGTTGTGGTGGGTGTCAGTCACCTGCTGTGATTGATGTGCTCGGCGCATCTGGACAGGCCCTCTCCATTACGCATGCACATTTAGAAGCGTGCTTAGAGCACGCTCAGGAGGACCAGGGCCTGTCCTCATTTGGCCGGCCAATAAGTGACAACGCTACAGGAAACATGGTATGCTGTTGGCCTGCAAGCCATCTGACTCGTCCATCTCTTGCAGTCTGGAACCTATCAGTTACTACACCTCCCCCACTACTGATACTGGTGCTGGTGGAAGTCAAGGGGACATCTGTGCACACAAATTTCTTATTTGAGATTTTGCTATTAACAGGATAAAATAATGGCTTTATTGAGGAAATCTGATGATCTGATGATGTTAGATGTGCCATCTTGGTGACAAAGTGTTTCTAAGGGCCTTATATGGGCTTTGTTTTGTTTTTTGTAGGAGTATGATGCCGAAGGCTCTGGATGGGCAAATCGTCATGGAGAAGACTCCCCGTTACTTCGTCACTGAGGAGACGCCGGGCCGCATCTATGCAATGTCCCGTGACATCAAGCTGATTGTAGTGGTGCGGGACCCTATTACGCGAGCCATCTCTGACTACACACAGATCATCTCGAAGACGCCAGACGTGCCCAGCTTCGAGACGCTCACCTTCAAGAACGGTTCGGCCTCGGTGGGTCAGATCGATGCCCTGTGGAGCCCACTGTGGATTGGCCTGTATGCCAAACACCTGGAGCGCTGGCTTACCTACTTCCCGCTCTCACAGATCCACTTCGTCCACGGCGAGAGGCTCATCAGCGACCCGGCTGGCGAGCTGGGCCGCGTGCAAGACTTCCTGGGCCTGCAGCGCATTGTCACCGACAAACACTTTTACTTCAACAAGACCAAGGGCTTCCCCTGCCTCAAGAAACCAGAGGGGAGCAGCAAGCCCCACTGCCTAGGCAAGACCAAGGGAAGGACCCACCCCAGGATCGACCCCGCGGTCATCCACAAGCTGCGCGAGTTCTATCATCCGCACAACCTGCGCTTCTACCAAATGGCAGGGCAGGACTTTGGCTGGCAGTGACTGATTCTTTAATATCCTGGAATGGAACCTGCTTCTCCAAAATATTCATCTAATTTCTCGGCTGCATTTGTGGCTCCCGGCTGCAGTGAATGTGTGACTATAAACTGTTATTAGACGGGGGGATAATGGATAATTCAATGCCACTTGAGTGCAGGCCTGGAGATGGAAACTGAATTTTATGATTTTTAATATGTTTTGGATGCCGGGCTAAAGTGAGTCAAGTGTAATATCCTGAGACAGCACATTGTTTCCTAGCAGTGACAAATAGCTGTTGGCTGAAAGATTATCATTTTATTTTTCACCAGAGACCCGCGGTGCTGGCACCAGAGCTGTCACTAACAGAAACTAATCAGCAGTGCTTTCGTTCGCTGATGGATGGCATTCTTACTCCGCTTCCTGCAGTTTGGCACAAGCTAAACGACCGCAAATGAAAAAAAGGAAAATACGAATGAAAAAAAGAAGGAAAAATATAACGATGACCAGGATCTGCTATGCTATGTCATAATTGTGGTATTGTTGCAAACCACTGAGACGTATATTGTGCCGGAAGCCTTTTATTCTGCAATGGGAGTGAAACTTTCACATTCACACATCTTGAACTGTTAGCATTTTTTTATTCAGCAGTCTTTAGCATTTCATCTCATCAGCCGTAGTAGGTTCAGATGTGTTTCTAGGATTACATATGTACATATGGTATAAACATGGAATAGAAACCAATTCACCCATGCTGTGGTACTGTGATTACAGTGATGTACAAGCACATTGTCAGGTTATGTGTTTAAATCATGCATTTGTCCTAAAAAACATCGGACCCACCCACCCCCTCATCTTGCAGCTCTGGCAAGTCCTGGAAGCAGAACACCAAGTGCACCCAGTAACTATGGCTCAAAATTTTTGTCCTATTTGGTTTTTTTTTAGCTTCCTTATTGTTTGGAATGAAAGCAAATCAATCAGAGTATGACAATGGAGAACAATAGGACAGGCACATATTGTACAGCTAGAGAGAGAAAAGCTCAATCCTCTTCTATGGGTTGTGCAATTACAGCCCAGTACACTGTTCACAAACCTCTATAGATCTACAAATTTCTCAGACAAACTCTAGAGCCATTTGCCTGCATGATATTTGCACTAGCTTTGAGACATAGCCTCCAAGGAATTAAAGCAATTAAATTATTTTGAAACAATCACTTGTGTTTGTTGTGTAGCTGCTTGTGTGTATTGGCTAAGCTGTGTGTGAGTGTAATACTGTGTATGAGTGCAATATTGTTGGATATGTGGAGTTGATGACGGGGAGTCTGTGTAAGAGTGCCACCCTCTGGAAGACTGGTCATTTTGGTAAGTTTTTTTTTTAATTGCTGGATAGTTTTTATAGAATGTAATACAATATGTGATGAATAAAACCAGTGGTAAGTCTGGTGTGATGGGGTGCAGGAATGTTGATGAGCACCATCAAGCCATTAATACTGCTTCTTACCTGAGGGTGATAGCACATAATCAAACAGAACAACAATGAAAACCAGACAAAATGAAAAATTATAATAATATCAACATCATTATATACACAAAGCCTTTAAACCAAATCAGTGGTATAAGTAGGATAAGTGATGTGGGGAAATGTCCCATTTGCCTGTTTATGTTTTGTATGAGAGACTTCAGTGTGCCGCAACCGATTTTTTTTTTTTTTTTTTGCCTTAATCATCTCAAAAAGGCATTTTAGTTTTTTATATTTCCTGAAAAACCTGAAAAGATGACTGGCGGATGTTTTAAGAAGGTGATGATTTTAGATTTGAATCCGATACCAAATCCAGATGACAATGAATGGAGAGAATGGAGGGCTAACAGATCATGATGGGATGATCACTGAATGTGGAAAAGGGTGTTAAAATGGCTTAGCATAGCTTAGGCTACCTTTTAAACAGAAAAGGCAGGGAGGCAAATGTAGCTTGGGTAGATGTAGCTCTTGAGAGACATCTAGTGGACATGGTTTTACTGAATGCTTTTAAAGACACACTCCAGACTTAAATTTTGTGTCTGTATTCATTTTATTAATAAAAATGTATTTTTAGCTTGGTTAAAGGAGAAATCAGTTAATGTAAATCAGTCAATCAGTCCTGTTGTTCAAGGTGACATTCATTTAGTGTTAGTTGCCGATTTGGTATTAGGTCCATGTTGTATCAAAGTTTCTCATTCTTTTTCCAAGCAACAGCACTCGGTCACCTTGAACAACAGGACTGATTCACACCAGAATTTTTCTATTAAGATTCAGTTACCCCCAACAACAGCCTCACAAAGTTTGTGATGAATTGGAGAGTTGTGGACAATCTGTGACATCCAGACTTTCACATACCACCTTTTTTTAAGATTGTCACTGGCCCACTACAGTATTGAGGTCGCAGCCATGGCCTACTGGTTAAGGCTTCAGGCTTGTAACCCCCCAGCAGTGGACCATGGATGAAGTGCCCTTGAGCAAGGCCCAACCCCTCACTTCTCCCCGGGTGCCGCTATAGAAGGCAGCCAACTGTTCCTGGTTAGTGTGTACTTCACTTTACTTTACTTTTACCAAATGTCCCTCACAGGATCAAAAGAGTATAGGTTATTTATTATTATTGAATATTCATGGCAATTGGATGCTTGTTTTGACCCTGTTCCTATATGCTTTACAACCCGTTAAAATACCATATGGACGTCTTAAAAACATTTTGCCAGCTGCGTCTTTAGCTAATGTTGATTTGAATTTGATTTAGTGTCTTTAGTCAATTTTGATTTCAATTTGATTCAGGGGTCTTCAGTCAATGTTGATTTGAATTTGATTTAGGTGTCTTTAGTCAATGTTGATTTGAATTTGATTTGTCCCACCTACAGTAAAACTGTGCTGTCCCAGTGGAAAAGAAGCAAACACACAATTGAAGCAACAGCAGGTTTAATATCTGCTTAACAGAACAGTGTTTACAAATAAATAATCATTATCTATGTGTTATAATTTCAACATCGTTTTACATTGAATACATCATAAATTAAATTCTGTTAACTCACCTAGCATGACAACTCCCTGTAAACAGTTCATTTGGCAAAAGTGTTGTTCCTCGGTAACTCTTCATAAAATTATTAATGAACATATTTATGAAAAACAGTAGTCAGTCCCATGATTCAGCAGTATGAAGGTCGAAATATATTGTCATGTCAGTGTTGACAAGAAAGGGATCCGATTCTCTAACAGAATCATACAGTTGATACAAAAATCTATATTGTACATCTCCACCCAACAGACTGAGGCCCATATCACACACCATTCCCTGTGTGGATAAACTGAACATTTCAAATGGAGACAAAAAGCTAACTCAAAGCAGTGCTAGTCATGGGCAATGCTACATAAGTTTGAATTCAGCAATTCCATCTGTTGGAAAATATTTGGTAGAAACAACAAAAAAACAAAACATTTAGGTCAGCAACTTCACAATGGCTTTGCAGCTGCAAAACTCTTCTCAGCCAAAGTCCAACATTAGATGTTGACAATGATAAAATAAAACACACTGCTTACATACTCTGACACATTAGCCCCCGATACCAATTAAGTTAATCCTACATATTTGATCACTAAAAAGAAAAGAACTTCAGTGTTTGTCATAGTAATGTCAAGGTCTACAATGTATCACTTAAACATATGTTGTAATTATCAGCAGTGTGCACTAGGGGGAACTAGTCGGCCTAGGACGTGCGGAGTAGGGAACCAACACAGACTATGAGCCACATATTGAACACATACAATATGCAGTTCTTCACAGGGATTAGGCAAAAAAAGTCCTTATGGTACACACATCCTACATACATACATTCCAGACATCCTGTACTTCACCTAGCATAACAACAAAGACTTTTCTTTGTAAACCAATGAGTGCATCAGTACATCAGTATGTGTGTTCTTTCTGACTTAACGAATAAAGCAAATTGTTGGAGTGTGAAGGGTTGGGGCCTCTGTAATAAAAAGAAACATAAAAATTGTTTCTGGAAAAAACTAAGGAAAATAGTTCTGGGAAGTGTGACTCAGAATGAAGGGTGAAACTCAGTGATAGAGAACACATGTTATTTAACATGGTGTTTCTATTGTTTTGTCCAACCCCAGTAACTGAATATAGTGTCTGCACCCTGGAGGAGCTGGGCCCACCCAATCACATGGAAGGATGGGCAAGATGAACATGCTTATGGTAAAGCTTCGATTGAATTAAAATGGTCCCCATATTACATGAACATGCTCAAATGGACGCACTGAACCATGCAAGCCTGCTCTCCATATTGTTCCATAAACACAAACCTAATAACATTCACTATTAAAAGCAATTAGAGGTCTATACAAAACAGGTCAAACAGTTAAAAAAAAACTACTTTTCACCCAAGTAATTGGCAAAATTATAGTCATTAATGGCGAAAAAGCTAAAAATATATATTTCACATAACATGACGTCTTGAAAACTCATGACAAGTGGAGGCTAACCATTAGACCGTGCTTCGAAATAAGCCTTCATATACCCACCTTGGGAACATGTTTTTGTGTTTAGGTCATAAAAACAACAACCGTACGGACCAAGCTGTCACACACATCATAAACCACACAATTACATAACACAAGAAAAACAAAAGCGCACAGTATCAAGAAAGGATTAGCTCGTCTTTTGGCAGTCAATTGTACCCAAGATAAAAATGTCCTTAGAATTAGACTATTACATTTGCATATTACAAAACATGCACAGACTAAAGCTATCAGTATTGTTCATCATGCAGTTTGAAAGGACTCCGAAAAGTAGATCGATATAACAAGCAAAGGCACTCAGCATGGTATCTGTAACTAAATACATTTTACACACAGCAGGAGACTTGCAGGCTGAAGCTGAGAACACGGTAGGATTACTTAAATGGAAAACCATGTCTCTGAATGTGAATTAGAATGGAAAACACAATAGCTTTCATGTCAGAAAAAAAATCTGGCCTGGTCTGGTTTAGAGAGAAGCGTGCATCAGCAGTTAGTGAAAGACTGAGCAGCAAGCTGGCCTTCTACATTTATTACAGGATCATATCTGTATTTTTCATGTACAGTGCATTTCAATTGATGTATTAAGGAAAACAAATAAACATGTAAATGTCCAGGTCAACTCCTTTAGTTCCCGGCTTTACACTCTGTATGTGCTGTATGTACAAATAACAAGTAGAAAAAAAAGACAACAAATAGACAAAAATGAGAGAAAGTCACTGACAAGACAGTTTAGTCTTTTTTGGTCACAACATAGCCCAGTTTTACAGGACAACAGAGAGAGAGAGAGAGAGAGAAAGAGAAAGAGAGAGAGAGAAAGAAAGATATAGATAGAGAGAACATTTGTTTACTGTGAGAGAGCTGGACACTCAGGACAGGACACTGCTGGCAGGCTGCAGTGGATCAGCAGGAGGGTGGTGTTTGTTTGGGGCTGAGGATAATGGCAGCACTTGACACCCAGCGGAGGACTTCCCTGTTTGGGTGTTGGTGGTGAGAAAAGCCTCAACAGTACTCCTCCACCTGGTGATCGGGCAGGTCGTTGAGATCCAGGAAGACAGAGTTGTGGGAGAGCTTGCGGGCCGAGCTGGACAGGTCCAGGAGCTCCTCGGCCGCTGAGCTGGGTACAGAGCTGATGTACATGTCCCACACCTGGTCTGTTGTCTCCAGGTCCAGCAGCTTCTGCTTGATCTTCAGGTTCTTCTCAATGTTCTTGCGCTTGTGCTTGAATTCCAGGATGGTCTTTGTGTAGCGGTTGATGGTGGTCACAGAGGAGGCCATGCAAGCAGTGAAGGAGCTCCATGCTAATCTGTTTAACATAATCAAGACTGTGTGATTATTGAGGAAAACATTACTAAAGATGACTCTGCATTCATAAGGCTGGTTAATGGCATGGACCTCTTACAGTGTCAGAGGAAAGTACAAGACTGTAAAAATCATGAAAATTTATAAAAATCATGATCAATTTTCAAGACACATTAAATTAAAAAAAAAATGACGTAATTTGTTTTCAAGGACTGTTTTACGCTTAATATAGCTTTGCCTCAGTATATCCAGACTGACAGCAAGGCTGCCAGATAACAATTCCTCCACCACGAAATAGTATTTTTGTTATTATTTTAATATTCATAATTCATGGCCCAACAATGCATTATTATGTATATTGATTGCTGATAGCTACATATCATGCTAGATATTATGTATATTGATTACTGATAGCTACATATCATGCTAGATATTATGTATATTGATTGCTCATTTAACAGCTCCAGTCTCAATTGTGTCAGTGCAAGTTGCATAACTGTTCTGTATCCTGTTTTGATGTAATGATGGCAATCTTACATGTATGACCAGCTGTAGTCCCAGGTCTGAGGTTTCCAGTCTTCTGGACCCAGACTAACTGTTAACTGGAATGCTGTGGTATACATCATGTGAGCCACCATCCCAAGGAGGCCTGAAGAAAAGTCATCCCAGGGGGTAAAGAAAGAAAACAAGGAAATGTGATAATCCATACATATAATAATTAATATGTGCAAGGTTATGTAAATATATTAATTACGTACACGTCTATTAATTAGATTCAATGAGTTTGAAATCAGTTTCAGTGTTAGATTGGTTTATTTTCGGTACGATTTGTTTTTTCAATTAACACCACAAGGGGGTGCACTACAACAGCAAACTACCCAGTGGATTATTATGCTGGCAGATCCTGACAGAAGATTCTTAAGTATTTTAAACCAAGGAGAAAGATCCACAATGTCACAACTTTCAGGTTTTCCAGGTTTAGGCTGCAGTATGAAATACTTCACTGACTCTTCACAGCGGTAAACCATGGTAAAAGAAGCCAAGGTGAACTCCATTAACTCATGCTTGCGAAGATCCCAGGAGCGGAAGTAATTAATATCCGTCTGGACCGCAGGGCATAAACACACTGGGGGAGTATATGTGTCAGAGTCACTGTACCGAGGCAGTGTGATTTTGTGTGTGTGTGTGTGTAAGTGTGTGTGTGTTGTAGCTACAAGAGAGAGAGGATAAGTGCATAAGAGAGGGATAGCAAGAACGAGAGAGAGAGAGAGGGAGAGAGAATGAGTGAGTGCCTTTGCCTTCCACCCAGATGGCAAACTTATTCTCATCACACCACATAACATCAACCAGCCAGACCTTGAGGGAGGAGAAGCAATGTCACACCAGAGTGGATCGAAAAAGTTGAAGAAAAGTTGAAGAGGAAATTCAGGACAGATTAAAGATCCGTTATTTACAGCCCATCTCAGTCAATGTGTCAAACGCTTCTCACCATGTCTGAGTCACTCTGTCTGACGACAGCAAAGTGCCGCTTCACTTCATTAAACACCCAGACAAAACGCCACAGCCTGAGCTGCTGTGGAATATTGGTGGTGGAGTTGAAAAATATGACCCATATTTTGTGAATGGATGCCATCAAATGCTTGAGGGGAAGAAGCCTTGAGGGAAGACTATCTGGAGCAGAGAGGCTGTGCTGGAGACGGGGAAAAGTTACCTTTACTGTTTTTGTAGGACACAGACTATCTGCCGAGACTTATGTGCATGTGAATCTCATTTGAGCAGGATTCATCACAAAATAAATCATGAATGATAGTAACAATGAGTCAGAGTCAGAGAGAAGGGGAGAGGGAGAGAGGGAGAGAGAGAGAAAGAGAGAGAGAGAGAGATCTCCATGACAATCCGATTACTTCATAAACCGTCAAATCCCTGGATTGCACGAGTACCGTCCAGACACAGACAGAGCAAATAAACTATGGAATCTGTCAGCCTGATATATACAACAATTAACTATTTTCTAAATATGGTTCTGTGACACAATCAACTACCCACACTAAACCCCATGAACTCTCAGATCAAACTAATCCACCTGGCTGACTCTATGCTCCACACCAAATTTAATTCCACTCAGTATGTCGTAATGTGAAATGATGGAAGCCATTGCTCAGACAACAGGAACATTGGTCTCATAATGCTGCCTTAATGTGCTGCCCAGAGTTCAAAGATGTATTGGTTGCCTTTTTAAATTCCATCATAGTATGGTACGAGAAAATTAATACTGTATGAACATGCTAACCGCAGCAACATAGCAGTAAAAGAATATGTCAAATAATGTCTTTAAAATGAAAGTTATCTGATATTACATTTACCTACCCAGCAACATACTGTAGCCTACTTACATAGGCTACATTAATGCTTGGTTTAAGCACTGTCTCACAGGTAACTCTTCATTCTTAGTCACATCAGGCAACATTTAATGCTGTTTTTAGGTTAATTTACCAGCTTCATAGTCACTTGATGGTTAAATGGCTCATGATGGGGTGAATGGGGGCTTTCTCGGCCCCCACTATCAATCCCTAATGCATTTATACCACTTGCAGCTTCTTATCATTAAGCTACTGTAAAACGAAACCAAAACTGAATAAAGCCGAAATCGTGTTTATTACCTTGTTAGTCAACATAACTCTACGAAATCGCTGGTTCCTATTCTTTGGTTTACAAACGAATCCACATGGATTGATGAGAATATACTGCGTTGTTGCTAATTTGAAAAAACTGTGAATCTGTGAACTGTGAAAAAAAGTGAATCAAGTCAGTAGGAATCAAGTCTGGTGTGTCAGTGGGAAAAAAAGATTGAGAAAATGTGTGTACAGCACAGACAGAATAGCAAACTGGTAGCTAAAGCTAACCAATTGAAACTGATTTTCCTTGTCCCCCACTAGTTATTGTTAACTGGCCTTTTGTTAGCCGGTTTCATTCACTTCCTTCTTTTTCCTTCCAGCAGCACTCGGTGAACCTTGAACACCTTGAACAAAAGGTCAATGGGTTGAAATGTGTCAGAATTTTCCTTTAACTAAAGGAAAGGGCTCAGGGCTTAGGGTTAACATTGCGATTGAGTCTATGTCTTGCAGTGATCATGAGACCACCCAGTGTTATCAGCAATTCCAGCTAAAATACATAATGATTTGTGTACCGTATGACTTTTGTTTATAGAATGAATAAACAAAAAGCAGTGTGAGGCAGCGTGTGATAGTGCTAGTGTTAGTGTTTACTCCAGCCAAGCCTGCTGTAGTCTCTCCTTCTGCTTGACCTGCAGGCACACACTTATGACGATGACCTATATATGAAAAAGGCACAGAGATCATTGCCTTTTGTTTCTTTAGGGATATCCTCCTTGGAGTATTAAATCGTATGATGTTATATTGATGCATGGCTCAAGCTAAAAAAATAAAATAAAAAAAAATAATAGAATAGCAAAGTCAAGCCTGCAGCTACACAGATAGCTGCTCATAGTTTCCCCCTGACAGCCCAAACACCACTATCTCTGCAAACAGAACCTGATCTACTGGTGAGTCTGAGACAGGGCCAGAGCCTCTGTTCTGGTGCATCACAATGAAATATAAATTCACAGCTAAGAGAACTCAAAATGGCAACTAATTGTTTGCCACTGTTGATTACAAAATACAGTTTCATGCAAGACAAAGGGAATGTTTAAGATTTTCAGAGGTGCAGAAACATAAAACCATGGGCTAATGGACTATGCCCTTATGATCATTATAGGGTTATCTCACTAGGTACTGTGTCAAAGTTACTAACAAAGTTTACCTTGTATTCTATCTAATGTTGGCACCAAAAAGCAGGAGAACAGTGATGTTACCTGATAGGACAGTGAATATTGCAGCAAAGGCATTCAGCTTGAGTCCGTCAATGACATTGCCAAAATGGCACACCTCTATGGACATGAGAATGCCCCCAGTGGCCAGGAGGAGGATGTACAGACACTCAGCCACAATGCACAACCACAGGACCCCTGCAGAGAGACAGAGATGAGGAGATCAAGAGGTGAGAACATAACATGCCATAGTTTTCTTCTTCTTCTTCTTTTTCTTTTTCAAGGGGCACTTGTAAAAAGTTATGGACATTCTGATTATGGGTCTGATAACCTACTCAAGCTCATTAGGACACAGCTTAGTTTTGTCAGTCAGAGTTATGGAGTGAAAACCAAACAATACATCAGATTGAGAAAAAAGTCCAAACTAAGGCCACCAGCAGTTCTCTAGGCCATTCAAATCACAACCGAATGTATCACAGGTTGGTTAAATAGAACCACACTTGAGATTCTGGACAAATCCTCTCCAAACCTAGCCTAGAAATCTAGACATACCCTAGTGGTAGCAAATAGTTTTGCTCAGCCGGTATGTCTAGCCAAACACTATAGAGCCTCAATAGGTCTTCTACCAAAGCTTGGTAGGACCAATCACAATGCTCTATCTTTGTAGAGAGTTGTTGAGCGGGCTTAACACAATGACGACAGGGCTGTGACGGTGCAAAACAACTAAGATGGCGGTGGCCAAGGAATAGCGGTTGTTTAAATCAACTTTGGCATTGACTTTGGTAGCATTACACGTTAGGACATTTAGGCCGTTTGAAAGTTGAGCAGGAGGTAAGTTATTTGTTTCAAAGAATGACGTATTTGCTGTTTTGCTGACGTTGCGCTGGTTGGTTGTATCGCTATCCTATTGCGTGCAGAGGCAGTTTGAAAGACAACTGCTGATTCCACCCCTAAGATTGAGCCCGGTCTATCGATCATGGCCAGACCCTACATCTTGATGGTTTGGCTTGCCAGGTTACTCCAAACCCAGCCTGGGTAAAAACCCAGATGCACCGCTAGAGAATTTTAATTTGCTCTCCAGATCTGGCCATTAGCCATTGTAGCTCATTAACAATTTGGACTCATTACCAACCCAGGAACCAATCGCAACCGCTTATCCAGCATGGGGTGCAATCTCTCATATACAGTATAGGAAAAATTGTAATGGCATTACTGTTTTGCTATAAGCTCTCAGGGCAGAACAATCAGTTATAGTGCCTCATCTACTCCCTGCACAACTCCTGTAATGCATTTGGCAATCATAGACATTACAGGACAGCACAGAGTGCACTAGCGACAGAGTAAATGCACAGAGTGCACTAGTGACAGAGTAAATGTAGAGTGCACTAGTGACAGAGTAAATGTAGAGTGCACTAGCGACAGAGTAAATGCACAGAGTGCACTAGTGACAGAGTAAATGTAAGGAGTGCACTAGTGACAGAGGAAATGTAGAGTGCACTAGTGACAGAGTAAATGCACAGAGTGCACTAGTGACAGAGGAAATGTAGAGTGCACTAGTGACAGAGGAAATGTAGGAAAAAATGTATGGAACAGAAACAGAGTATGACAGAGGGAGATGAGTGAATGGCTCCAACAGGGGAGGCGAGACACAGCGAGGAATTTGAGTGGATTAAAAGTGGATTAAAAGGAGAGATTCAAACAGCCAGGCCATTAAGAACACTGTCTGTCAGGCAAAGCCCATTTGCCAAGGTGTCGGGTTCGGAGCTACACAAGGGCATCTTTCTGCTCACTGCAAGTCAGTTCTTATTAACCTAGTGGGCAGAGAAACAGTAGTAAAAGTGTACCTAATCTTAAAGCCAGACTTCATGAGGTCATTTTAGCAACCCTTGGAGGATCAATGAGACTCGTCTCACTGTGTCATGGCATTTCTACTGAATGCTGCTGTGTCCCTTCATTTCTAGCTATACGTTATAATAGACAATGACTCTCCTTTAGTGACCGCTTGTTATTTTCAGGGAAGATTATGGCAATGAGACTTGTAATGACCATTTTCAGCATTATTACAAAGCAATGTAGAAAATTATAGCTAAGTCAAATTAGCCTCAAAATGACATCATTCAGTGTAGGAATTAGCTTACTGCAAAGAACTTAAAACACAAGAGAAAGTCATATTTGTAATCCTTTCCTATAAGTTCATTTTCTGGATCATTATGTACATTGGTGGTGCATGCAGAGAAGTATCATCCTTCACTAGTCCCTTTATAGCTGATGTATCATCATCCGCAACAGACTGATATCTGACCGCATGACCCATATTTAATACACTCTGTAGGCATTCACAGTGTCTGCCCCTCTGTTTGATTGTAGCCTTGTAAATATAACCTACAGCAATATCTTGGGGGTGAGGTTATGTGAGTGATATAGGGAGAGATTTACAGCATCATTACCATAAACCTTGTAATAACAAGATAAAAACCTACCTCTTTCATGGGGTGGTGCAATATTCAGAAAACTTCTGCATTTTTCACCTGTCAGTAAACAAAATCTCATTATCAGTATAGTCAGACAGTACTATAATGCAAGGACCTCACTGACTTGCCTATTTGATACCAAATTGACAATGAGCTAATTTTGCTCGTTAAGACTTATCATAGACTTATAAATGAAAAAATGACTTTTATCTGAAAAATAACCTTGATAATAATGGTGTTTCTAGTAAGCTACTGCGCACTGAGAGACACATGTTTATGTTCATGAAATAAGACAACAGAATATTCTTTCTCTTTGAGTAACGTAATAAGATACTACATGGCCAGCTATGCAAATGAGTCAGGTCAGTTACCAAAAGTAATTAATGGTAACTGGTAATGCAGAAAAACAAGCCCTGGGTGTTACTACGATGTTGTAATCTGTTCTCTACTTTGACGTTGGTAGGTTGGCAACAACAAAGCAGGGTTAATTGCGTTCTTACCGATCATGTTGACATTTTGCTCGCAGGAAAACCAGATTCCGGAATGAAATTTTCTCAGGACAAACTTATCCTCTCCAGTTTCCCAAATATATTGGACCAGGCGAGTATCATTTAGGTTCGAACTATTAAATCTAATACAGTATGACTGTTTCGTGGTAACTGGACCCGTGCATAAGGGCTTTACAACTTTCCGGGTTCCCTCACACCAATAACTGGTCGTTAGAGCCGAAACGGCAAACAGAAGCGCAACGAAGTTCAAGGTGAGAGCAAGAGACGCCCGTCTCCGTCTGTCCATCCCCATTTTAGTTCAAATAACTACAAAATTTTAGATTCCAAATTTTGCGTTTACAAACCTCGTTCAAATCCCTATAATCCAGCGTTTCATCATTATAAATCCTTAGTTTTAGGATGCATCTCGGTATTTCACGCTTAGCGCGGAAATGTGCTCCCTCTCTGCCTCCCAATAACACACTGCTCTCATTTTGGTCCCTCACCCTGTCTCCTACACTCACTCCTGGTGATAGCTCCGTCATTCAGCCAAGCACACGCACAACCCCCCTGTACTCACCTCTCCACCCCCCGTGCAAAGGAGCATATATCATCCAGCGCTGTCTATGGAGAAAGGGCATTTAAAACAGGAGAAATGTATTGCCGTCATTGTAAGAGAAAAAAGGGATTGATTTCAATCTTGCAAGTGCTCATGTATCGAATTAATGCAATTCATTACAGGGTAATTAGATAGATATGACATAATATCATGAACTGGAAATTTAAATGAAGCTTAATGTACTCTCTTATTCAATGGCAATCCCTAAAGTGCATTGCCTTAGGGTGCAAAGCCTGGAGCCTTTGACATTGTTTTATAAAAGAACCTTCCAAAGCTTGATAACTTTAATTACATTCTTAGTACAAATGATTACAATTTAAACGATACTGCAGAAAGAATTTTGGGTTTGTCCCCTGAGATTATGTGAATTATTAAACTTTCTGTGCAAAAGTGCACATCTCACCATTCACAATGTAATGACTATGTGCACATTGCATCTTCATGGGACCCTCCAGTGGGGCCCTAAATCTTTTATTGTTACAGCAAAGAAGGGAATCACTGGAGCTTTACTTTTGAAGCAAGTCAGCGTTTTAGACCTCACGCCTCCTTCCCTCCCTCCACCCCTCCCTTCAAAATAATTTATGAATTTATATCATGTGTGAAAATGGCCAAATCAATGCCAGTGTCAAGGCACTAACAAATGTGTTTCATTGCTTGGTCTACGATCCCTTTGACACTAAAGCATGACTTCAGCCAAAGGTTGTCTTCTCTGGACCTTCAAATAATTATGTTCAAAAGATGAAGCCCTACAACAATATTGATGTGTTACTAATGGCAACAAGACCACTCATGCTGCAGGTTTGCCTGAGACAGTTTCATTAAGAAAATTAATATTTATAATGATTGAGAAATACTGTCTGTTTTGCTTTGATATTCAGGGTCACGAATTATAAAAGCACCATGGGGCCTCCTTTGGATAACCAAGCATCCCTCTGTGGTGCCTGTCTGTGTATGTGTAGTTTTGACATACAACCAATAGGAGAAGAAAATCAATGACTGCGAAGGCTACAATATTGTCTGTATGTGCCCTCCATTGATTAAATCCCTTTCCTCTCTTGCAGCTAATATATTGTGTGGCAAGAGTTACCCTCCACCTAATATCACTATGAGCTTTGAGGAATAAGCGTCCCTTTGGAGACATTTCTCCTTGAATTCAATATGTCCGGTGGCCAGGGGGTGGTTGGTTGGGAAGGTCGACTGTGTTTGACTGGCATGCTCAATATCATGGTGAAGAATAGCTGAGTTTGGAGAACGGCTCATCCTTGCTCACCTTGAGCCCTGTCCAAGGACGTGGGTCGGGACACGGCAGATGCTTACAGTTACATACTTCTTGTTTGGCTTGATAAGAGGTATATTGGGCTGTACACAGCCTACAAGTAATAATCAACACACAATCTATCTTCTGGACAATTCCCACTCCCACCAGTACCCATAACACCACAGAATAACCTATGTTATTGTTGGTACATGCCATGGGAACCAACGTGTTGTATGTGTTCAGTAGGGAGCACAAGAACACATAAACTGTGAACAATAGTCATCAATCAACCATCGCTTAATAATGCCACACTTATCAGTGCATAAACTGTTGCTTTTTCTGACCCGATCATAATTTACATCCAACATCATTTACATTTTGTTAAATCAAAAAGGGGGAACGCTTTGAAATGCAGTTGTCTGGCCCAAGTCATGACCATCTTATCGGATGAGGATCTGAAACTTAGAGTGCTTGTGAGAGCAGAAAGGATATGCAAATATTGTTGCTTGGTGACAAGGTTATCCAGACTCTCGGTCCCATTTCTGGTGTTTTTCCTGTGTGTTTGTATGTGTTTGTGTGTGTGTGTGTGTGTGTGTATGTATGTTTGAAATTAAAGGCTGAGTGGCTTTGAGAAATGTGAGGGTGGCAGATGTTTGGGAAATGACAGATCCCTCCTCTATGGATGTATTTGAATAATTACTCTTAGTCCCCTCAACAGCATCCCACACAGCTAAAAGGTCTGGCCAGACAGCACCAGACCAACCATCAAGCACTGTAGGTTTCCCACCAAGATTAATTGTAGCAGTGTTCTCTAACAGTTCATCTGCTGCTGGCAGAAGAATGATCCACAATGCAATTTGTTAAGATAAAGGAAATAAGTTTAAGACAGGCGTGCTGATGGAATATTAAACAATACTGAGTGTTCTGTACACCTGCACGTATTTCAAATCCACAACAGAGATTTGGCTTGAACCTTTCTTTTGAGAGCAGTAACAGGAGAACCTCTGCAACTTTTGCTTGAAAACTGTTGCTGTTGGCTTCTTATTAGCCCTCATTAGTTTAATGTTTGGCTTGTCTCACGGAGTCTGACCTTAAACTTCATGAAAAGGAATGTATTTGATCCTTTAGATAGGAGCTACTGTTTGTCGCTAAGGATGAATACCTTCTAATGACTTAGAAAGGATAGTGCCTTCTAACAGTTAGAACTGTTAGAAGAGTCTGCTGGCTAGGCAAGGTGAGAAGCTGGTCCCCCTGCAACTTATGCCTGCATCCTAATTGTCATTTTGGACAGTGGAGGGAAACAGGTAGAATCTCAGAGGAGGGCCAGCGTAGTAAACAATATATATCAGATGGACAGTGTAACTTTGCTGATTGGTGGACTGAGACTAAGACTTTATCTGGATGGTTCATGGCCTCACTAATGAGGTTTGGGAGAGTCCATATTCCCACCTGCCACTCTCTATACACATATACTCCCCCCCCCCATCCCCCCCACCTCCTACACACACACACAGGCTGACACAGCAAACAGATACAGCATGTGTCCACATAGAGTACAGAATCTAGTAGTCATGCATTCTTTTTCTCTCTGTCTTTCTTATGCACAAATTTTCAATAGGCACAAACACACACACACACACACACACACACACACACACACACACACACACACACACACACACAAACAAACAAATAAGCAGACCCTCCTTTGTGCAGTAAGGCTGTGCTCTGCCTCCTTTCTTTTCTAGAGGCTTCTCTTTGTGTCTCCCATCACCCTGCCTCCTCCTCACGAAGAATCTTAAGTAAACACACACACACACCACTTCCACCGCCACCTCTGTGCAAGATAAGTACCAGCGGCATTAAAGATACGCCCTATTAACACCAGCAACCATACAATAGAGACCTATAATTTACCTCAAGGACAACTTCTGCTTGTTCTCTTTTTACTTCTTATGACATGCTGAAGGGAGGGAACGTTCCAGAACGCTGAAATCTGTTTTGTCTGACTGCATAGACTGCAAAAATGCCACTCTCTGTGTAATTAGCCCACCCAACCTCTGTGGCTGTCTCAGGTCTGATGAACTGAGTCCCACGCTAGAGAAAGTGCATCATTTACTCATCACCTTTGTGCTTTATAGAGCCATTTTTTGGGATTATGGTAAGATGTAAAAGTCATTACTTCATTCTATGGGTCCTGTTATTGCAGAAGCTCATTACTTGGAATATTTCCATCCATTTCACGCAGAGCAGATTACTTACTGTGATTGCAAGGCATCACCCTTCCATGCACCAAAATAAATAAAGAGATGAGGATAATGAGAAAAGCATTTGCATGTAGTTAATAATTTCAGTGGCATCCACCGTTGCTGGTTGTTTTGATTCAGAAATATGAACAGCACACCTACATGTTCAATAATGGCCAATTATCATACCATGCCTAAAAATACTGAGCCAATTTGCAATACAGTCTTTATCGATAGGTTTTACAAATGCTATATTTTGAAAGTAGAGATATGTTGCGCTGTAAGGTTTCCTGTCACAGGTTTAGTTTGGAGGAACTTTTGTTTTTGCTTTGTGTGAGCACAGAGCAGGCCTCAGGTGGTGAAACAGTCCTCCCAATCATGCAGTTGATGACTAGATGGGAATGAGACGCACCTCGGAATGCGTGCAGAGCAAAAACCACATCTCTATGGAGCACAATGAAATCAGTGCTTTGAAAGGGGAGAGGAAACTACGCACACACAAAAAAAACATTGGCTAGAAACGGTAAAGAAAAACATAAACATAAAACACAAGTAAACACAAAAACAAGGATAAAGATAACACTGCTTGTCATTTTTAAAAAAACTAAAACATTTCAATGTTGAAATTAATATATGTTTCTAAAATGTTAATTTTTTAATAGTGCCTAGTTTTAGTAGTGCCTAGTATTTCTACTAGGCATTTTGTAAATCCCAGTGTTCCCCTAAGCTCTGAACCCTCAAAAACTGAACTGGCATATATCAATTTCATGGTTTATTCATGCGTAGTAAGACTTTGAGAATTCAGTACAACCAAGGAGGACATTAAGATTTAGTTTTTATACAAAAAAAATATTGTCATATTCTGAATATTGTCACATTCTGAATTTTTCCATGCGCCATAATTTGCTACTGTCTATTCTGTCTTACCTCAGACACTGTCAGTGTGCATGTGGACAATACAAAAGTAATGTGACAATCACCTCGATCTTGGTAATCTCATTTTAAAGAGAATTTCTCTGTCAGCAGTTTACCACGGTACTGGCAGGAATTGACTTGTTTTCAATGGAAAACACATGAAAATGGTTGCATAATGCATTTGCTGGCATATTCCAAGCATGGTACATTCATCAGGAGGCCATAGAGGGAGCTCAGAGAACCTACACTCGCCCCGTAATGAGGCATTTAACCATAAAGGTGACTACAAAGCAGGTAAATTTACTTCATATTATTTTTTTTCCCTAGACATTGAATCTTCAGACATGTCATTTAGAGGTATTTTATGTCAACATTACTCTTTTAATGTCAACATTACTCTTTCTGAACCTCTATGTGTCAAGTAAAAGGTCTCCCCTGAGGTATACTGCTGCATTTGACAGATAAAGAGGGGAAATCTAGCCTGTTAAGCCTAATATACACTTTTTTGACAACAAGGTATATCTTGAGACAGTCTCCTTGTTCAACTTTATTTGTGTGTCCAGCAAATTTAAAAAGCAATTTAATCTCATGTAATCCCTTTAAACCCCTTGAGAAGTGGATAAAGGCATTTTAATATTTGCAGTTTTGCTATTTCTGTGATTTGTTTTGTTTTTCTGCCAAGAGAAACTTTAGGAGAAAGCCTCTTGGTAAGATAACTGATAAGAGCAAATGACAGAAATTGAGAGTTGTACAGTATGTAAGCGGAAGCCTGAATGGCTGCAGTGGAAATCTCCTGAGGGTTAGGTTGGGGGTGGATATAATCTGGTTAGGAATACAGACCTAAGCCATTTCATTTTGTTTGTGTAGCTAGTGAGAAACTGCCAATACTACTGGGGTTTGAGGTTCAATAAGCAGTTAGTCACAGTCTACGAGACATAAGGTGGAATTATGCAATGAGTCTCAGCTCTGCTATATTAATCTTGCCATGTTCACTTAGTTAATGAGATTACACAAAGTCACCTTTCATCCTCTTGACTGAATTTCAATGAAAATAATTTACAAATGCAAATAAAGTCTTTTCACCATGGTGTCATAGTAGATCATTTCAATTGGAAGTTCTCAGAGATACAGTCAAAATGTGTATGTGTGTGTGTTTTGTGTGCTGTTAAGCAGAACTAATATTTTTTTAAAGTAAAAGATCTTTTTGTATATTTCTTCAGAATGGCAGATTATACTGTAAGTTCTGTTATGAATATGAAATCTTCAAAATTGAAGATCATTGATCATTCAATGACTGGAATTTTTACTATACTTGACACAAAGGGGATTCAAACAAAAGATACTGTTAAAATTCTTGGTGTTTCATTGACAGTGATCTGACCTTTGACAGTCACATGAAAGCAATCACCAAATCAGCATTTTATCACCTAAAAAACATTGCCAAACTAAGAGGACTTATGCCAAAAAATGATTTGGAAAAACAAACCCATGCATTTATTTCCAGTAGAGTTGACTACTGCAATGGCCTTTTTTTTACGGGCCTGCCAAAAAAGACTATCAGCTCCAGCTGATTAAAAATGCAGTGGCTGGGGTCCTCACAAGAACAAAAAGAACAGAGCACATTATTCCACTTCTAAGGTCATCTCTCAGGCTCCCAGTAAGTTATAGAACTGACTTTAAATCACTGCTGCTTGTGTACAAGTCTCTACAGGGCCTAATTACCTCTATAATATGTTTCAGCAATGTAACCCTAACAGATCTCTCAGATCACAACAGACAAATTTGCTGGTAAAACCTTTAGAATAAAGTGAGGTGAAGCAGCCTTTAGGTATTATGCAGTTCAGCTATGGAACCAACTCCCAGAGGACATCAAAAAAGGCTCCTGCTGTTGGCAGTTTTAAATCTAGACTAAAAATCAAGCTGTTCTCAGATGTTTTTTGCTAATTGCTTTATCTTTATTCAAATTTTATCAAAATCATTTATTACTTAACTCTTACCTCATTTCATCATTCAGAATTCTCTGACTTCCTGTCCTCTCTAGTCATTAAAAAAGAAAAGATAATTATATTAGGTGATTTTAATATTCACATCGATGTTGCAAACGATAGCCTGGCAATTAGATTTCAATCTCTGCTTGATCACAATGGCTTCTGCCAAAATGTAAACACACCTACACATCAAGGTAACCACATCCTTGATCTTGTTCTGACACATGGAGTACAAATAGAACAACTTATAACACTACCTCAACACTACACTAACTGACCACTACTTATTAACTTTAAAAATCAGACTATGTAGCACCTAACTCAGTCTACTACTACACTAGAAACATAACTCCCAAAACTACAGATGACTTCATAGCAAAAATTCTGTCTCTCCTTGAGCCTCTGCTGAGCCAATATAGCCCTGTATTAGAAGGCTCTATGCCAAGCCCAACCCAAGTTGATCAATTAACTGACAGTGTTGAAAATGTACTATACTCCACATTCAACACAATTGTACCACTCAAACAGAAAACTAGGAAACAAGAAAAAATTGCCCCATGGTATAACACACAGACTCGCTTACTGAAACAAGCTGCTCGTAGACTTGAAAGGAAATGGTATGCCACTAAACTTGAAGTGTTCCGCCTTGCTTGGAAAGATAGCTTAAAAGAGTACAAGACAGCACTTAACAATGCCAAATCAGCATATTATTCCTCACTTATACACAATAATAAAGATAATCCAAAATTCCCTTTTAACACTATATCCCGTTTAACAAAAAGCAGGATTGAGGTGTCCCATTCCATTTCAATAACTCTAAGCAGCAAGGACTTCATGGACTATTTTAATGACAAAATTGAATCTATTAGACTTAAAATAAATAACTCCCTTGTAACCTCAAATCCAGTTGGACCACATGTAATGGTTACAGCTAGCTCTAGGCAATATGTAGCATACTTTGATTCATTCACACCCACCAATATATCAGAAATTACGTCTTTGATCTCTTCAGCTAAAGCCTCAACATGCTTATTGGACCCTATCCCAACTGACTTCTTAAGGCAGCTCTCCCTCTATTGGCTGAGACTATTCTTAAAATTATAAATGACTCACTCATAGCAGGTCATGTCCCAAAATCTTTCAAGACATCTGTTATTAAACCATCAATTAAAAAAACAAACCTTGATCCTGATGTCCTTGCTAATTACAGACCCATATCTAACCTCCCATTTGTTTCAAAAATACTTGAGAAAATAGTGTCTAAGCAAATCTGTAGCTTCTTAAATGACAATAATATCCGGCTTTAGAACTAATCATAGCACAGAATCAGCCCTAGTTAAAGTCTTCAGTGACCTCCTTATCACATCTGATAATGTATATATATCAATATTAATACTATTGGATCTTAGTGCTGCCTTTGACACTATTGACCATGGTATCCTACTACACAGACTTGAACACATGATAGGCATCAAAGACACTGCATTAGCCTGGTTCAAATCATACCTCTCTGGTCGCTACCAGTTTGTACACACTCATAATGAGTCATCATCCCATACCAAAGTAAAGTTTGGTGTACCCCAAGGCTCAGTGCTAGGTCCCCTGCTGTTCTCCCTGTACATGTTACCTTTAGGATCTGTTATAAGGAAACATGGTATTACTTTCCACTCCTATGCTGATGATACCCAGCTTTACCTTTCTATGAAGCCTAATGACTATATGTCAATGACTAAACTTGATGCATGTCTCCTAGACATCAAAACCTGGATGACTAATAATTTCCTTTGTTTAAATTCTGATAAAACTGAAGTTATGATGATTGGCCCTAAGCTGACCAACACTCTACCCCATCACCAAAACTTACTCACTGTCATATAATGCAAAAGTTAAAGACCTTGGGGTAATTATTGACCATGACCTCTCTCTAAATAGCCATGTTTAGACACATTTCAAAAACATATTTTTTCCACCTACGAAATATTGCTAAGGTTAGAAAGTTCCTATCCTTTGAGGATACTGAAAAATTAATACACGCATTTATTACTTCCAGGCTTGATTATTGCAATGCTCTGTTCTCTTGGTGTAGCAATACATTGGCTCCCTATTAAAAGAATTGATTTTAAAATACTCCTCCTAACCTACAAAGCCCTCAAGGGCGATGCACCAAAATATATTACAGGCTTACTTGTCCCTTACCACCCTCCTAGAACCCTAAGATCCCAAAATGCTGGTCTCCTTGTAATCCCAAGAATATCAAAATTTACGATAGGAGGAAGAGCCTTCTGTTACCGTGCACCCCTACTGTGGAATAGCCCCCCCCCCAACCACATTCGACAAGCGGACACTCTCAATACCTTTAAGTCTAGACTTAAAACCTTCCTCTTTACTGTTTCCCATAGTTAGGGATGGTGCATGGCAAATCATCACTTCTCATGGGTCTTTTGGAAGGGACTGCCTCTGCTGTTGCCCCCAGTTGCGAGGCATGGCAGCCACTGACCATCCCTGCAGTGGTGCTGGGTTACCATGCATCATATATATTTATACACATATATGTATGCCCAAATTACACATTTGCTTTCTGATGTGTGAGCCAGGCCACTATTTTCCTCTGTCCACAATTATCTTTGCTGAGTGTCATCCCTGCCTCATTCCGGCGGACTCCTCTCACCCTCCCCTCCTGAGTGGACTACAACCAACACTACGGGAGGCCCATGTCAGGACCGACTCCCCATCACAGAGGACCTTCCTGGACGCCTTCGCTGGGCCCAACTCCCCTTCCTGAGGTTTTGTGATTGACCCCCCCCCTCACAATGGCGCTGTCAAATGGACCCTTACTACCCCCATGACCCATCTTACTCCTTTGAGTTTGTCACTATGCCTGGCTGCTGCTACATTGTCCAGCCATAATTCCTAATAACCACCTATAGACTGACTACCATGTAATGTAAAAGTGGAATAATACTGTATTATGAACTATTATGAACCTTAGCTAAAACCATAGGCAACTTATAGTCTTTCATGGTTACTACTGATTGTAATTTTTCTCCATGACCCCTGGCAGTTGGGTTAGCCCCTTGAGTCGTGGATCTGCCCAAGGTTTCTTCCTAGATTAACTGAGCCCCTGTCGCTCTTGGGTGCTCCTTCTGTGAAGCGCCACGAGACAATACTATTGTAAAAGGCGCTGTAGAAATAAAACTGAATTGAATGAATTTAATTGAATCACTTTATTTCAACTATTTTTCATTTTATTACTTTATTTCTACTATTTGTATAATTTATCTAATTTATTACTTAACTTTTATTTCATTTTATTATGACATTTTACTATTTATTATTTTATTTTCTATTATTCACTGTTCTTTGCCTTTATCTGTGTATGGAATTTGCTATATAAATAAACTTGTTTTGCCAAATGAATAATAATGTATGGACTCTGGTTTACAGTGTGAAAAAAAATATCTGAATATCTTCTGCAATCTGCAATATTCTGCAATACTAACATTCTTGATGTTATGAGGGGATGAGGAGAATGTTGATAAGCGTAGTTGTGAGTGTTTTCCCCTCTCCTCCTCTATATACTGACTGCTTCAAAGTAATTCTGCAGTATGTTAAAGATGCTTGAAATGTGATGTACTGGCTACATAACCAGCTTGTAAGTACTTTTAAGGAGTATTTATGCAGTAGCAGGAAATACAACCAATGTTATTTCCGTTACAGAACCCAGTTCAAACTGTGATACTGGATGGAGAAATAGGCCATGCAGAGAATGAAACGTAAGTTTCCTCAGTTTCACTATACTCCTTTTGTCACCCTGACATTTCTACCAACTTACTAGTTGAGTTGTACCAAGTGCCTATTATACTTTTAAAGCACCAGGGAAAACAGCAGGTAGGATTATACAACAAATTATTTTGTTGCAGTTGACAAGTTCGTGTCAGAAAAATCCATACACACACACATTTACAAAACCAATCAGAACACTTTCAAAACCATTGAGGCACAGACAAAAACTATAAATCTCCAGAAAGGTCATTATTTATCACAGGCTATTATAGTTCAAATCCCACCTGTTTTGTCACATCAGCACCAGCACTGTGATCTCCTTGGTTCAAGCTGATAGAATTAATCCCCACCATATAGGCTGCGTGGGGAGCTACTCAGTGCCACTTGACTTTGGCTTCCCAGGGCTGAAGGAGAAAGCCACAGGCTGAGACGGGCGGCGTGTAAGCCATGCTATGCAAGTCGCCATGGATTAGCGCCGCAGCTAAGCAAATAAATAATGCATCGTGTGCCTGCCACACCAAGAGGAGAGGAAAGGAGAGGAGAGAAGAGAGTGGGGTGGGGGTTGTAGAGTGGGGTACAGAGCGGCATCTCAGAGGCAAGAGAACGACAGCCACCTGAAGATTGATTGACACCGCTCAGGGATGAGATAAGCATGCCAGGCTCCAGGGTAAGCTGTATGGAGCAGAGGGGGCATAAGGGTTGGGGGGGAATTTATAGCCTGAGTTATAAATCAAACCATGTTTAAGGCCCTCCACCCATCCTTCCACCTCTCTGAGAGTTTAAGTGTGTGTGTGTGTGTGTGGAAGGGGTGGGGGCAGGGAGTTAGGGTGTTTTGGGGGGTGGTTGATTGATTTTCACGCCCCCTTCTCCCTTCCAATCTTTTGTTTCTTGTTTCATCTGTCTGGGGAGTCTGATGTTAATACAGATTTGATTTTTGTCTGCATGAGTCAAGATTCAATAGTGAAGGGAGAGATAATGTGTCAGTGTGGGGCTTAAGAGATACTTGTTGGGGAGAGAGAGGGAGGCTGACAGCAAGATGGAGCAAAAAAAGAACAAAGAACAAGAGCTCAGAATTTTAAGGACCACCCAGTAACACTGCATACTGACAGAAAGCTGTGAAGAGTTTTGAAAAGTACTGCAGTTCAGATTCATATTTGACTTAGAATTTTAGTATAAACATAAAAACAGGCAATTAATTTACCAACAGTGTTGTCCAAATTCCTTAATAGCATACACACTTAACATCATTATACTAGTGGTGTAAATGAATGCAGCACCTATCGTGTAGTGGTTGTGTCTGGCAAGTCATTACAGCCTGGCAGACAAAGCTGTGGCAGACTGAGTTCATTTATCAATGAATTTATGCTCCCTCAGGCACCTTAGGCAGCTGACTTTGATGAAGGATGCATGCCATCGGGAATTTATTGATGATAGAAATTACCTTGGCAAACCCAAAGTTGAACGTTGTCTGGCCCAACTGCCAGTGTCTGAAATGTTGCCCTTGTGGGTGAATGACACCTGAGTGATAATGCAAGGGATGGCACTTCTGTCCTTTAGACATGCCTGCAGCCAAGCTTGGCAAGAGACAAGAAGATAAAAAAGCTGGTAGTCTATCAGTGTCTCTCGCCAAGAGTTTATGTGGGTCAAGATCTTAAGCAAATGCCAGAGGACTGTGGCAAGACTTTGAACAGAGAGAGAGATTCACATTGTCAGGGATATCAATGCAAAAAGGTAGCAGAATGAGAGAAACCATGAATAGTGTAAGATAAAAAAAGGAAAGTGGTCCACATCAGAGTATGCCTGGTGGAGGCCAAGCGTCCGCCATCACCTTTCTATTGTGCCGTTGAGTTGTTGCCTGAAGAGTCTCGGCCAGAGTTGCTTGAGCTCTGCGTGGGATAGAGAGGGACAAATCAACCACCTCTTTTGTTTCTTGTTTCATCTGTCTGGGGAGTCTGATGTTAATACAGATTTGATTTTTGTCTGCATGAGTCAAGATTCAATAGTGAAGGGAGAGATAATGTGTCAGTGTGGGGCTTAAGAGATACTTGTTGGGGAGAGAGGGAGGCTGACAGCAAGATGGAGCAAAAAAAGAACAACGAACAAGAGCTCAGAATTTTAAGGACCACCCAGTAACACTGCATACTGACAGAAAGCTGTGAAGAGTTTTGAAAAGTACTGCAGTTCAGATTCATATTTGACTTAGAATTTTAGTATAAACATAAAAACAGGCAATTAATTTACCAACAGTGTTGTCCAAATTCCTTAATAGCATACACACTTAACATCATTATACTAGTGGTGTAAATGAATGCAGCACCTATCGTGTAGTGGTTGTGTCTGGCAAGTCATTACAGCCTGGCAGACAAAGCTGTGGCAGACTGAGTTCATTTATCAATGAATTTATGCTCCCTCAGGCACCTTAGGCAGCTGACTTTGATGAAGGATGCATGCCATCGGGAATTTATTGATGATAGAAATTACCTTGGCAAACCCAAAGTTGAACGTTGTCTGGCCCAACTGCCAGTGTCTGAAATGTTGCCCTTGTGGGTGAATGACACCTGAGTGATAATGCAAGGGATGGCACTTCTGTCCTTTAGACATGCCTGCAGCCAAGCTTGGCAAGAGACAAGAAGATAAAAAAGCTGGTAGTCTATCAGTGTCTCTCGCCAAGAGTTTATGTGGGTCAAGATCTTAAGCAAATGCCAGAGGACTGTGGCAAGACTTTGAACAGAGAGAGAGATTCACATTGTCAGGGATATCAATGCAAAAAAGGTAGCAGAATGAGAGAAAACCATGAATAGTGTAAGATAAAAAAAGGAAAGTGGTCCACATCAGAGTATGCCTGGTGGAGGCCAAGCGTCCGCCATCACCTTTCTATTGTGCCGTTGAGTTGTTGCCTGAAGAGTCTCGGCCAGAGTTGCTTGAGCTCTGCGTGACAAATCAACCACCTCCTCCTCACCCTCAGCCGACTGGGCTCCTGTCCAGAACGTAGTCCATCACCACTCTGCCATCTGACCAGAGAGTGGAGGGGCAAAGGGGGCCCTCCCAGCCCGTGTGCACTCTCAATCACCGGGATGGAATGGAATCCCATGGCGGCGGCCATGTGTGGAGGCCAGGTGATTGCCTGGGACCTTTAATTTACCGCTCCTCGGCACCGAAGACTAGGGGTCATGCCACAAGGGGCGCTTGGGGGGGGGCTGTGGAGACTGCTGCCAGGGGTGTAATTTTAGACTCACGTCAGGGGCATGTATAAGCCTGGCAGCACCGTGCTGTCTTGTCTCCCCACCTCAACTTCACTTTCTTTCTCTTTCCCTGTGGTATAGAGAATGGTGTGTCTGTCAAACTTATACAAGGGATTAGCAAAAAGCTAATTAAAGATCAAAGATCATCTTCTTTTGATCTTCTTCGTTCTTCTTCATTTTACAGACTTATTAAGATGAAGATGAATGAAATTGTGATGTGTGTGTGTGTGTGTGGTGGTGTGGGGGGGCTTCAAATTGGGACTGAAAGTATTCCTGAGGTGGTAACCACCTCAAGGTTTACTGATTCTGAGTATCAAAACCCGAAGTATATGAGAAAGTTTCAGAGAATAAATTTGGTACACATTAGCATAGAGTTAGATTTTTTTAGTAACTCTGATGGAGCTCCACATATTTTTGATGGAGGTTGGGCCTTACAGTGTACGTGAGGTGCCTGTAACTGGGCCTCTTGTCTCGCTAAGGACAGTGGCAAGACGTTAACATCTCTGTTTCTCCTTCAGACAGTTGTCTCGATGGGAGGACTTTGCGTCTTCATTATTATTCAGCACGAGACTGGTGAAATTTGTCGGCACAAGAACCAGCCTGTTATGTGATTATAAATCCTTCCAGAGGCTCGCAGCTGAAGACTAATCTGCGTACACACACACACACACACACATTCACAGGTTCACAGGGTCTTTGGGGGTGGATGCCTTCCTTTTAGGAGGAAAATGGGTCAAGCTTGACTTGCAGTGGTCTTCGCCGAGATGTGAGGAGAATGCGTATCATGTAAGGAACTGAAGACAAAGTGAACCAAGGAGCACCGTATCTCTATCAATCACTCAAGTCAAGCACTTTGAGCACACAGCTGCAACATAATGTATCTCATCCTGTGTAAGTTAGCATGAAATGACAAAAGATGACAATATCAGGCAATTAACAACGGAAATTAACGAACAAATCCAACTTCCACAAAATTGCCGTAACTGTACAGATCTATTTTAATGTGATTCCTGGAATCAATTTGCATTCTAATTAAATTTCTGCCACAACACAAACTGTCTGCATAAACTTGAGCTATATGTTGAGAATCGTCAGTCATTTCATGCTTATTTCAAACAGCCCAAATACACATTGCCCTTGTGAAAGTGATCGAATTGGGGTAGACTAAACCTTTTGAATACTAAAAAAAGTGAAAATGAAGTTTGGGATCGAAAGCAATCCAAAATGCAGAGAAAGGATTTTAAAGATAAACTGAGTCTAAGAAGCTGGCAGGCTTATCCTTCCTTATCTCTAAACACACACCATTGCAAATCAAACAGCAAGGCTTAAGGTGCTCAGTGAAGAAATAAACAACTAACTGTAAACTGCAAATTCAAAACATCTTTAAAGCAACACAAATGAGTTTTGGTGTAAAGCTAATGAACCTCCTACCTAAAAGACTAACTAAAACCAAATGAACCTCCTACCTAAAAGCAGAACCTTCCAAAAATCTCCCAAAGCCTTACTGGTAGAACATGTTAACTGGTGATGCAAATATAGCCAGCAATGTCATGCTGTGAAAGGTTCTCTTTCATTTTTTGTGATGTGTTCCTGCCCCATACAAAACTCAGCCGCACAGTTCATAGGAAACCTGGTTGAATAACGCCTTTACATGTCATTCATATGACCATATACCATGAGAATCCATTTTTAAGATGATAAACAAAAAATAGTTGCTTGATAAATGGATTGTTCAAATAATGCCAAATTGTTGCTTTAAATGAATCTTCCGACACCTGTCACCATGGGAGGCGCATCCCACTGTGTTTCCTATCAGTGAACTAAACACCACTCTAAACCCACTCTAAGATGCCCTCGACTTTCCACCCTGTCATCTCTGCGGTGGCCATAACTGTCGATGCTGTCATTCCCCTCGTCAGTCACAGGCCATTCAGTAAGCAGGCAACTACAGAGGGTGCTAAATATTCAATGACTGTTGTGGAGCTTGCTGTCGTCTCTGCTGTCATGGCAATGGACTGGCGGACAATTGTGGAGCCACTTCGCATAAAACTAGTAGTCGTTGCACAATCCATCTTCGATGGACTCGTCGATCGAAACACTGTACATGCCGGATGTTTCCTGCATGATGGTGGTCATGCATCATAATGAGAAATCTCAAGCACTTCAAGAGTATACACACACCTCCCCACACATACAGTTATAATTGTAGCTGCGTAGTATGGAGGATATCCTGGAAGAATAATGTATTGCCTAGGGGAGAGATTTTGAACCACACGAGAAAATAATTGCTGCCATCCACAGAGAACAATACATGATACATGATACATGATACATTGATGATTACTCATGTTTAGTAATGAACTATAGCCCTTCTACCTACTTGCATGCAATCATACATCTGGAACTGAATCTTTCTGGTTGTTCTGGAGGTTTGTGTTCAATGAAAGAACAACTGCTTTAGAAATCGTAATGAATACCACAAAATGATGCCAAATCTCTTTGTATTAAAAAAAAATTAAATTAAAGTCTCAAGTACAGTGTATATGAATAAGCTCAGAATGGGGAGGTGTAAGGAAGATTAAAAATAGATATACATAGATATAGATATAGATATAAAATGCTAAATGCTGTACTTTATTTTATTACGGCTCCCTAGCCTGGATAAACCCAGGAAATCAGATTGCCCTCATTTGCCATCTTGAAGGCATTCTACTCTAGGGTGTATATTTGGTTAGTTTAAAGTAAATGCTAAAAGTTTGGCCTGATGTGTTACAGGAGTTTACATCAGAATGCTTTCCAAGACCTCCTCCACCCTCCTCCACCCCACCCCCCTCACCTTAACACAGTTCCCCTGTACACACCAGTGTTTTTATCAAACTCCTTCAGCCATATAAAAAAGGCCCTGGTGCCTTATCAACTGAGATTCAATTCTGCTTTCTGGCTGAATGGAGGTCCATTTCATTCTCCACCCAGTGGAAAGGCTGGATAGAAACTGCTACCCACTGAGATCCTGCAAAGTGGCAGACCATGCCCCCTGTGGGTGTTCTCCACCGAACAGGTGAGACTGGAGCCCTCAGTTATATGTTCATTTGGGTGAAGTTCAACACCAAACAGCCAAGAGTGATCCATAAGCAAGCTCTCAGGTTCGGTGAGAATGGACATATTCTGCTTGCCTGATGAATTTCGCCAACTAAAGGCTAGGCTCTATCATTTACCCAGAAAAAGCAATTTGGCTGTAATGGAATTAGGTGGCTCTGTAAATATAAACAGTGAGATTGAATTGGGTGGACCTCATCCAGGGCTGCAAAACATGCAGCCAAATTTAGTTTGTTTAGGACAAATCAATTTGTGCCATGTTGTAATTAGCTCCTGAGAAAACGCTGCTGCTTGGGTGAAACATGATGACATTGTTTGTTGGCTTTGACGCTGTAGCCTTTCCTCAGTTGTTGAGCAAGCGCATGACCTTAAACGAGATACAGTGAAATTCTGTGAAACAGGATTACACTTTAATTTGATTTCCTTCATTCAGGCTGTACTGACATAGTGAAGTAGGATGCTAATACATACATTTACACTGACCCAAGCTGTAAATCTTTAAGTACATTATTAACTCAGGGAGTCACTAAAGGCCTACGGGTGTAAATAGATGTGATGAAATAAATAGTAATATCCAATTCCCTTCCCCCTATACAGGAAAAATGAAAAACAAAACAAAAAAACAGCAACTATTAGCATTAGTGCTTGTATTAAAGTAGCACTTTGGTTTGAATTGAAGAGCCTCCTCCAGTCCTAAAGATTAATACATTCAGATGACCTTTGACATCAGTCCATGTGCCAGCATACTCTGGAGATATAACCGGGTGTCAAGGAGAGAGAGGATCCGGAACAATTGGAGATGACAGCTCATTCATCATTCCGGAAGAATCTGTTCCGCTGAATTGCTCGCATTTTATTTCCCTGCAATATGTCTCGCATTGTTAATTAAAAATGGAAAGTGGTAAACAGAGCAAATGGTTTTTCTAACTTAGGGGCTCATTAAAGTCTTTTCAAACAGCTTTTCACTTGATTTTTCAGGGTTGAAGGACTAGAAGGGGTTTCATAGAAAGTTGGTGGTCGTTTTCCATTTGGACTAGGAAATTAAAGTCTACTCAACTGTTATAAATCTGTACTGAACACATGGAATCTCTAGGGTGTAGCCCATCAGTGTATCTTGTCATTTCATACTTGCATCATGAAAATCACAGTCCTGACATTTAGTTTTGAATGGAAATGATTGGACGAAAAAAATATATATTAAAAAATATATATATATTTTTCAGAATGTGTCTCATGTAATTGTCTTGTACTCTTTTAGTGACATGTCCATATCTGTCTGGGTGGGCTTGGTACAGAAACATGCAGTCTTAGAAGATCTCTACGTCCTTGTAAATGAGGTTGTCCTTATTCATGAAACTTTTGTATTGGTTAAACTAGTCACACTTCCTAATGCGGTAGTCTATGCACACTTCCTTGGACAACATCTATTAAAATTCCAAATTTGTTGTTGCAGTTTGTTGCAATAAGATCTATTTGTTGTTGCTGTGCTTAAACAGCACTCTTTTTCCAGGTAAAAAAAAAAAACAAACAAAAACTTAACTCAAGGAATTTCCTATTTGAATGAGCCAGCAGGGCCATTTGTGGGTGAAGCTGAGAGGAGGGAAGCTGGTATGGGCAGAATTGGCTATTGGCAGGTGACTCTGTGTGTTTCCAAAGATTTCGTCAGGAGCTGCCAATGTTACTGGGCTGAGTGCAGAACAGAGGGGATGCCATAGACAGAGCAGGGATCCCAAACACTGATAGGCATGTCTCTTCTTCTTTGGCTTCTTCTTATTTGTCAGGTGCCTCTAGATTTCTCGAGATTTCAGGGTCAGATGCAAGACTTGGTTGTTTAACCTGAACTTCTTTAAACTGCTGCAAAATGTTCTCTGGTGGGTCAGGTAATCTGACCAATCATGTCAGATGACATGGTTTATTTATGGGCCTAGCACATGGTCAACTCTCTCAACTTTGTCTTTGTTTTACACTGTACAACCTGATGTCATGAAATTAGCAGTCTGTATCACCCATCCCTTTTTACGGTCAACTTAGGCTATACACCTGAACTCACACGGTGCATCAACAGCCTGACATGGAATTCAGACAGTGTGCTAAACTTCAACATGAAAATCCTATTTCATGTGTAAACTGAACGAAAAAAAGTATCTTGAAGTAGGCTAGCGAATAAGACTGTTGCCTTGCTTAGGCCAACTAAGCGCAAAGTTTAAATGCAATTAGGTCTGATTACCTAAATTAAAAAAAAAGATATTCCGTGCAGCCTATATTCAGCAACAATGTAATAATGTTAAAATGGCATATACCATCACGAATGTAAGAGAAAGGATGTGTTAGCAACCTCAGTAGGGAACAGGAAACCCGCTGAAACACGCTGAACGGTGTACTGGTTGTTGTCCATGGTTCTGAAATGTTAGCTCTGATGTTGCATAAATGTTATTCTGCTACATCTACGCGAAAAGTACAATAACCAATACACTATGTAAGGCATAATGTATTGTCCGCCGGTCACAGGAAAATATTTCCCGACAGGATGAACAGGATTTAATTCATCCTGAAGGGAAATAGTATCCTATAATGACCGTTGGACAAGACATTATCTCTTATTTATACTCTACCTATTTTCATTGTTTGTTACGTCTTAAGCCTTTTTTAATTTTTTCAGTGTAAAGTTCTTGAGCATGACAATGCCTTATAGCCTACTTGACAATAACATTAGCATTTGTTTATCAGCAGCCAGGTGTAGCCTAATCATGCAATATAAAAGTAGCATATTGTAACAGGACTGCTCCTGTTACTTCCTGTTTGCCGGGCATGCTGGGAGTAGTGTTTCTTTACGGTTTATTAAATATAAAATGTCTTTGTGTGGCGTGTCTGTTCTGTCTGTTCTGTTTATGTGTATGGCATTCTTAATGGACAAAGTTTTAACCCATGTTATAATTGTAGCCACCATTGTGTTGTTGACTATGTCTTTCTGTGTCTATCCTTGTAACCATGTCTCCCATCCATGTTGTACTTTAATTTATTTTAAGTTTTAGTCAACCATTTCTGCTGCGAAACTTTTAAATGGTGTATTTCACATGTTGTAAATGATGATTCTGGTCTTTGTCGGCATTTCTTCAAACATCGACATCCTTTCGCCTTTCCCTTAGACTATTTCGGGTTTGGCCTATGACGTTGGCAAACTTCGAAATTCGAGTGGAACATCTCTTCGTCAAAAGAAGTAGGGCTATATTGTGACAATATTGTACAAAGCTATTATTATGCATTATTATATAAAGAAGTACTCATCTCAACATCCTCACTTGCTCTTGATTAAGATTGCAAAGAGACACGTTTTTCTGTGCTAGTTGTATGAATGATAATTGACCAGTGATGTCTGTCGAGGAAGCGCACTCCACGTTGCACACTGGCGGCCAGCTGGTGGAGGTGGTCCGACGACCATTCACCCACGATGAGCGTGATGGTTTTCAGCAAGAAAAAGTTCACTTGGTCAGTCACATGTTTTAGAGTCATAAGGTTGTCAGGTTGTAATCTATGTGACCTTCCATTATTTCAGAGGTGTTCTGAACTGTGTCTTTTTGTCCTTCAGGTATTCAAACTCTTGCACGCGGCAAAATTGTTTGCCGCTGGACATTTTGTGGAGGCCTTCCACTATGCGGAGGTAGTTGGGAGAGCATTCTTGGCATCTCCATTGTCCAGGAATTCAGGTCTGCTGACCAGTCTCCTGAAGGTAAGGCAGTTTTTTCAGTCGTCTAGTAAATCTGTTGGCCTATTATAACTAATTACTATAGGTGGTCATTCAAGCTTATCTTTTTGGGGTACTTGTGGTGGTTGTTCACACAAGTAATGTTTGTGCTCTGTTACAGCTATGTGCTGCCATTCTGGTAAAGATGCAGGGAGGAAGGGCTGACATGCGGGAAGGAAAGGCTGACCCTCTCTGGCTTATAAGGCTCAGGAGACACCTAAGTGTCCTGGCCATTGATGGCCCAAACTCAAGAGCCCAGCAATGCCCAGAGCCACGGCATCCACAGGAGGAGACCCTGGGCACAGTCCACACTGATGGTGGAGGAGACTCATCCACTGCTGGAGAGACAGACAGTGCCCCAGCTCCCCTTCAGGGCCAAAATGAAGAGGAGCGACCCAAGCAGAAGAAGTCTCACAAAAGGGTTAGTATTCATAGTCTACAGATATAAAAGAAAGATTTCTTTATGGGGAGTTGTCTATAGGTCTTTAATATTCATTATTATTTTTGATTACAGAGATTTTGGACCACCTGCTTTTGTTGTGTCAGCAAGATAGAATAGGCTTATTTTTCCACAACTGGTAAGAATACATCTTTCATTCATTTGATTCCAGCTTTAAATCAATGCTTAGATGAGCTTGAATCTAATGGAATTTTCTTCTCTCTTTTTTCACAGTGCTGTTCCTGTGCCTGAGTGGTTAGCTCAGGTCTCTTACTGAACTGATGCAAACTCTTATTGAAGGCTGTGACCAGCACAATAAATGCTATAAACCCTATACATGTGTACATGTTTTTTTGTTCTCTTTTGAAATTGATGGGCTGAACACATGCATGAGTTGGACCAAGGAATCAAAGTATAGATATACATTAGTATGGGTTAATCTTCAGAAAGATTACTGCATGTGAAGCAAAGATACTTATGGATTCAATATTACTTGAGGGTTAATTTGTTAATTTAATTCAAGATTCAAGATATTTATTTGTCACATGCATAAAAGTACAGGTAGAAAGACCAGTGGAATGGATGCGACTTACTCTCCCACTGGGCAAAAGTTGAAATCTTGAAATTCCTTCAGCTCTGGAGGTAGTATAGGTGCTGTATGACTCTCACACTCATTCTTCTCTGAACACAAACATGACACGCTTATCGAGTGAAACTGCACAACCTGACTTTTCTATCGGTGCTAGTCATCAGTTTCTGTGATGAACGGTTCACGAGAAAATGAGCATTGAATTTGTATCAAAATTAATGTCACTAATACAGCTCTGCGTCCATGTCATACCCATTTCTCTCTGTATAATACCTCACGATTTCTCAGCTCCCACATGGCAAACCGCATATCAAAATAAACAGGAAATCCTACTGATTCCAATTGTGTATATCATTTTCTGCATGATCCGGTCTTGAAATCAGATCAAATTTCTGCATTGTCTCCAATCCCCCATTCCCTCCCATATTCAAATAAATAACTTGTCATCTGTCATATAGCCAGAACAGATGCTAGAAATGTCATTTCAGGACGCAGAACAGCAACAGATAGGAATATGATGCAGCCCTGTGTCCATTGCACCTCAGTTCTTCTCTGTGCAATAAAACATGAATAAAATAATCTGCCAGTACATATATTTATGCAAATTGTACCCTACCATTATGATTCTTACATTGTCAGATTCCAGACAACATCCTCTATCCAAATGTGAAAAGATATTTGTACTGGCATGGCAATGGTGAGACATCTGCAAAAATGTATCATATAATATCACATCAAACACTGCCAGATTTGGATAGCCTAAGGCTTAGCCTAAGATGTATAGAATTTGTTACTGGGCCTTATAATGACTGAGATAAGAGCTTAAAAGTAAAGGTAGTGAAATAGCCCAGGGTTCAAAGGGTTAAGTTGCTCGTAATGGGTGTGTTTCTCCCTCCCGAAGTCCATTACTAGCTCTTTTGTCTCTAGGCTGTTTTCTTTGCACCATGATGACAACACCTCAACTTTTAACACTTAAATAGGCTGACTCATTGTTGCTGGAGGTCAGTCTTACCACCACTGTGTCATCTGCAAATTTCACCAGAGTTGGAGCTGTGAGTGGCAGAGCAGTTGGGGTATAGAGGGAGTAGAACAATGGACTGAAGATACATCTTTGGGGGGCACCAGTGTTGAGGGTGATTATGCTCAAGATACAGCATCCAGTCATCACTGCCTGAGTTCTGTCTGACAGGAAGGATCCATGAGCAGAAGGAAGGGTTTAGACACAGATCTATAAGCTTGGTTACTAATTTTTTAGGCACAATGGCATTAAATGCCATGGTATAATCAATAAACAAATGTCGTGCATAATTCCTTTCCCTTTTTCCAAGTGAAAGAGAGTGGAGTGAAGGACATGAGACATGAGACCGTCATTATATCAAGATCTGTCCTGTAAAAGACTGCAGTAAACAGGTTGGACAACATCTAGTGAAAATTCTATTGCATAGAGCCTGGAGATACTATATGCAAAAGTCTACTGACAGCTTACCAGAAGACCTACCAAAACAACAACAACAACAAAAACAAACACATGCTGACCTCAACCTGTCTGATTTTGAGAAATGGTTGTTATCAGCGAATGGAGGACTGAAAAATGCAAATAGTGCAAAAAAAACTCAAACGTCAAGTGATTCAGGTGGAGGTGGAAACTCAAACGTCAAGTGATTCAGGTTCAGGTGGAACCTTTGTCCAAGAACACAGAAATCATTGCATCAACTCAGTCACATCAAGGAGCCAATCACAAGCACTCCATCATAGGGCAGGCTTTACATAAGTCACCACCAATGAAGGCACAACATAGACTGAATAACGAACTGCCAGCTCTGAGTCTAACTGAACAGGGCACAGAGTTACATTTTCGTTCTTTGTACCAAAAGCACTCAGTGAACTCTAACAACAGAGTTATGGGTTGATATGCTCTGGAATAACCCTTTGAGTCTCTGAAGATTCCTCTATTGGCAAACTGTATTTATTGGAGACATAAATGTATGTTACTTGTAAATATATACAATAAAAAGTGTTATGATAAATTGATATTCAGGCTATCATTTGTTGTTGCAATTTGTTGTGGCAAGATTAGTTTGTTGTAGTTTTATAGACATCACTCTCTATCCAGGAAAAAAAAAACTTGACTCAAGGAATTTTCCATTTGAGTGAGCCAGCAGGGCCACTTCTGAGTGAAGTTGAGTGGATGGAAACTGGTGGAAGCTTTTCTTGAGATTTCAGGGTCAGATGCAAGACTTGAACCTTTTCTGCTGGGTCAGATAATGTGGCCTTTCCTCCCTGACCAATTATGTCAGATGACATGCTTTATTCATGGGTCTAGCACTACCTTTAATAATATGGAATTAACCACCTAGGGTTTTTCTTCCGTACAATGGGATGCCATAAAATTAGAGGTCTATTTCACCCACCCCTTTCTAAGGTCAGTTTAGGCTATACACCTGAAACCGCAACAGCCTGACATGGATTTTTGACAGTGTGCTAAACTTTAAAAATTTAAATACTATTTCATGTGTAAAACCTTGAACTAGTAAAATGATCTTCAATCAGTCTAATGAGTGAGAGTTGCTTAGGCTAATCAACTGCAAATTTAAAAGCAATTAGGCCTAGCTACCTATATTAAAGAAACGATATTCCGTGCAGCTTAATATATTCAACAATAATGTAAATAATGTTAAAATGGCATACTATCACGGATGCAAGGGAAGATGTGTTAGCAACCTCAGTAGGAACTGGAGACCCGTTTGTTCACCAAAGCAACGGTTCACCGGCGAACGGTGGACTGGTTGTTGTCCATGGTTCTGAAATGTTAGCGCTGATGTTGCGTATTATGCTATTCTGTTACATCTACTCAAAAAGTACAATAATCAGTTGACTAAGTATGGGATAATGTATTGTCCACCGGTCATTATAGGAAACGACTTAAACTACTCAAACTTAATTTGTCCTGAAGGGAAGTATTTTCCTATGATGACAAAACTTTTTTTCATTGTTTGCTACCTCTTAGGCCCACTTTTTTCAGCGTAAAGCTCTTGACCACGACAATGCCTTATAGTCTACGTGACAATAACATTAGTAGGCCCATTGGTTTATCAGCAGACAGCATATATCGGAAAAGTAGGCTAAGCTTGAACTTTATTGAGTCTGCACCAAAACTATGCTAAGCTAAAGCAGGTGTAGCCTACATGCATTCAAAGAGTAGGTCCATACATTAAACTAACACAATTGTTAGACTTTTCAATGGTAGGTTTAGGCAGCGATAACTTGAGAAACACGTTTTCCCGTTTCTTTTTAGCCAGACCTTACGGTCTTTTTCCCCCGTTAGATTTACTCGGGTAGACTTTATGATTGGCCTATGACGTAGGCCTACTACTCGAAATTCGGGTGGAACTTTTTTTCGTCAAAAGAAGTAGGCCTATATTGTGACAAAACTGTACAAAGCCATTATGATGCATTACTATATAAAGAAGTACCCTACTGAACGTCCTCATTTGCACTTGATTTGAATTGGAAATAGACGCGTTTTTCTGTGCTAGTTGTATGAATGATAACTGACCAGTGATGTCTGTCGAGGAAGCGCACTCCACGTTGCACACTGGCGGCCAGCCGGTGGAGGTGGTCCGACGACCATTCACCCACGATGAGCGTGATACTTTTCAACGAGAAAAAATTCACTTGGTCAGTCACATCTTTAAGAGCCAAAGTTTTAATTATAAGGGTGTCAATATTAGGCTATATGAACTCCCATTATTTCAATGTGCTGAACTGTGTCTTTTGTCCTTCAGGTATTCAATCTCTTGCATGCGGCCAAATTGTTTGCCGCTGGACATTTTGTGGAGGCCTTCCACTATGCGGAAGCAGTTGGGAGAGCATTCTTGGCATCTCCATTGTCCAGGAATTCAGGTCTGCTGACCAGTCTCCTGAAGGTAAGGCAGTTTTTTCAGTCATCTAGTAAATCTGTTTGCCTGTTATAACTAATTACTATAGGGGGTTATTTCTAGTTTATCTTTTTGGGGTACTTGTGGTGGTTGTTCACAGAAGTAATGTTTGTGCTCTGTTACAGCTATGTGCTGCCATTCTGGCAAAGATGCAGGGAGGAAGGGCTGACATGCGGGAAGGAAAGGCTGACCCTCTCTGGCTCATCAGGCTCAGGAGACACCTAAGTGTCCTGGCCATCGATGGCTCAAACTCAAGAGCCCAGCAATGCCCAGAGCCACGGCATCCACAGGAGGAGACCCTAGGCACAGTCCACACTGATGGTGGAGAAGACTCATCCACTGCTGGAGAGACAGACAGTGCCCCAGCTCCCCTTCAGGGCCAAAATGAAGAGGAGCGACCCAAGCAGAAGAAGTCTCACAAAAGGGTTAGTATTCATAGTCTACAGATATAAAAGAAAGATTTCTTTATGGGGAGTTGTCTATAGGTCTTTAATATTCATTATTATTTTTGATTACAGAGATTTTGGACCACCTGCTTTTGTTGTGTCAGCAAGATAGAATAGGCTTATTTTTCCACAACTGGTAAGAATACATCTTTCATTCATTTGATTCCAGCTTTAAATCAATGCTTAGATGAGCTTGAATCTAATGGAATTTTCTTCTCTCTTTTTTCACAGTGCTGTTCCTGTGCCTGAGTGGTTAGCTCAGGTCTCTTACTGAACTGATGCAAACTCTTATTGAAGGCTGTGACCAGCACAATAAATGCTATAAACCCTATACATGTGTACACATTTTTTGGTTTTCTTTTGAAATTGATGGGCTGAACACATCCATAAATATTACTTGAGGGTTAATTTGTTAATTTAATTCAAGATTCAAGAAATATAGCCTTAAGTGGCGTGTAATGGGTCTGTCGAGTCTTGTCTTGTGACATTAAGCTCTAGGCTGTTTTCTTTGCACCATGATAACACCTCAACTTTTAACATTTAAATAGGCTGACTCATCGTTGCTGGAGCTCAGTTTTACCACCACTGTGTCATCTGCAAATTTCACTACAGAGTTGGAGCTGTGAGTGGCAGAGCAGTCGGGGTATAGAGGGAGTAGAACAATGGACTCAGGACACATCCTTTGGGGGCACCTGTGTTGAGGGTGATTATGCTCAAGATACAGCATCCAGTCATCACTGCCTGAGTTCTGGGTGATGGGAAACTTAGGATCCATGAACAGAAGAAGGGGTTTAGACAAAGATCTATAAGCTTGGTTGCTAATTTTGTAGGCACAATGGCATTAAATTCCAACCTATAATCAATAAACAAATGCCGTGCATAATTCCCCTTCCCTTTTTCCAAGTGAAAGAGAGTGGAGTGAAGGACATGAGACATGGCATCATCAGTAGTCCTATGTGAGTGGCAGACAAACTGAAGAAGGTCTACTGAGCTAGGTATGGATGAACAGATGAGGTTCTTGAACTTTCAAGCCTTTCAAAGTCAGTGCTATAGGGCAGTAGCCTGGCCATGCCTTCCTAGCACTTCCGCTTAATCATCATCTCCCTACAGAGCTAGTCTGGAATTGATCCCACTGAGCTTGTTGCCTCAGGAGACATTTTAACCTGTCCAATCAGCAAACAGAGGAAGGTGTTGTGAATGCAGAGTTAGAATGCTATCAGTGAAGGCAAGCTATCAGTCAGAGCCTGATCCAATCTTTTTAAACTTAAACAAATATAGCAAGCAATCAAAACTCACTACTGAATGTCCAGACCCTCTGTATAAAATGGAAGTGTAGAACGAGGGTCTGGTTTTATTACCAGGCTAATAGGGCAGTAGTAATTTAAACAGCCTAGGTTGGACTTTTTAAGTACAGGAATAATGGTGGATCTTATAATTAGTGTCTAGCAAGTCTCAAATCCAGGTTGACCAATTAAAATCAAATCAAAATCTAATCTGTGTGTCAGTATAGGTATTCTTGTGTAAACCATCAAATGTAGTTGTGTAACCCCCCAACTCCCCTCCCCCATTATATAACTGGCCCTGCAGCATGCTATGCAAGCATTTACTTCTATGGACTGAATGCTATGGTCAGACACCCGGACAGAAATAAGGTACAGATTGTGTCCTTCCAAGTTTCAAAGTTATTCACTTTTAATAAAATTCTGACCCTGTCTTTGAAGACTTTTTCATCCTTATAGATGAGGTCACCTTTTTCATGAAACCCTTGTGTTAGTTAAACTTCGTTAAGGATGAAAAACGCAAGTGGAAGGACCGTCATCATATCAAGATCTGCCCTGTAAAAGACTGCAGTAAACAGTTTGGACAACATCTAGTGAAAAACTCCATCGTATAGATTGAAGAGATACTACATGCAAAGGTCTACTGACAGCTGCCCAGAAGACCTACTAAAACAACAACAGCAACACCAAAAACAAACACATGCTGACCTCAACTTGTCTGATTTTGAGAAATGGTTGTTATCAACTGATGGAGGACTGAAAAATACAAATAGTGTGAAACAACTCAAACATCAAGTGATTCAGGTGGAGGTGAACCTTTGTCCAAGAACACAGAAATCATTGCATCAACTCAGACACATCAAGGAGCCAATCACAAGCACTCATCCATCATAGGCCGGGCTTTACATAAGTCACTACCAATGAAGGCACAACATAGACTGAATAGCGAACTGCCAGCTCTAAGTCTAACTGAACAGGGCACAGAGTTAATTTTCGTTCTTTGTACCAAAAGCACTCAGTGAACTCTAACAATAGAGTTATGGGTTGATATGCTCTGGAATAACCCTTTGAGTCTTTGAAGATTCCTTTACTGGCAACGCGTGTTTATTGGAGACATACATGTATGTTACTTGTAAATATATACAATAAAAAGTGCTATAATAAATTGATATTTTATATCATTTCTTGTTGCAGTTTGTTGCAGCAAGATTTATTTGTTGTAGTTTTGCAGACAGCACTCTCTATCTAGAAAAAAAAATCAAACAAAAAAAACTTGACCACTTGTGGGTGAAGATTTCAGGGTCAGATGCATGACTTGAACCTTTTCTGCTGGGTCAGATAATGTGGCCTTTCCTCCCTGACCAATTATGTCAGATGACATGCTTTATTCATGGGTCTAGCACTACCTTTAATAATATGGAATTAACCACCTAGGGTTTTTCTAAAAAAATAAACACTGTATGATCGGATGCCATAAAATTAGAAGTCTATATCACCCACACCTTTCTAAGGTCAGTTTTTGCTACACCTGAACCTGCAACAGCCTGACATAGAATTTTGACAAACTTAAAAATTTTAAATTAAAATCTTATTTCATGTGTAAAACCCTGATCTAGTAAACAGTCTAATCAAAGAAATTAGGCCTAGCTACCTATATTAAAGAAACGATATACAGTGCAGCCTATAATATATTCAGCAAAAATGTAAATATCCCGCAGTAATGTTAAAATACCATACTATCACGGATGCAAGGGAAGATGTGTTAGCAACCTCAGTAGGAACTGGAGACCCGTTTGTTAACCAACGCACGGCGAACGGCGTACTGGTTGTTGTCCGTGGTTCTGAAATGTTACCTCTGATGTTGCGTATTATGCTATTCTGTTACATATACAAAGTACAAATAAAGTACAATAATCAATACACTAACTAAGGGATAATGTATTGTCCGCCAGTCATTATAGGAAACGACTTAAACTACTCAAACTTAATTTGTCCTGAAAGGAAATATTTTCCTATAATGACAAAACATTACCCCTTACTTATTTTCATTGTTTGCTACCTCTTAGGACCACATTTTGTTTTCAGTGTAAAGGTCTTGAGCATGACAATGCCTTATAGTCTACTTGACAATGACATCAGTATTGGTTTATCAGCAGACAGTCTACATCGGAAAGTAGGCTAAGCTTGAACTTTATTGAGTCTGCACCAAAACTATGCTCGGCTAAACAGGGGTAGCCTGAACATGCATTCAAATAGTAGCATCTAGAAGCCCTTCGTGACGATTTTTCTTGTTAAGCAACATCAACAGAGTGTAACGCATGGCCTGGGCTAGTTAACTTACAAAGAAAAAACATCAAAGACCTATTAAAATCGATGGTAGAATGCTAGGTCTATACATTCAACTAACACAACCATTAACGTTTTTAATGGTATGCTCAGGCAGCGATAACTTGAGAAACACGTTTCTTTTTAGCTAGACCTTACGGGTATTTTTCCCGTTAGATTGACTCCGGTAGACTACTTTGGTAATATCTTATGACGTAGGCCTACTACACGAAATTCGGGTGGAACTTTTTTTCGTCAAAAGAAGTAGGCCTATATTGTGACAAAACTGTATAAAGCCATTATGATGCATTGCTATATAAAAAAGTACTTATTGAACTTCCTTATTTGCACTTGATTTGAATTGGAAAGAGACACGTTTTTCTGTGCTAGTTGTATGAGTGATAACTGACCAGTGATGTCTGTCGAGGAAGCGCACTCCACGTTGCACACTGGCGGCCAGCCGGTGGAGGTGGTCCGACGACCATTCACCCACGATGAGCGTGATAATTTTCAGCGAGAAAAGGTTCACTTGGTCAGTCACATCTTTAAGAGCCAAAGTTTTAATCATAAGGATGTCAATAGTAGGCTATATGAACTTCCATTATTTCAGAGGTGTGCTGAACTGTGTCTATTTTGTCCTTCAGGTATTCAATCTCTTGCATGCGGCAAAATTGTTTGCCGCCGGACATTTTGTGGAGGCCTTCCACTATGCGGAGGCAGTTGGGAGAGCATTCTTGGCATCTCCATTGTCCAGGAATTCAGGTCTGCTGACCAGTCTCCTGAAGGTAAGGTAGTTTTTTTTCTAGTAAATCTGTTGGCCTTTTATAACTAATTACTATAGGAGGTCATTCAAGCTTATCTTTTTGGGGTACTAGGCTACTTGTGGTTATTCACACAAGTAATGTTTGTGCTCTGTTACAGCTATGTGCTGCCATTCTGGCAAAGATGCAGGGAGGAAGGGCTGACATGCGGGAAGGAAAGGCTGACCCTCTCTGGCTCATCAGGCTCAGGAGACACTTAAGTGTCCTGGCCATTGATGGCACAAACTCAAGAGCCCAGCAAAGTCCAGAGTTACGGCATCAACAGGAGGACACCTTGGGCACAGTCCACACTGATGGTGGAGGAGACTCATCCACTGCTGGAGAGACAGACAGTGCCCCTGCTCCCCCTCAGGGCCAAAATGAAGAGGAGCGACCCAAGCAGAAGAAGTCTCACAAAAGGGTTAGTATTCATAGCCTATAGATATAAAAGAAGGATTTTAATGGGGAGTTGTTTATAGGTCTTTAATATTCATTATTATTTTTGATTACAGAGATTTTGGACCACCTGCTTTTGTTGTGTCAGCAAGATAGAATAGGCTTATTTTTCCACAAGTAAGAATACATCTTTCATTCATTTGATTCCAGTTTCAAATCAATCCTTAGATGAGCTTGAATCTAATGGAATTTTCTTTTCTCTTTTTTCACAGTGCTGTTCCTGTGCCTGAGTGGTTAGCTCAGGTCTCTTACTGAACTGATGCAAACTCTTATTGAAGGCAGTGACCAGCACAATAAATGCTATAAACCCTATACATGTGTACATGTTTTTTTGTTCTCTTTTGAAATTGATGGGCTGAACACATGCATGAGTTGGACCAAGGAATCAAAGTCTAGAAATAAATTGATATGAGTTTTTCTTCAGAGAGATTAGTGCTTGTGACGTTAAGTTGAATCTGGATGAATATTACAGGAGGGTTAATTTGTTAATTTAATTAGTTTCAAAAAGTGTCAAATCTTGGCCAAATCAAAATCAAATCTGTGTGTCAGTGTTGGATGTTCTTGTGCAGACAATCCTTGTGCAATCACTGATTTGAAACTGTAAAATAATTTTTTTGTCTACTATTTTCAATATGTTTCCACAGTTAGTTTTAATACTCACAAATGGACCCTTATTGTTACCCCCATGACCCATCTCACTCCTTTGAGTTTGACACTATGTCTGGCTGCTGCTACATTGTCCAGCCATAATTCCTGATAATGGACTAACTACCATGTAATGTAAAGATAATGCTCTATTATGAACTATTATGAACCTTAGCTAAAACCATAGGCAACTTGTAGTCTGTCATGGTTACTACTCATTGTAATTTTTCTGCATGACCCTTGGCAGTTGGGTTAGCCCCTTGAGTCGTGGACCTGCCCTAGGTTTCTTCCTAGATTAACTGAACATAAGGGAGTTTTTCCTTGCCCCTGTTGCTCTTAGGTGCTCCTTCTGTAAAGCACCACAAGACAATACTATTGTAAAAGGCACTGTAGAAATAAAACTGAATTGAATTGAACATAAAAGCTTATGAGACCCTGTTAGAGTGTTTCTCTGTGTATGTTGAACTGTGTAATTTGTGTGTGTGTGTGTGTGTGTGATGTGTTGATACAGCCAGCAGCTCTGCAATCTAATTTGCTCTGTCTGCCAATGTTTGCCTCCCAATGTCCAACTCTTTTCATCTGGGTCCCCTGCTTCAGTCTACTCAGCCCATTAAAACAAGTGGGTGACCCACCAGCAATTAACTTCCCTTGCCTCGTAAACACACCTAATGGCAACAGGCCGTAGCAGGAGCTGTCTGCACGTCTTATGCCAGACAAGGGGGACGTTTTTTTTGTTTTGTTTTGTTTTTTTTACGCACAAACATAGACACAGAGAGAAAGTGTTACAGCTGGTAAGGGGAAAAGATGAAAAGGTGCAGAAATTACCTCTGCTGGTGTTCTGGATTCTAAGGGAACTTGTTAGTTGCTTCAACAAGATCAGAGCAGTTTCTCTGTTTTGAGAAAAAAAAAACATTACAGAGGAAATGCAATGCTTAACTGACTGCAAACATTTCTTGTGGTTACCATCATGAAGGAATGAACTCACTCAACACATGTGGACGTATTGTGGTCAGGACATACACACACACACACACACACACACAGAAGCCCATGAAAAGTAATAGCTGCTGTGGTTGATAACTGTACATCATTCATCACCAGGGCATGTATAGTGGCTTGTGGGGGAAGTGGTGAACTGGAAGTTCCTCACCTACACAATGCACAAAAGAACAGCAAGAAAAAAATCATAATAGTGTGTGCATCCAGGTGCAAAGATATGCCTGGTATTCTAGCTCTGTTAATGAACATCCTCTGTGAGGCACATTGCACCAGATGTCAGACTGTGCTTGGCAAACCGTGGCACAGCCAGCATTTCTGACTGCTGTGGGGAAGGCTCTACCTTTCACTTCCTCTTTCTCTTTTTCTCTTTCACTCTCTCTCTCCCCTCGCTAAATCCTACGACCACAGCTCCTCTTGTTTTCTCCTCGCCTGACAGACCATCTGAAGCTGCTCTGGCAGGTCCATTCAGAAGAATGAGGTTAATAATTCATCAGAGCACCTGGACTCATTTCCAAAGTGTGGTGAGCTTACAGCTCCAAGCCTCTTCATATGGAGAATCGGCTTGGAGAAAATGGAAATGTAGCCCCCTCCCCACCTCACACACACACCCACACCCATGCACACACACCCACACCCCTGAGCCATCTTTTCCCTATGAATCCCTCTCCTGATGGCTGTTTGTTTTGAAATACTGGGATATAAATGCAGTGAATTCACAATGTGGTCGCCTATGGGAGGCAGCTCAGTTGAAGAACCTGTCAAAAGCAACATGTCTTGTGTTGATATGATGAGGCAGAACAAAAAGTCTGAGAGAGAGAGAGAGAGAGAGAGAGAGAGAAAGAATAGGTAAAAAAGAATAATGGCAGTGACAGAAAAAGGGGAAAAGAGAGGGAGAGAGGGAAAGAGAGGTGCAGAGGGGGTTTATCAGACTCATCAACTTCTAATAGAATTCTATTACGAGTGGATCATTACCATAACCACCATAAACATCAATCAAGCACCACTGCCTCTCCTCTCCTCTCCTCTCCTCAGTGCCAATCAAAGAAATGGGAGCCAAAGAAAAGAAAAAGAACGATAGAGCACCAAACAGAGCAAGATAATGAAATGGAGGTGAAAAGACAGAGAAAGATGGGGAGAGGTTGGTGAATAAGAGCATGCAAGAGATATGTAGAGGGGTGATGTGGTGCGTGGGAGTGTAATAGAGTGCTGTGTAACACAGTGACACATTAAAGTGCTGCATCCTTAATCAAGCGAATGCCTTTATTACTCCAGTCTTGATTCCCCATCGATCACCACCCCTCCTGCCGTCACCATGGATGCGGGCCATGCGCTAACTGGGGAGCAGCCAGGGCTGTCAAGCCCTCCCACTGGTGACAGGTGTGTGTGTGTGTGTGTGTGTGTGTGTGCGCGTGTGTGTGCATCAGTATGTGTGCATGTTTATATCCATGCTTGTGTGTGTGAGTATCTGTGTTTGTATGTGTGTGATTATGAATATGGAAGTCAATTAGTCTGTGTATGTGTGTGTGTGTGTGTGTGTGTCTGTGATTGCCTTTCACAATGGGTGTGCTAATGGATTGCCTTGCCCTGAAAAAGATGGGGGTCAAAACCTGCGCCCTGCCTAACTCTCCTGCCTATCTGCCCACCTGAGAGAGAGTGGGAGTGAGAGAGACAGCGCATGCCTGGGCAGCTCTGGAAGCCAATAATGGCCTTTGCTCAGCCCAGAGGGTTTCAGCAGTCTGCCATCGCAATCCTGGAACCCATTATCAATGGTCAGTACACGGTCTATCTTCAGTCACTCCTCATGTGCAACAGATGAGACCACTTCTATGTCTACTTTTGTCAGACCTCATACCAGTCTAATCCTGCTCCACTCACCACTGGTGACGAGCACAATTGTCTATGTTCTGAATGTTTTGTCTGATCATAGTTGTAGTGATTTAAGCTTCTGGATTAGTTGTCTATGTCTATGTCTACTGCCCCCTACTATTTGAACATCATTATTTGAGTACTTGTTCTCCTCCATCACTCCATCATGGCATCTGTGTCCTCAGCCTTGGCAGAACTCACACAAGCAGTCTCCTCTCTGCACACCCAAGATGGATGTTCACACTTATTACCCTCCTGGGGTGAGCTCACGAGCCAGGGCGTTCTCTCAACACACACACATGCACACACACTCTCACTCACACTCTCTCTCTCTCTCTCTCTCTCTCTCTCACACACACACACACACACACACACACACACAGTCTAATGGTGAGCCAGTGGGCAGTGATGGGAGGAAATCAATCAAGTTAGCTATTAACATTAACCTCTTGATCAGAGCGTAGCCAGAAGACTAGTCTGGCCCGATGAGCCGTGTGATGGTTCCTCGGTTGCTGGCAGACTTGGCACTGCTCTATCCAGAAACACTCAGTCCATGACAGACTGTCACCTTGGTGGACTAATGGTGCTGTTAACATACTGTTGGGGTGCTGGGAGTGACGTGCAAACTTCTTCTCAGAGCATGACAGATCCCCCAACAAGCACTACATAACATTTATATTTGTGTCTGCTTCTGAAAGCAAGGTACCTATGTAAGTGCATTTTTGTATGGATGAGTGAGTGAATATGAGTACAAAAAGAAATTTGGAGAACTTTGTTTGAGGTTTGTTGAGACTACAGTAGATAGGCCTACATCTAAAAAAAAACCCAAAATGCCACATCCAAACCCAGTAATCTCACTTTAGTGTTAGGAAAACTAATGAAAAAACAAAGTCATTGCCAATGTCAGCTAGTGCTTTTCTTTCTAGGCCAAGGGCAGCTCATTGTTCTTGTGCACAGAGATGGGATGTGGGATGATTGAAAATCTGGCCAGGGCAGGGCACTGGGTGCACTCGACATCCAGAATCAGAAGGGGATCAGTACAGTGTTGTTTCCATGAACCCGAAGGGCAGACTTGTCACTGAAACCAAAAACATGGCTGGTTTTGTCAGGGAGGCAAAGAGATCATGCTATGAGTTTGGATCTTTTACAGCTGGTGGAAAGCATGTAGAACAGCAATCTGGCTCCGGGATCTGCCTGGAAAAAGACCAAGTACCCTCTGTGTCTCAGAATACCACAAACATGTGATGTGATGTGATCTGATCTGAATGCATCAGTGAACTATAATACACAATGAACTAATGAACATCTGCCTCATTCATCAGATGTATTTCTGATAGAACACTGGTCTAGTGATGCCAATAGTCTGGAAATTGTGGGTTCAAATCTCGGTTGCCACCCTTGAGCAAGGCACTTAACCCTAAGTTGCTTTAGGGGAGACTGGCCCTGATGTAATTGATAGCTGACAAATGTAAGTCCCTTGGAAGCATCTGCTAAATGCATAAATGTAATGTAAGTCCAGCACAACACAAATGACTCTATGTTCTAAAAGAACCAACTTGTTGCTGTGTTTTCAGTGCCTTAGTAATACCCTCAGATGGAAAACTCATGGTCAATTTACCCTGGATATGGATCGTGGTATGTCTAATACATTTTATAGTAATATGCCGTCATACAGAAAGGCATTTTTCTGGCAGTAAAAATAAATAAATAAAAATTTAAAATCCTATTACCTGCAGCAGGTCCATTATCATTCTCAACACTCCTCAAAGTGAAACTTTGCTCCACTGAAGAGGAGCTGCTCTATGGAGGGCCACACCAGGAGGAGCACACACATAGAACACAAACACCCCCCCCCCAAAAAAAAAAAAAAGAAAGAGTCAATTTTCCAATGGGAGAAATAGGGTAATAGTCTTACAGCCGGACTGTTCATGAATCTCCACCTGGGGCCAGACTCATAATCTGCAATCATGCAGCATATCCAAGCATAAAATTGCAGCCCACATGAGAGAGGCAGTGACGAATCCAGCGTGACTCGGCCCACCCTCCATCAATTTATGCTGCTATTGATTAATTGAAAGAGAGAGACCCTGCGCTCATCTGAAACAGTATTTATTTATTTATTTATTCTCCCCCCAGACAGCCCTATCCATATTTCAGTGGTGGTGAGATCCAGTAGAATGCCTGATGGTGTTTTTCTGCTTACCAACACAAACAATACATTTAGAGATCAAAGGATCAGATGCAATTTTAATTTATTTTGGTTGAATTGAGTAAGGACATTCACATTTTTGTGCTAATCCACAATGTAATTGAATCAAGCGCAAGTTGTTAAAGTGACTTAAAGTGAGAAACATCAATATTAAATCACAGGGCAGTGTGGGAACATGAGCAGACACAGATGAGTGAGACAGGTTGTTGCCTGGTCTTTGGATGTGAGCTAGTTTCACAGCACTGATGGGCAGACTTCCCTTCTCTCTCTCTCTCTCTCTCTCTCCCCCCTAAGAAGAAATACCGTTTGGGGAACGATAGGCATTTGGGGATTGGTGGGGGGTGGAACCTGCTTTCAATCTTGCCCTTAATTATTCTTCCTTGTAACATGAGACCCCCCTACCACACACACACCCCCTTACCCTCATCTCAAGAGCATCAATAATTCACCGTCTCAGCATGGGGTTGAAGCCTCCATGCACTAGCCATGATATTGCTTGCACTACCATTTAAAAAACCACATGGTACATTGAAAAATCACACACACACACACACACACACACACACACACACACACACACACACACACACACACACACACACACACATGATTGACACTTGATTATTTTCTTTGGATCAACAAATACCAAGTTTAGCAAAATCACAGAATGAGGACAGTTTATTAACAGGTAATAGCTAAGACTGCCACGAAGCGCACACACACAGACACACATATACGCTCTGTACGGCCCTTCAACAATGAGACCAATGCCTCCTTTCCATGTGTGTCCAGGAGGCATGAAAATAGTCCCCCAATATCCTGTGTCCAATTTCTGGTGTGTCCGGAGGGATGAAGGAGCAGAAGCCAATTATAATATCTTATGAAATATAGATAAAGGGTGCAAAAGATTACCATAGTTAGAATAAATGTCACTGGGGTGATATAAACTGGTGCATAGCAGCTGCCTGGCAGATTAATATACAGAGATATTGCCTGTCAATGTGGCAGATAGGTTCTCCTGGTGTGCAGCTGGCCTGTGTGCTGATTGTCAACATAATACCACACATTTCTCTCTCTGTCTCTCTCTGTCTCTCTCCCTCTCTGGATGCTGTTAACAGCTGTAACAGGCAGGAGTGTTGGAGTGGAAAAAGTGAAACATCTATGAAATGATAAATACAAGCTTTTGCTACCAATCCCTTAGACATTCCTAAAGCAATAAATACAGGCATTGGTAAGCGGTCCCATAGCTGTATGCTACTGGATGCATCCCTGCATCAAGTCTTTTGCAACTCATTTCAAGCTCATTTTGAGTGGTGACCTGTCTACAAAATAGTTAATAATTTTATGCATTATATGCATTAGCGTATATATGTGCCTATTAGGTACATGCATGGGAGAATGAAGCCAAAGGATGGATACAGAGATTGGCAGATAACTGCATTTCACAGGCAGTTTTTTATACAGTACAGGACATGGCTACACATATATTTGTGTGGAAATACTATCACCTTTCCAAATCAGATATAAATAGCCACCCTCATCAATGGAACTGCTGCATAGAGATCATTCATAATTGCTGCTTCTCTTATAGTCTTTATATATTAGGTTGTAAACTGCTGCTGTTTGATTCTAATGGCCTCTCAAATATTTTACAGTGCAGTCTATCAGTTTTCACTTTGGCACTGACGTAGTTCTTTCTTTACATAAATATTGATTATGTATATTATAGATGCCTATCAAAGACCTGACAAGTTGTTTGTGAAAATAAAATGGCCGACACAATCAAGCTCTGCTTGACTTGACTCCTTGGCCCGTCCCTCCACTGAGAAATGACAAAACCTTGAGGAGCACTGAGCCATAGGCATTCCCCAAACATGCTGACACCACTGCTCCTGCCCTGAGTGTGAGGAGATGGACACATTTGAAAAGAATTGCCTCAACGGCCCTCCCACTTTCTCTATCCTCAGTGACAAGAAAAAGAAAAAAAAAAAAAAGAAAAGAAAAAAAAAATATATATACATCCAACCCTGACTGATTGCTCTGTGTTGAGCTCTTTTATTGGGGGAGATCTGGTCATGCAGGGATGAATTGTTCCAATTCCAAGGAAAATGCATATTGTGCAGTAATGTGAGTGGATTTTCTCTTACATAACCCAACTTATTTGAGGAGGAAAGAGTGTGTGTGTGCGTGTGTGTGTGTGTGTGTGTGTGTGTGTGTGTGTGTGTGTGTGTGTGTGCGCGCGTGTGTGTGTGGTGTGTGTGTGTGCGCGTGTGTGTTGGGTGAGGTATTCCTGCACATTCTGCTTATTATTTATGTGCATATCTCATGGGGCCTCCTGAAACTACCAGTCTTAGAGATACAGCTGCACTGGTCTTGGACATACTGCTGTAAGGGAAGAATGTATTTCTCTCACTGTTAACCTCAAATCAAAACTGTGACTAATGATTAGGTCATAATTCAAGGTTATAGGCAAAGACCACCAAAGGCTTTAATATCATTAGCTGAGTAACATAGCCTCCTTGTACACTGAATTGAATTACTCATGCACCAGGTTGAAGGTTCCCCTTGAGGACTTGCTGCTATGGTAACAGCAGTGTTCGTTACATAGTCCTTTTTCAGGGACATTAGTTAGCAGAGAAACACTTGCTTTCATAAGACTAATTTATTGCATGTGAATAAACCTATCCAACGAGCTCAGCAATGCGAAAAACTGTATGTTCAGCGTGGTATAGATTTTACCACTAGCGTTAATTTCAAGCCATCAATCAAACTGTTTTTTTTTTCTGTTTCAGCACTTACAACATTTTACAGACTTTACATTACTTTACAGACTGCTAGTCATTTAATGCTTGCAACTACCATGTGTCCTCACACACCCTCCTCCCAGTACACACACATACACACACACACACACACACACACACACACACACACAAACAAACGTACTGGAACAGCCTGCCATATTTTCTGATGCAGCAGTCCAGACAGCAGACGCTGTACACCATGAATGACAAGTACTTCAATAAATCAAAGGAAGTGGGCTGTATGGCAGACAGAGCATGCTCCTCTTTGTTCAGACCTTAATCCTACCTGGAGCACCACAGGAGGAACACTCTCTGCCTTGTCCTCGGCTGAATCACAATGAACGCTTTAAATGTCACCAGCACTGGGGGAGGTTGGAGTGTGTGTGTGTGCGTGATGGGCTCGTATGGTATTGAATGGGGTGGGGGTTATCAAGACACCGATAACTCCTTCCTCAGTTTGACATGTGACTACAGTATGGAATGGGCAGCCTCGTCAGGACCCAAGCATGCCAAGGGTAACAGATGACTGTGAGGGAAAATTCTAATTGATTCAAAATAATAAATGTGTTTCTTCTTTTTCTTTTTTGTTTGCAACGTCATGTGCCATCAGCATTTATCTCTGTGCTGAATAATTAACCCTTCTCACATTCAGATGGAGTGAAGGAGCCCACCACAGCGCCATGACTCACCAAATTAATGTGAAATTTTGTGCAGCTGTGTGGGGAGAAAATATTCTGTTTGATAACTCTTAGTATTGGGGCATCCTTTGAACAGTTCTCAGCATGTCTTGGCAGAACACAAATGGTATATGGACAGGGGAATCTTTGGCAACACGGTGGCATCTACCTCTGTCTGTTACAATGAAACTCAGCACCTACATGAAAAATGTCACAGCAGTGTTACAGGGGCTGCTCTCTCAGATGACACAGATAGGTATCGACTGTGATGAACTCTTCACTTTATATGGAGCAGATGTAACATTTCCAAGCAGGAGCCCAGTCACTGGCTGCATGGATGAGATATGAGTGGGGGATCTTACTGAGATCTCCAATCCTGGGGCGATTCAGCAACTGACATCAGTCCTGTTACTTTTGGTACTTGCTAACCACACTTTACGAAGAAGACAGATATGTACTGTATACCAAGAGGCCTGAAAATCATGGAAAGCACCTCCCTCCTCACTTCCAGAGAAACACATCTACAGACAAAACAATGGAAACAATATATGAAATATCATTAATTAATATTTTTTATATAATGAAAAACAATAATTAATAATAATAATTTTAATTAATATTTTTTCTGTTCTGTATTTAAGTATTCCAACATGGTGTCTTCATTATTTTGGCCAACCTCTGTAGCATACTTAGGCATGACACAGAAATGTGCCAAACTGAAGCCTTCTTTTCCGTTTTCAGTAAGCAGGTGTACTAGTTTAATTCCAACAAGATGACAAGAAAAACAAATAAAAAAAACAAAGGTTGATCAATATGCAAATTAAGAATGCCAGAAGGAGAAAACCTACAGGGAGTCTGCAGGGAAAGAACAGCTATTATTGGATGACACCTTTAGCAACACAGCCCGCAAAGTGAACCTTTTTGTTTGTTCCGTAGTGAAAGTCAATCATAAGTTAAGAGACAAACACATTCAAACTATGCAAAGGTTGACAGCAGACGCCCCCATGCCAAAGTTTGGCTCAGTGTGTTTGACTTCATTTGGGAGCTCTAATGATCTCTCTCACCTGCTGTGTCACACCAGGGACTTCGCCCTTTGCTTTTCAGGGAGTTTGCTACCATTTCTGTCAGATGTGTTTTTGTACTTGTTTTTTCTTAATTGTCTGTGTGCATTATGAGAGTTACACACACACACACACACACACACACACACACACACACACACACACACACACACACACACACACACACAGTGCAATGAATACTTGTACCCTTGTACATTTTTTCAGTTTTGTAGCATGTATAACTGGAATACAAACTTTTCCTTATTTCAGAGTATGAGGTAGGGAAGATGCAGATATGTTTGAGATCAAGGTTTTGTACAAAAAATTCCTTTCAGCTTTTTAATTTTTTTTTTTGTTCAGAAGTCCTGAAATATTCTACTATGTACAGGAGCCAATGCAAAGACTTTCATTCTTTGTTGGAATCCACAGTGTAGGCACACTTTAAAGCCAAGCCCCTGTGGCACACAGACACACTGCTTTAAGAAACCATCAAAAGAAAAAAAGAAAGAAAGAAAGAAAGAAAGAAAGAAAAAGTGGAAATCCCAACACAAAGGGAATCAGGTCCTCTAGTGTCTTAAATGAGCCCTCACTATCTCTAAATCCATCCCTTTCTCTCATCTCTCCTGTCTTTTATTTTGTTGACTCTCTCTCTCTTTCAGGCTCCAAGGGTGTTGTGAAAGCATAGTGGCTTTCACGATGGACGACACGGAGGGAAGGGGGTGGCTGAAGGTGGGCCAAAAGCGATAAAGCACAGACACAGACGGTGCCCTCATCAGCCCGTCTGAAAGACTTTTGTTGAGAGGCAAGCAGGCAGCAGTGGGCAGGAAGGACACCCGGACACACGGCCAAGGCCTCCCAAACAGAAGAGCATTATGACAGCAATCACGGGAATGAAATCAATAGAGCATGTTGATTCCATTCCGCTTCAGGTACCAACTCAAGGACACCATACCTGTGGCTTTCTGTAGAGTGTGTCTTCACTAAAATAATTACAGTACAGAATAGTGAGAACAGTCTCTCATGTCCTTTGTACTGAAGGAATTAAATAAATACTGTTTCATTTAGTCACAGAGCCACTAGTGCCATCTTGGTTGGTCTCCTATTCCCAAGATATATTGTCTCCAGCTTGGTTTGTCAGAATATATAAATAAATATATTCATTCAACTAAATGAATGCTTTTGAAAGTTGCTTATATGCTGTGTGCTGAATCAATTACCATGGTCCTAAACAATTCAGTGCTTCAAATTTGATTACATGTTGTGTATCAGAGATTTCAGAACATGGTTAAAGACTGGTATTGTGACTTTTGTTTCATTATTGGTAAAGTGACTTAGATGTTTTTGTGGAAATCTACTGGACCATATCTGTCTCTTTAATGCCACCTATGTCATTGTCAGATTTGAAACCCCATGAAAAGCACTCATTTATTGATTCCAAGCTGTTTGGGAGGACACTCACAAAATAGATGTATACTGCCGAAAAAGGCAAACTTTCATCTATTTATCTATTTATTTATCTGTTTCTCATTTCACCCACCCTTCCCTCAGCTGATTTTGTGTCCTTGATCCAAGCAGCAAATTGTAAATCGATAGTTTTCTCATATTGCCTTTGCCAATTTCTTACAAGAAAAAATATGCTTTCATCCCAGGGCTGTTGCCATAGTGTTCCAGAAGCCTCTATCAGCCCAAATGATTTCTTACTCAGAATTGTACTGTGAATCAATGCCCCTCCCTCCACCATGAGCAGATGTTACAGCATATTAATGTCTAAATTGAAATGTTGCTAGTGTGGTGGTGTTCCTTTATTTTATATTGCCCTCATACGTCAAGATGTAACACCTGAATTGCAGGTTCTGTTATGATCAGAGATGTGTGAGAATGTAGAATTGGGAATTCTGATGTGCGCTATACCATGCTGTGGTTGGGTGTGGGTGTTTTTTTTTCATGGATTCATGAAAAAGGCTTGGGATATGCTATTATTTCTCATGTTCCTATTCCCTCTTCATCTAGATCCAAACAGCACGCTTGGGTTTGAGTATGCATATCATTATTTTTGATTACTTCTTTCAGCATGGGTACGCCTTAACCAACAAAACAAAACAAAACAAAACAAAACAAAAACCATTTTTTAGATGGGTTGTTTCAGTACAGTTTTAGATGGGCTGTTTCAGTACTGTTTTAGATGGGCTGTTTCAGTACTGTTTTAGATGGGCTGTTTCAGTACTGTTTTAGATGGGCTGTTTCAGTACTGTTTTAGATGGGCTGTTTCAGTACTGTTTTAGATGGGCTGTTTCAGTACTGTTTTAGATGGGCTGTTTCAGTACTGTTTTAGATGGGCTGTTTCAGTACTGTTTTAGATGGGCTGTTTCAGTACTGTTTTAGATGGGCTGTTTCAGTACTGTTTTAGATGGGCTGTTTCAGTACTGTTTTAGATGGGCTGTTTCAGTACTGTTTTAGATGGGCTGTTTCAGTACTGTTTTAGATGGGCTGTTTCAGTACTGTTTTAGATGGGCTGTTTCAGTACTGTTTTAGATGGGCTGTTTCAGTACTGTTTTAGATGGGCTGTTTCAGTACTGTTTTAGATGGACTGTTTCAGTACTGTTTTAGATGGGCTGTTTCAGTACTGTTTTAGATGGGCTGTTTCAGTACTGTTTTAGATGGGCTGTTTCAGTACTGTTTTAGATGGGCTGTTTCAGTACTGTTTTAGATGGGCTGTTTCAGTACTGTTTTAGATGGGCTGTTTCAGTACTGTTTTAGATGGGCTGTTTCAGTACTGTTTTAGATGGGCTGTTTCAGTACTGTTTTAGATGGGCTGTTTCAGTACTGTTTTAGATGGGCTGTTTCAGTACTGTTTTAGATGGGCTGTTTCAGTACTGTTTTAGATGGGCTGTTTCAGTACTGTTTTAGATGGGCTGTTTCAGTACTGTTTTAGATGGGCTGTTTCAGTACTGTTTTAGATGGGCTGTTTCACTGGTTTTGCTCCAGTAAAGCTGTGTATTTTGTTTACTGCAATTTTGCCTCTTCCCGGATGCCTCAGTTCACTGTTGTTAGAAAATGTACCAACAGATTTTAAAGAGATAAAGGTTTTAAAGAGTTGTTTCTATTATCTTGTTAAATTTTTGTTCATTCAGACTAACAACGTATATATATATACAAATATATATTTCAAAATATGGTGTAAATTTGCAAATTAATTTAGCAAGTAAACTGTACACTGAACCTATTTTGCACTAAACCCCCAACACCTATTTTCTATCAACCACTCAAAACCAGATCACCAGTCCCTTTTGGTCCACAGGCTTTTGGCTTGGAGTGTCGAAGAAGAAAAGAATTTTTTTTTTTTTTCACAGAAAGCCATCTCCGTTCGCTCCTCTTTTCACTGATGCAACAGATGGAAACAGGCTCTCCTCCTCACAGCTTTTTCGAGACAGAGTCACCACTCACACAAGCTGCCTTTTCATCTGCCTGCCAGCACTGAGACCCATAGCTGATCTGAGGCCATTGCCACTCTACTCCAAGTCATAATGGAGGCCACCGAGAAAGCAGAGGGGTTGTCTTAGTCACCGTCGTCACCACTGCAGACTGAAAAAATTTTCCCCCGCTGTAGGATTTCGAGGGCACGATGTGGCCGTGTGGATCCTTGTGCTGGCGTGAGAGCGTGTTGGTGCAAACACAGGTTGTCATCATCTAAGACTGAATGGGGAGAGGCGGTTGGCTTGTAGGGCGCCACCTCAAGCAGGAGGAAATCAATATCATTTACTCCTCCTGGATGGACGGATGTGGTGAGGGCAGGGGGTAGAGCGGAGATGATTACATCATAAATAAGACCAGCCGGTGAGGCCAAAATGAAGCATGAATTTTTGCCTCTTAAATTTTGCACCTCATATAGATTTTTTTAAAGCATGGTACCCTGAAAATGAATCTCCAAGTTCTTTTCTAAAGGACTGGATGTCCACATGTCAGAAAATACAAGTGGAAAATGTCCTCTTAAAAAACCTCTATGTCACTGATGAATGATAAATGACACGTAGACCAAAGTCAGTGATTATAGACTGAGGGAACGCAATGATTTTCACTGCCATAGATGTCACCATTAATTTACCTGATTAAATCCCCACTAGCTCAATGACTTGCTCACCTCAAACACAGTATTTTGTAAGTGCCCATGAAAATCATGATAGAATGACTGGAGTCATTCTATAGGCATTTGGCCTCCATGTACACTTAGTTCTGTCAGATAATGAAAGAGTATATGCAGTCTTTAATTTTACAGAGACTGGGGAACTGGGTCAGTGTCAGTTACAGTATGACTTGGCATGAGATTAACTCCGATATTACTGAAACTCCAGAGTTGTACACAGCAAAGATGATGAGCACTGGAGAGCATTAACACACACTGCTGACTCAGGCCAGTTCTGACACGAGCAGCGTGTCCCTTGGCAACACTACAATCTGACACTGTGTGTTATTGAAGTGTGTGTGTGTGTGTGTGTGTGTGTGTGTGTGTGTGTGATAGAGAGAGTACCAGAGCAGGTGCCACTTCAGCTCAGCTGCAGCGACCTGATTTTTTTTTGGTCCAATGCTAATCCAGCAGGCTGTTCATGGGCAGACATACTACATGATGAGGGGTAAGAGCTTAACATCGCTGTCTTCAACAAGGTTTGACAGCAAGAAGACTGCTTGATTAATACAGTACTATTATACCTTTGGGGTTTTTGCTTTATATGCTGTGCGTGTGTATATGTGTGTGTGTGCGTGTGTGTGTGTGTGTGTATGTGTCTCATATTCATTCGATAAATACTCAGCCATGAAATTAAAATGTCAGGTGTTGTTCAAGTGTATAAATATTCACCTGAGGATTTGCATAGAAGGGAAATGCAATACAGCAAGTGTGTTGCTTACAGCACATCAGCACTGTGGATTAAGCTGTCACAGCTCTGTTGACCCTGACTTCATTCTTTCCGTCTTTCACACAATTTCTCTCCTGTCCTTACTGTAACAGACACGTGTGAGTGTATCCCTCTCTCCCTCCCTCTCCCACCCTACTGCTCTTCCCCAACCTACTGCTCCGCACCCCACTCATCCCATTTGAAGGCATCAGTGGATATCAGTGGGGTGATTCACTCAGAGTGCTCTGCAATCACTCCCCGGAAGATCATTCCTCCACCACTATAGGCTCCCCTCCTATATTCTGAATCACTCCATATTCCTGTAAGAGGATTGGAGCAGCCCTGACACTTGTCGCCTTCCAGTCTCAGGAGCTTCACTAAAAGAAATCCCAGAGGCTGATTAATAATGATTAATCAGAGCTTTTCTCGCTCTAACCCTTACCACACATGCAATGCTACATACATCTAGATTCTCTGTTTTGTGTTGGATACTGACACATACCGATTGAAGTTGCCTCATTTGCTTAAAGCAATATGTATGTTAACTGGGGCAGTTGGTGGAATAAACTGAAGATGTGACATATTAATTCATTATTAATTAATAATATTAATGTATCAATATATCAATAATATTAATATATTGCTAATATTGGTATAATATTAATATATTAATAATAATATTTTTTGTATTTTACCTGTTATAACCCCCATAATGTGAAGCTCCCAGGCACTTTACCATAATTTCTGACAGACCGTTTATTCTGACAGACCGTTTATATCTAGGCTGCTCCACGAGTCTGTGAGAAAGCAGCAATGGCATACACTCTTTTCTGATCATGTCATGAAATTCCGCTACTCTTCCTCCAAACCTTGTGGAAATGTTTCCCTGACAATAAGGCTAAAAAGGGAAGAGAAGAAGAAATGAAATGAGTAAGGTGAAAGAAAGCTTGCAGTGCTGAATGTATAAAAAAAAATATACTTACTTATCAGAGGGAGAGGAGAGGGAAGCCCTTCTCTGTGGACACACACACACACACACACACACACACACACACACAGAGAGAGAGAGAGAGCCTGCAAACAACCCTGCACCAGCTCTGTCAGACACGCCTCAGACGCCAATCACCACGACTAAACCTCTTGACCAATTAACTGCCGTCAACAAAACAACATCTATGAGTAATGACAGCAGAGAGAGAGGGAGGGGAGAATGCAGAGAGGGTGGAAAGATTGAGAGAAGAAAGATGGGGAGGGCGGGGACAAATGTAGGTGAGAAGGGAGAGGGAGACAGTGAGAGAGAGAGAGAAGAAAAGTGTATGTGTGCATGTGTGTGTGGGGCATCCATAAATCTTTGGTGAGCTTTCTGTCTCCGGCACTGCCATCTCACAGCTCCATGAATCACCCTCTCATTACACCTAGCTCTGACTCGGGTCACGTAATCACACCACAGAGGCATGGTGTTAATTGATGCCTGCCCATTTTAGTGTCCCCTTCCATCAATTACCCCCACAAACTCTAAGGTTTAATCAGACGCTCCCCGACAAAGGCAGTGCTATGACTGGCCACAGCTATCTACTCTCTGTGACACCTCTGCTCTGACTGATGACAAACACTGACTGTGTTTAGCATTTTAGCATTTTCGGCAGAATAGGCCAACCCAGAGGCATGAGAATATTAGCTTACTGCAGATTGTATTGTACTGCTATGGTGATGTAGGCTAGATGTTTGTACAATTGTACAATTGTACAATAACAAGTATCAAGGGTCATGTGGATGGGATGGTTAAGGTCCCTTCTCATCGTGATCCCTCTTCCCTCAACCCCCAGCTACCTGACAATAAATGACAGTATTGACTAGATATACCATTCTTCAGGAGGCTAGGTGTCACCTCTGCTGCTACTGATGACACTGTTTTTTAGCAATTTGGCCTCACAGAGCACTTAGCGATGACGTCACCACAGGTCAAAGGCTCCCAGATAGCAAGAGGCTGCCGATCTGCTGGCGGTCCACTGACATTGTACTCATTGGTTCTCCAGTGGTCCACTGGTGGTCCGTCGTTATTTCCCATACATTTTTTTAAGGTGTTGCTATCTGATAAATACTATTTACGGTGAAACAGCGAAAGTGAGTAGAGAACTGACAAGCAAAAATGCCAGCAGACAGCCAGCTTGGCTTTCGGTGGGCCGCCGGTCAGCTGGCAGCCTCTTGCTGTCTGGGTCGTGGTCCCACTTCATGTTTGACACGTTTGACCACCTCTTATGCATGTAAGATCAGTGTCCAGAGAGTCCTTGAAAAGTAATTGCCAGTTATTTTGGGAAAAGGTTAAGATGGGTGATGTGACATGTCATTACGTTGTTGTGAACCAAATCACCTTCTGGGTGCTGCACTGTGGCCTCAGATGTCAGATGTAAGGACAGCAGGGAATTCAGCATTTTCTTGAGTGAAAAGATGAATTGCCTGAAAGTTCTGAGTTTGCAATGACAGTTTTTACAAGGAGGGCATCTTTATATTGTTGTCCAGAGAATGGTGGAGGGCAGTTCAATTCAACTAAACTAAACTAGTTGTATAGGTCATTATGACTCTTAAATATTCTATGATGAGATTATCAGTGAAATTAAAGCTTTGGAAGCATAGTGTGTAAATCAATTCACCACATTGATCAAATAGTTAATATTTCTTTTTTATTTATTGTTTAATCTAGATTATAACTGGATGAAAAACCAACAAGGTTCTTATTCCACACTGCCATCTTGTGTAAATGTTGAAACCTACCATGTAGATAGGGGTGTGGGTGTTTTATATATATTAGAATTTATTTATCAGTTTACTGATATTGTTTGAAATGTGTAATTGGTATTATTGTTCGTGTGGACATACTGTACTTTGCTCTTGGCTAAATAGCTCACAGGGTTGCAGAAAAAAAAAAGAATCAAGAAATAAAAGTAAAATAACTGAAAGGTTTCCATGATTAGCTTACAGCATGGCTTTGCTAAAAACTTGTGCAATGCATCTTTCCTTGTTTTACACAAGGCTAATGTCTCTGCCCCTGTTAAAAATAAACAAACTAAACTAACTGAACTAGAATTTGAGGTGTGTGTAAAAGTCATGTAAAATGTTTGGACAGACCAAAAAATCAACATTACAATTACAAACTGGGCTATAACTTAAAAAAAACAATCTACAAACTACAATCTAATTTTAAAGGTGATTTCATCAGAAAGCAAAATCTTCTGTTCAGAGTCCCATAGCCTACAGATACAGACACTGAAATTGAATCAGTTGTGTTAATTTCAATGCAGAATATGTTAAAATACCAAATACCATATAATACTGAGTAGGCAAAGAAAAAAAACAGTAGCTTATTAGATTAGTAAATAATTATCTTATGTAGCTAAAATTATAACCTTTTGAAGCAGCCACAAGATGGTGCTATTATGACACAGTCGCAGCCTGTGTCTTGCACACGTCAACCTCATCTTTGACAAATTATGAATTACTACTAAGGGATTTTAAAAATAAAGATAAAAAAACATGCCTGTTGATGACAAATGAACCAAGCAGCTGGAAAGTTGGAATATGCTTTGTGTTACACTGTCTCTCTCACACACACACACACCTCCAATTTCCCACACATGCTCTACACATTCTTGAAAAGAGCTGAAGTATGCCAGCTCATAATGCCATTATGCAACCCCTGAAAAGCTGGACGGTTTGTCCTCACCATCAATCTCACCGGTCTGACATTTGTAGTGAAATTTCCATTGTCAGAAATGACTGAAAACTGTGTCTGAATATGTCTGAAACTTTGGTCTACTAACATTGTCCTTTAGAGGAGGGGTGGGGGTGGGAAAGAGGAAGGTGGGTGGGGTGGATGCTGGAGACAGGGCTTCCTTTCTGCCAAGCACTCGACACAATGACAAACATGGCCAAATGTGGTCAGGAGGGGGACACAAAGTCGTTTACTCTGTCATTTTTCTGGAAAAGCCCCAAGAGTTGCACACAGGATTTACAATGTTTAAGTTGGAAACATGACAAGCCTCCTCTGAAAATATGCAGGATATGTTTTGAGTTTTTTTTTTTTAAGTTGTGTTTCTCCTTTTGAGAGGCATGAGGTAATGTGTTTTAGGAAACAGTACCACCTTCAATTAATTTCGAATATGTAATCACTCTTCCCACAAAAGTATCTACAAATTCAAGACAATATAAATAGACATTGGATATTTAAGACATTGTATATTCATGGTAACACTTTATATTCAGTTTGATAAAGCAACTTTTATCAATCACTGTTGCTGTCCATATTCAAAGTAACACAAATAAAAGATTAAATGGGGTGTCCCATTCCGGCATTACGTTCCCAGAACACTTGCAGCTTCTCTTCCTACCATGCCCATATCCATTATGATGCCACGTTAGCCAAACACTGGCTTGAGGACAATGGCCCTGGGCTATGTATTATGGCACGCTCTCCCTATTTGCTTTCCAAACTTTGCATCAAGAGGGATTTCTGTATACATCGGGAAGAAATGACAAAATGTGATTGGTTAGGTCGCTGCCTGAGTCTCTGTGCGTCTCTGGTTTGTTTCAGGAAGAACTCCAGGTCAGCACTGAGATTTAACATGGCTGGCTGGGCCCACAGCAGTCACAATACTGAACCTGTTGTTTTCATTTGCAGCAAAAAGCTTTAGATTGCAGTTCAATTTGAATGGAGTTCAATGATTTACCTACTTTGGCATTTTTCAACCAGCCACTTCCTCAAAAAATCAAAGTCGTTTAATCAAAATTTAAATTGACAGTCATTGAAAAATGTTCTGAGTAAAATAATACATTTAAATCAATAACTAAAAGCATAACTAAAATAAATAATACCATTATATAAACCAACAAATAAATAAAACAATCAGTGGCAAAGGGTAATTATTTGACTCAGGCCATTAAGCGTTCACTGAAAAAAGAGATGAAAGACAGCATCCCACCTCATTCTTTGAGGAATTTAGCCAAAACTTCTCTGTGTCTGTCTGCCCCTTGTATACAAAAGTGTCAGAGAAATGGGCAAAGCAACAGACAGATTCCTCCAGCTTTTACGCTTTAAATGTTCTGATGGTTATCAAGGGGAGAAAACAGAGAGATGTGCACAGAACGAAAAACAGCCAAAGCTTACAGGAACAGCAGCAGATTTCTCCTAACTAACTGTAAAAAAGAGACAATAAATTAGGAAGAAATGCTGTTTGCTGGGGAAAATGACACCTTGTCTCAAACATTGCCAGTAGGAGGTTGTTCTTGGGAAACTGGTTGCAGAAAAGAGTTCTGGATTTTCTCGTAAGGATTCAATGTTTTGATCTCAAGGCATTGTGTTTGACAGTATATTGACTGTATAGGCCAAGGCAACCAATGTTTGCCCTTCACTGTTCTCATCATGCTGCTGCTAAAATAGTGGTTAATGCCATAGTGTGCAATTCACTAAATAAAATGAATATTTTAAAGATGCCATTTGGTGTCTGATACTTCACATATGGAGAAGCTAAACAGTCCTGAACCACATATTAAACCAATTTGTGATTCTAAGGGGTTGGTTTCATACAAATATATGTGGAGATGAGGGCTATGAGGTCAAGGAACAGAATGGCAATATAATGTACCAAGCACTGTCATCATACATCTCTTTGCTGTAAACAACAAAGATATGTAAACAAGGGAATTTGACCAAAAATGATTAAAATCTATCAAGGAATTCGCAGCTATTAGCTGGAAGTACTGTCCAAACATCATTTCTCTCTGCAGAGATACTGCCACATTTAGTATGGATGCAATGTACTCCTGCAGTATGTACATAGAAGGAATTCATACAGGGACTTAAAGGACAAGTTTGGTTTATTACACTTGCGTCTTTTGCAAAAGTCTTGTTTCCTGATCGTTTATGATGAAATACAATGTTTCAGATAAAATTTTTGATGAATGCCGCTGTGTCGAGAATTTTCAGTTGTTATGGTAACAGAATGGCTGTATAGGTGCACAGTTGCAATCTTTACTAAAACGCATTAAACTTTCATTTATAAAGGCATGAAACTCAGAGAGGTCAGCAATGTTCCGCTGGAATGCACTGCTTGAATTCAACGTTATCGCTTTCATTGACAGGCCTGAACAGCTCAGAGATGGTGCGAACGTAATGGGCGAATTATGGGTCTTCACAGACACAGGGCACTGAGTTCCTTGTCACTGCCGTTTTTCTCTTACTGTTCTGCATCAAGGTTGGATGTGCCACGAAGCAATTCACTGCCACAACACTACAGAGTCGCGAAATTGCATGAACTCGTTGTTGGAGTGTTTACCTTCAGATTTCAGTGACCTTGTTCACGTAGAGCACTTCACTAGATTGCTTTGAGTGGCGCTATGTACCGTTCAACCCTCTTTTTGTTAACATTACTGTTAAAAGAGACACTGTATATGTCAACAAACTTGTTGAACTATTTACAAGGTTTCTGGGTAGTCAGTTCAATTCAATTCAGTTTTATTTCTACAGCGCCTTTTACAATAGTATTGTCTCGTGGTGCTTTACAGAAGGAGCACCCAAGAGCAACAGGGGCAAGGAAAAACTCTAGGAAGAAACCTTGGGCAGATCCACGACTCAAGGGGCTAACCCAACTGCCAGGGGTCATGGAGAAAAATTACAATCAGTAGTAACCATGACAGACTATAAGTTGCCTATGGTTTTAGCTAAGGTTCATAAGGCCAGGCATAGTGACAAACTCAAAGGAGTGAGATGGGTCATGGGGGTAGTAAGGGTCCATTTGACAGCGCCATTGTGAGGGGGGGTCAATCACAAAGCCTCAGGAAGGGGAGTCGGGCCCAGCATCGGCGTCCAGGAAGGTCCTCTGTGATGGGGAGTCGGTCCTGCCTCCCGTAGTGTTGGTTGTGGTCCACTCAGGAGGGGAGGGTGAGAGGAGTCCACTGGAATGAGGCAGGGATGACACTCAGCAAAGATAATTGTGGACAGATGAAAATAGTGAATTAGGCCAGGCTCACACATCAGAAAGCAAATGTGTAATTTGGGCATACATATATGTGTATAAATATATATATATATATATATATATATATATATATATATATATATATATATATATAAATATTGAGAGAGAGCTGAAAGAGAGAGAGAGAGTTGTTTATATTCTGTTAGCTAGCAATCTTCATAGTCTACTGCCTGATGAAGCACTGATTTTAAAATATTATTGAAAGATAGACACAGTACAATTGGAAAATCCTGCCACTGAACTCAAAACGATGTTTTACATCCATACAAAGCCAATACAGTGGACTATCATGTTGCTAAAAGTACCTACGGTGTGCTGCTAAAATAGGCAAACACAACAAAGCAAGTGGACGAACTCGACCAATCACAGCCCTTGTCGCTTGTACTTAAGGTCTGCATTGGTTCGACATGTAGTTACACATTTTTTGAGGGGGTTCATGGCAACGCAGATGCTCTGCGTCACGATGGCGACGATGTGACGCATGACCATAAATTGGGCCTATGGACAGGTGCCTGACGCAGTGAAGGAGCTAAATGAGAATTTTTGCGGAAGCACTAGGCAGCGCTAGCCTGGCAAGGCAGTGATCATTGCTCCAAAAATAGAACTTTGAACATGCAAGTGTCAATGGACATCATGTATCTTTTGCTCGTATGACAAGCTTGTATTATATGTATTAAACAATTTGTTTCGATGTAATGTAAATACACAGCTGGTTCTCACCACTTACATTAGGTATGTGACCTTCTTGGAACAGGTTGCAGGCTGAAAGATGTATTTGTACATGCATACGTGTCTATGCATTCAGCCCCATTTAAGGCATTCATCTGAACAAATACAAATACAAGCGCTATTAAGAACTTGGTGCTCAAGTTCCAGAGACTTTGGCTATAACTTCACCTTAATGGCTTTCCCAGGTCATGATCAAATTGTCAAGAGATAGAAAAAACAACAATCATTGCACTCACTCTCCTCATGACTCAGACACCTTTGGTTGGTGAAACAAAAATATATCTGAGCAATCTACACAAAGCTGTTGATTTGTGGTATTGTGGATTAGGTGTCATATTGGAGGAGGGTCAACAACAACAGGGTGCCAGAGAAACACAATGAGAGCGCTCTAATCTTGAGGCCTGGGGGGGGGAGTCTCATCATAAGGGCACGTCTCCTCTTAAAAGGATTACTGGGGGTGAAGAGGGTGTCAAGGGTAAATAATTCAGCTCAAATGGCCTAGCGATGTGGCTGACACAGCCAATAAAGAGACCACTGCCACCCTCATGTCAACCTTATTGGGCCATTCGCTTGAATTAATCTCCCATTGCATTAGGATCAGCAGGTCTGAGCTAGGCTCTAGTGGTCGGATACAATATTGGTCTGGAGTAGTTTGCATCCGTGTATTGAGTTAGGTCATATCAAGGTATATCTGTCAATGGCAGGTACAGCATAAGTGGGGGAAATGAAGCAAATATATAATCGTCTCCCAAAGAAATCCTCCATTTAAAATAGCAGAGGTGCTCTTGGGAAGTGGACAGTCATGAAGCGGTTTTAAAGCAGGGTGCATCTAACTGAAGGCGATGTTCACCATGTCCGTGTGTATGTGGTGGTGTGTTTTTGCTGTGGGGTAAGGGATGTGTGTGTGTTGTTGACCAAGGCTGGACGGGATGTTCAGAGAGCGAAGTTTGTTTTTCCTGCGTGTCTCGATGTTACTGTTGCTCATTTGCTTACACTCTCTCTTTGCTTGCTCCCTCTCATTTCCGGGTGGGGGTGCTGACGGGGGGGATGTCCTCTCACCCCTCCTGGCTTAGAAGGAGCAGGAATGTAAACAGGTCCCTGAGTCGTACGAGAGCACTCGAGGTACGATGTGCCCTTGGGCAACTAATGACCTGCTCACCTGTGATGAAGCTATGTAGATGCCAAAGAGGTTGAGCAGTTGAACACATTCCAGTTACCATTGTGGACTCATTGCACTGTAGTATCATTGCACTAGACTGTGCAATACTTTCTTTTTGTGTGACAGAATCTGTGTATGTGTTTGGCTTCTGAGATATTTGATAGATGGGGTGTGATGTTATGTAAATCAGCTCTTGTCGATGAAATAAGTCTTAAATAAGTACCAGCTCTACTTCAAAGATAGTCGGTTACTTTGGTGAGCAGAACTAAATCTTTTGTCCCACCCTTGATCTATTGACAGTACAAACTAAATCCAAAGACATGACTATATAACTAGTCCGAGCTGCATTCGAACTATAAGGGAAATTCCTCAACAAACGTAACAAAATGCTACCATGAGAATCAGTTTGCTGTTTAATGTGTGTTCTATTAGTGTTCTTTTTTCAGGTTGTTTTCTTTTACACGTTTACATGTGAAAGATCAAGGCCAACCGAACCCACACATTTACTTACAGGGTCTCTGCGGTAACGAGAGGCAAACAATTTACGGTGTTTCGACAGGCAACGTAATTTTCCAGATACCACCTGTCGTGTGCACCAAACACACTCTGACCCATTTACGGCTTGCCATAAACACCTCCTGCAGAGGCCCAGCAGACCCACCTCCAAACACTTGTGTGTTTATGGAGCATGAAGCGCCACTGACGCTCTCGTGCACACACACACGCACGCATGAACCGGGCAACTGCGGGCCGAATAATTCTGCGCGCGAGATGCCTCGGCGTGTAAATACGGTCCGCTCCTGTGTGTTCATGAGCGGTGGATTTATGACTATTTATGTTGGCAGCCAGAAGACTTTCACTCAGATGCATGGGATCTTGCGTAAGCGAAGGGCGCACCGGCTGCTCCTAGAACAGCACTGTGGTGCTGACCATCGCTCTTGCACTTGATAAATGGTGATGTAAATATACGTATATATTACCTTAAGAAGGGTTCCTACTCGTGAAAAATGGTGATTAAGATTAAAAAAAATGTTTTAATTTCCACACTATGGAAATGTTTAGAATTGTATTCCTTATGCTTGGACAAGTAACATTATAGAATTACTCACGTGTAAATAATTACTCTATCAGATTTCTGTTGTATAGGCTACACCCATCTACAGCCACATGTATGCTGCTGAGAGCTGAGAACCTAAACTGTGCACAGAGCCATGTTTAGCTTACTTAGCTGTTTTTGATCTTTCTCTACAGAGCCATGTCTTGCCTCCAATCTCTCCAGTGCACTAATGTGTCCATTTATCTGCATCATGTCATATGGTTAAACTGCAAGGCTGTTGGACATCAGGTGCAAGTGGGTCCTGCAGAGCGCAGTCACAGAATGCATGCACATAGCTGTCCTGCATTACTGCCTGATGAAAAAAAATCATTAACCACACTAGTAAATCATGTCATTAGATTGACCATTCTCTTTCATTTTCGCATTTCACCCACGCCTTCTCTCTGTCCTCCCCAGAGCCTAATAGGGAACTGTGGACTATCACTGTTGAAAAATAACGGGGTCATTTATCAGTGTTGTGGATTTAACTCCCACCCTGCCCTAGGGCAACCTTCGCTCATGATCTGACAGCATCTTAAAAAATGAAATTATTAAAAACCTGAAGGATTGTACAGAAAGATTTTGTGAGACGAGTGGCATTAGCTTTCCAAAGATCAACAATAATTTGTCCTTTTGGTACTGGTAAAATAATTTAAACATCTTTTCTGTTCTTTGAATTCCACCTCTCTCTTTCTCTCTCTCTCTGTCAAGCGTTCTCTATCTTTTGCTCTGTCTCTAGTCTCTGGTATGTGTATCTGGTGCTGTCATGAGATGCTGCTTGACCCCACAAAGAGATCATGGGAAATCTCCAGATGTCCACTTCAGATTTGTTTAAGGCAGTTAAGAGTAATTGTCAGCCATTTTGTTTAGATATCCAGCTCTTGCATAATCAAAGAGCAGGAGAGAAGAATGTTAATTGGTCGATGCACAAATACTAGTGTTGGACACATGCTAAACAAACAAACATATCTCAAAACATTTCAAAAATAATTCTTTTAGTGTTTACAACCCATGCTAAGTTACTCTGTATGCCTTTACATTGTAACAACCCAAAAGAAAGCAATTTGGATAAACTTGTGCTTGTTTGAGTGCATGCATTTGTCATGTTTACACCAAAGGAGGTGATGGTGAATTCATTCCTGTCAGTGCAATTGCTTATACCAAAATGTCAACAAAGTATGACATAATTGGTTTCCATTGACACCATTTGTGATTGTCAGTTATTATTAGCCAAACTGCAGATAAAAGTGTTTGAGATGGAAACAATGTCCCCATGCCAATCTGACATCATACAGACAAGCATAAACTCAGTTGGAAATGAACGGTACTGTAGCCTGGTAATAAAACCAAACTCTCGTTCGACACTTTTGTTTCGTACAGGGGGTCTGGACATTCAGTAGTGACGTTCGATTGCTTGCTTGAGGTGTTTAAATTTAAAAAGACTGGATCAGCCCCTGACTGATAGCTTGCATTGACTGATAGCATTCTAGCTCTGCATTCACAACACCTCCCTTTGTTCAGTGATTGGACAGATTAAAATGCCTCCTGAAACAACAAGCTCAATGGGATCAATTCCAGACTAGCACTGTAGGGAGATGATAATCAAGCGGAAGTGCTAGGAAGGCATAGCCAGGCTAACAGTACTGGGTGTCTCTTCATGGTATCATCATTTGTTTTCACTTATTTGAAGGGTATAAACAGTGACAAATACACTTGGGGCTCACATATGGCAAGGGATGCTTTTTATTTCATATGCATCTGTATTTATGCTATAAATTGTAATTTTCTTCTAAATTGAAACATCAATATCATTACTGTCAACCACAATGAGATAACAAGATATATAGCTGGGATCTCACATTTCACAGACCAGTGAATGGAGTTCAGTGGATGCCACTCTTTATTGGATCATAAAGATGGATGACCAATTCGATGTCCAATATTGTCATGCTCAGTTAATACAATACCTATAATATATGAATATCAGCTATAATATAATAGACTGAAAATTATTTAATAAGTTGCTAATATAGCTGGTCCCAGAAATGCTGGTGGACATTTAGGTTGGTCTCCAAACAAGGGAACTCTTTTGTAACTGATGTTTGTCTTGCACAGTGGTATGGAAATGAAAAGGAAAAGTTGTGTCCTATTCTATGCCCAGGGGGATCCAAGGTATGGCAATTCAATAAGGTCTGCATGCATTGTTTAATTACATGCTTCACCTTGTGAATTAATAGCACAACCAATCGCCTTCTGCAACACACTTCTTTGCTTGCATTCTGACCGACCACTCTGCCCACACCAAGCGTACTCCCTCTCGTCTTCTGTTGTAAGTAAATTACGCGCTTACCCTCCGTGTCTTGTGTTTTTGCATTACACAAGGAGCTTGCTATGGTGTGAGTGCCGTGGTGGTCAGCATGACCTCTTTGTGGATGGGGGGGGGGGGGGATGGAGATGGACGGCTTGCTCAGGGCAGTAATATACACTCTGATTCTGTTACCCTCCCTGCAATGGTGGCACTTTGATGCTGTTAATCTTGCTGTGGATATTTAGGCACCATAAAGTAGTGTCAGGCCGTCGTTTATGTTTAGGATTGTGAATTGATTGTGTTTTGTATATTTGTTCATTATTTATTTTGTAAGACCTGGTTTGGCCTTTTTTAGTGTATAACAATTTAATCAAATAAATTAAATATAACATGTATATTATATTATTTAGTACTAATTTGAATCACAGTACAGTTGCAGTAAAATAGCAGACACCACTGTTTACAATTACTACCTTAAAAATTCCACGTGGGAAAGAAGCTACAACCATAAATCAGTCCGCTGATTTGTAGTTCCGATCTGTGGTGTACATTTTATGACTTGGCAGCCTTTCCTTTTGATGCTCACTTCGCTTACACTCACAAAGTTACCGTGCCGGCCTAGACTCTTTATCTTGATTGGTTGGGGAGGCGGACAGGGCGAGGAGAAGGCAGTGAGTGAGGCAACACAGGCGTTCTCTTTCCTGTGGATGGACCAGAGGGAAGAGCACAGTCCCAGACACACTCAGGGACCCATTTTGCCTTCAACAAAACTAACCAAAAACCTGCTCCTCTTTCTTTTTTGGTCAAAGAACTGGGATTAGACATGGTGATTGACATTTTTTTTAACTCTAAGAATTCTAAACTGAACATCAAACATTTTTTTTTTTTTCTCTAGGCATACCATATGTTTGTCAGCACATTCCGCTTGGTTGTCAAGGAAACTTTGGTGGGCACGACAGGGGCAGGTGGCTCCAGCGATGTAGAGCTGACTCGCATGGCTCTATGTGCCGTATGTGCATGTCAAAACTGAACCATGCTTCCAGGTTTGTCGCCCTGGCTGGACGGAATGCTTGGGACGAAGAGAACCATCCTGTCTGCCCTGCTGCTTCTTCTGTACAGCACCTCACATGTAAGTTTCTCATGTGTTTTTTCTGTTTTTGGCTTTTACTTAGAGCTACTGTTTGTCATGTTTTGGATCATTCTCTGACCTCAATCCGTGGGTCTGAAATAATTAATGACCAAGAAAGCCCCTCAGACTGAGAGGAGCCTTTTACGACACTAAAGATGGGTTGTTTATTTACTCTTATTGACAAATAAAAAGGATGACACACAACCCTTTTTGACTCCGTTGACTGTTGCTAACATATACAACTTCTTTTCACTTTTTAAAATCTGGTTTAGCCTTAAATGTGTCTGCTTTGTTAAGTTTACAAAGTTTATAGCTGTGAAATGGAAAGCATAGCACATTATACTAGTTTTATTTGTCACTGATGGGAGACTAATGGTGTTTTAATATAAAGTGTAACAGAGTGATGGTGATTTACAGTGGAAAATCTGTCCTGTCAAGCCTTGCCTGTGGCCACCAAATCCACATATTTGTCCTGTAACATTTAGTGTTTGTTTTTGCCAAACCTCATTAGCAATGTCTCCCTTTGTTTGTTCTGTTTTGTCCTTGTGAGTGGTTCTGCTTTCATCTGGGTTTGAGGTAATGCCTGTATGTCGTGGAAAAATTAACAAATGTTGAGTATGGCACGCACACTTACATAATTAAAAGACATTTGAAGCATAATGAAGTTTTGACATGGAGGTTTATATTTAAATATAAATAAGGTTTAATGTCAACAGGTGCAACCATCCTTAAACCAGTCTTAACAAAAAGCAACAGTAGGAAAAAAAAAAACTTTCAATGTCTGCACAGTCACGGGTTCAATGTGCTCAAGAACTTTGTTCCATCAAAGATCTTGGTAGTAGGAGACGTGAAATAGTGTTCTGTAAAGGTAAATATCTATGAGATAGTGGGAGATGAAGTGGCTAATGAGATGAAGTGGCAGTTTTCATTTAAGTAAAACTTGTGCTGTGCAGTATATCGTAGACAGAATGTTATCATAAGTCAGTGGACTCCAGGAAACAGTTGTGTCATTTGTTTGATTTCTGTGGAAGTGTTTCCTGGGTAAAACTCAGTCCAAATGAACATCTCTGAAGACATTTGTTCAATATTTATCTAGCTTATGACATAAAATAGAGGAAATGGACACTCACCCATCATGGCAGCTGGCAAAAGTGAGCCCTCCTTAAAGTCATGAAAAGGAAATCTATACAGTACTGTAAAAAAGCCCTATAAAACTGACACTTTACACAATTACATCAGAGACTGTATAGAAAACATGCTTACATAACTTTGTGAAAGCTTTATTTCTTTGAAAGGTTATATTGTGTGTGGCATCATTTCTTTTTACAGTGCAATCTCAAACTCACTCTAAATCTCTAAATTCACCAAAGCAATGGTGATATATGAAGATATTGAATAGATGTCATATCAAATAGGCCTCCAGTATATTTTTGATATCCTCGGCCAACACCACTACTGTAGACTGGAGAAAATGTGTGCTGTTAGACAAACGATGGGGCTCTTTCAGAAACAGTGTTAATTGACTTTGGACACCAGACAAGAGAGCTGTAAACCACACAGAGCCCAAAGAGCCCTTGATTTACTGTTGTTTTAAACAACATTAAACAGTGAGATGTCAAAGTAGCCTCCCATACAGCACTTGAGCAAGGATGCCACTTCTGACTTCTTCATTCGCCAGTAGTGTAAATCCACTTGTCCATTCCACTGTGTGATGGATGAGAAACAGGACCTTATTAGAGTGTTATGATATTCATATGGCATACAGTCAGCTAAGACGCACAGTAGCCTTATTACTACTGGCTTTATGAATTAGCTACTTGGTGAATAAGCTTCAAAAATTCTAATTCAAAACCACTTTGCCATTCTGTTGCACATTCAATATCTGTCTCAGCAGTTCCATCAGTTGAGTAAAAATAATGGTCCCATTTCATTCCCTGACACATTGTAAATCATTCATTTGGGACTGAAAATTATATAAAGTACTGATTGCTGATGACAGTAATTCTAAATCTCTGCCTACTCTTTGAAAGAGCATATCAAATGACTGCTGTCTTACTGTATTCATTTGGGTGGCCTTGGTTAGAGGGACTTCATCATTCTTAGAACTGCCTCTTAGACCTCTACAGGACTGGGTGACCAGATGACCCTGATGTCTGGGAACAGTCACCTATTTTGATGGTCTGTCCCCGATAAAATACAAGAAAACCCACTTTGTACCAGATTTCTTAAGCTAAAACATTACTTATTTCAATGATATTGACTGCAGAAATAGGAATGTCCCCAGTTCCCAAAGAAATGTCAGTTATGGTACTAACAGTAATAAGGTTAGCGTTTGTGATTTCAGACATCTGCTGTACTCTTACTGGCTAAGCTCTTCTCATCTTCCAAAGCTGTGTCCATATGTGTGGTCCATAGTCATGGTCAGAGTCAAGAGGAAGAAAAGTACCTGCACTCTTTTTTCACACGATGTACCTGACGAAGATTGCACAGGTCAAAATGGTGTACCAGTCCAAATAAAATTGCTCATGAACCTAAGAGAGCAGTGTGCAGGTACTTCTCTTCATCTTGAGTGTTCACTGTCTTTTATTCAGATTCTTCGATTGGAGCACACTTTTGTATCGCGTCTACTGCTCAGTCACGATTCAATGCCTTTGTGGTCATTTGCAAGGAGACCGAGTCTGAATCTTTGTGTACATTTTTGGACTTCCACTACCATCTGCATTCATTCCCTCTCAACAGAGTCCTGCTAATGTGTTTATATACATCACAAGTGGCATGTCTCTCTTTGTGTCAGTCTCCATTACTCATTATTCATGATTATATTTGGACAACACTTTCGTAAGTGCACCTGTTGTGTACTGAAGGCTTTATGTGTATTTTTTTTTTAAATTAGAAGGCCGCTGTGTATTAGAGAATGAAATTGTACCCATGTGCATGTTTACATGTTATGTGTTTGTGAGAGGAGAGTTCATGTGTATTTGTTTGTGTTCAAGTGTTTCATTTTCTTCTTTAAAGGTGATGGGTTCAGCTCTGGATGCTCTCATAAGATTGCGTACTGAGTATTGGAAAAAATGCAATGACTCTTTAGCAACTCAATTTCCCACACAAACTGGTGAGCGGTCTAAGATACATTCAAACATAATATTGCTTAAACTTACAATACTCCTTTTCATTCCAACAGCTGAGGCATATGTTTTTAAAAACTGCTGCAATAATAGCTGAATTATAGCCAATTCTGTCTTGCCAGGAATCTTTTGCAATGGTACATTTGACACATTTGTCTGTTGGCCACATTCACTGCCGGGAAACATCTCTGTTTCCTGTCCTTCCTACCTGCCATGGATCGGTTCAGGTCAGAATTATAAAACCTTTTGGTTACAAGGCAAGGCAATACAATACAATACAATACAATACAATACAATACAATACAATACAATACAATACAATTAACACACAATGGTAATCCAGTTGGGTGCATAAAAGAACACTGAAAAACAAGAAGGGCACTTGTAATAGTGATTGGTGATTAGCACTGCCATAACGTCACCTGTACATCCCTAATGTAAAGCCTTACCTGACTTCCACAATACTTGCCTTGCCTTGCCTTCCCTTATATAGTTAAAGGCATTTTTTCAAACCATGTGAATGTTTCCCTGAGGTATGAGTGACTTTTGGTGGTGGCACTGTTTTTTCCATTCTTCTCCAGATACTTCAAGAAGAGTATACATGGAGTGCCTGCCAAACGGTACATGGCGCAGAGAGGAGAACTCTACCACAGTGTGGCGAGAAAAAACAGAGTGTGAAAATCATCACTACTACAAGTCAGAGGTGATGATCCTAAACACTCCCAGAAATGACTTCATGATGTAAATGATGTAAAAAGGTCATTTTTAAATGATTCAGACCTTTATCCCAATACCTGACCAGGAAACGTCTTGAAATAATTAACACACTGAATGTTTGATACCCTATTGAAGCAATGTGATACGAACTTGTAATCTGTAATGTGATGAGGTTTACCTCTGCATAATCCAGTGTGTCCATGCACACAGGATGATGAGCTGGTCCGTCATTCCCTCCTGAGGACAATCTCCATAGTCGGTTACTCGCTCTCTCTCTCCTCTCTTATAATAGCCGTCATCATAATGGGAAACCTAAGGTGAGAACTAAGTGCATCAGCCAATGTCAGTTTGCACTGGATAGACTGTCAAAGTTGGAAATGTAATCAAATCCCATTCCATTCTCAGTCACGTCATCCATTAATCTCGTCAGTGTTACGCCTGCTAAAGAAGACCTTATCTCGCCCTCTTTTCTCACAGGAAGCTTCATTGTACCAGGAATTACATCCACTTGAATCTCTTTGTATCGTTTATATTGAGAGCGATGGCAACAATGACACACACGATCGTTTCAACAACAAAAGCTTCCAAATTCCCCAGCGATGAAATGGGTTGGAACACCTATTCAAACTCAACGGTGTGGTATTTTCTGCAAAACAAATCTTTAAAAATGTTTTATTTTGCGCATATTTTCTTGAGCCCTGGCAATGATTTTGATTTGCCTCATAGTATTGTCTCAATACTTGACTGATATCTTTAAAACTTACAAGGGACATGCATAAACAGGTCTTAAATCTGAAGTTGCTGAATTCAAATATTTGACACTCCCAGATCTCTGTGATATGCAAGGCATCCCGAGTGTCCATGGAGTATTTTGTTGGGTGTAATTTCTTCTGGCTCTTGGTGGAGGCGATATTTCTCCACACTCTGCTCTTCACTGCCGTGTTGACCAAACGGAGACTGCTCAAACGATACATGCTCATTGGTTGGGGTAGGTGCTCATGGACAGTCCTTAAATCCTAACTTACTTGACCCCTTTGTCAATGTGTTACAAGTTACGGTTAGTCTTTTATTTTATATTGCGCAGGGTTAGGTCCAATCCACCAAACAAAAGAGGTGCCATCGGTCACTCTGGAGGCAAGCGTTAAACTTTAAGAACTAATCAGGCTTGTAGGCATTTTGACTCTACCACGTTACGCATACACATTGCTTGCACGGAAGACCTGTCACCAACAATAGAGTTGGTTTTATTTAAAATAAAAATTGGAAATACAAAATAGGATTACAATACAAAAACTGTAGACTGTGATAGTCCTAGAAAGAGCAGTTCTAACAATTTAGCAAAGATATAAATAAGATGGAGGAACAGAAAAACCCTTCTAAGATGTCTCTCTCAATCTAAGAGGAAGTGCTCCTAATTGATGAATAGGTATACTGATAATTTGATTAAATCATGATAATATAATAAAACATAGTAAAACATAGTGATAACATGGTTAACTTGAATTGAAATGGATTGGAATACTGGTACATATTGTGATTATAACAAAAATCATAATGTTGATTAGGATTATACTCAAAGCACATTGTGGTACATACTGGAACACAAAAGCACAGAGAAAGTTTCTAAATGCATAATTACAACTTAAGTATATTTTGTCAAGACCCAAGACGTTGTCTCATACACACACCCACACATCTATTTTTCTCTACAGTTTTCTAACTCAAAGTCTGACAGCACTTGTGAACCATGTTTATGCTAAAGCATAATGAAACCCTGTATAATGATCATAGTAAAGCTGCAAATCAACTCGAAGCTCAATTAATCACTAAATTATTTAACAGCCCAGCATAAGTTTTTCAATACAGACCACAGGCTTTGAGGGTCAAGCACAACATTGATTTGAGATGAGATGAGATGAGATGAGTCACTGCCTGACTGTATGTGTTTGATGTGTTTGCTTTAGGGACTCCAATGGGTTTCATATTGCCATGGATTGTGATAAAAGCACTCTATGAAAATATGCAGTAAGAATTTCCAGTTTGTTGCATGCGTGAATGTCAGCTGGTGACAGTCTGTATTTTATCAGGGTTGTAGTCATGTCCCACATTCCAATTTCTTCCAACTGTCTCTTTCACACTCATGTTCAGGCTCATTCTTCTTCTCATAAAACAGTTTGCTCAGCAATTCCTTGCACGTGGGAATGGTTGCATACTCGTCCATATTGAGTGCATACTCTTCCATATGAAGAGTATGCAAGTAACATAAGCAACTCACTAGAGCAAACTAATACACATATACGCTACTCATACAGGTAATACCACCAACACAGAGAACACATACAGAACACAACAGCCATAGGTCATGTACGTCTCTGTTTAGACTGAGTGAGCAGACACAGTTAGGCTTTTGCTGAGATATTTCTTTGATTTGCTTTGACATCACCTAGTGATAGATGACAACTGTGGAGACAAATTAAACAGAATCTGTACAGTAGCCTATACTGGAGTGGGTTGACGGAGGGATATGTTTGTGTGATTTATTGTAATGCATTTGGTCTTTTTCCCTTTGAAGCTGCTGGGTAAACAGTAACAGGCTGATCTGGTGGATAATAAAGGGACCAATTGCTTTAGCCGTGGCGGTGAGTATAAACGATTTAATCCCAGGTCCGCATTTTTGGCTACTCTGTCACTACATTCATCTTTGCTGCCAAAATACCCTTTGCTGATTTGTGCTTGTCACAAAGTATAATCTGTGCTAAATCATAAACCTTTAACCATTAGCTACTACACATTATTACTGGTTGTAGTAATCTCTTTGTCACTTTGACACTTTATCTATATTCCTGAAAAACATTGTTCAATAAATTTGCTTGTAACACCCATGAGTGCATCCTTCTGCAAATTGTAACACAGAAAATGTACTATATATAACCTAGTTCTTTTGCGTGCCAGTGATTCCACGGCATACAGCCATTCTTATCCCTTGTTATCTGGTGACACGTGATGTTGTACAGAAGTAGTCACACGCTATCATGAGCCTATTCAGTCAAATGGCCATGGCTATGGTTCTAATGTCTGCAGAGAATCACAAAATGTCAAGTACACAGCCATTACAGGCAGAACACAAATATCCTCAAGGAGCAGTTCAGTTTGTAATGTTTTTCCATTCACGGTTATGAATGCATTCCACCCATAGGTCTTTTAGCATGAAATGAGCACAGCATGCTAAATATTACACTCTTTTGAAAATATTTTCTCTCAGGTGATTTTTTGCATTTTTCTGAAAATTCTGAAACTCCTGCTGTCAAAACTGAAAGCAGACCAGGTGAAATTCACAGACTACAGATACAGGTATTTCTAAATCTGCTTAAATACCTAATCTCCACAAGCTCATTGGTTATGAGCTATGGATGAAGGCCATTAATATACTGCATGTTTTCTACATGGTTTACCAGTCTAGCCAGAGCAACTCTGGTCCTGATCCCACTGTTGGGGATCCATGAGGTAGTGTTCAACCTGGTCACCGATGACTACATGGACATGAAACAACGTGATGTCCGCAACTTCATCAATATGATTCTCAGCTCAACACAGGTAAGAATGCCAGACAATGGCTTTCACCACTTCTAAAAACTAAAAAAATGATTATGTCGGATACCACATGTGGAAAGCTTTCACAGATGTAATATCTTTGTCTTCTCCCTATAGGGCTTTGTGGTGGCTGTGCTCTACTGTTTTCTAAATGGAGAGGTGAGTCCATTCATCTGGCTTTCATAACAAGAGACTCAAAAGGACAAATTACCTTAATTTAATATTGAAAACTATACCTCATAATCAACCTGTCCCTGTGATAGACTACTCTGTTGTTTTAGTAATTCAAAATGACTTAGAGCTCTGCATTTTCAATCAATATACATTAATCTTTCTCCACTGTCCTGTTGCCTACATGCAAAATCTTGACCTACAGAGTTGAAGCATAAAAGATAGGCTGTAGATAAGCATGTCACCCCTTTAAAACTCTTTATGTAATATAATATCTTGGCTTATGTTCGGTATATGGTACACAAAACACAATGCACTATACGTACTGTAAGTTTTTTATCCCAGGTGAGGGCAGAGCTTAAGAAGAGATGGCAGGAGTTTGCGTGCGGGCAGCGTCTGGATTTACGTAACTGCGTCCGGGGCATGCACCCCAAATACTTATGGAAGTGCTCCCAGAGGGCTGCAGCAGCCCAGTCGGCTGTCAACCACAGCGAAACCTATCAGGAGGTTGGTGGCGGCAGTGGTGATCAAATGCACACTACACATCTCCTGCAGGTGCCGGTGCAGGCCGGAAGGAGCCCTCAGTGGGCCTGCCGCGTCACAGCCCTCGAATTCTACCCACGGAAGAGCCTGTCGAGCAGCGACGGTGAGATGACACTTGGGGAGACCATGGAGGAGATTCTAGAGGAGAGTGAATTTTGACCATAAGAAACTTTCTAAATTACTTAGGACAAACTATTGATTGGAGCACTCTTAGAGAGGCTTGACGTCGGCTGCTTATTTGAAAGTATGATGGGCATCACCAGTGTAAATCTGCACAATTCATTGTGCATTGACAAGTGCTGAATATAGTGTTAAAGTACTTAATCCTCACATATCAATATCTAACAATTAAATCATCATAAATGCAGCCATTTCAGCCATTTGAACGTGACCATATGAAATCCAAATAATCTGAATGAGTCTTAGACCTCCTAGCTGTCTTAAGAAATGAGGGCTTGCCTCCCTGTCTGCTTCTTTTGTAAAATCTCTTTTTGCGAGATCTTTGTTTTTTTATCTATTTGAAAGTGACTTAATATTTATGTTTGAAACTGTGGATTCAAAGTTGTCGGCATTGTAGTGTACAATTACTACCAGTTAGCAGGCAAGGATGTCCCTATTTGGACTTTGTGTTTTGATGTAAATAATAGTAATTCTTGGGAAAGGTCTTCATATATTATGTTGCTCCCCTAAATGTAAATACACTCATTCAACTTATTCAGTATTATTACCAGTGCAGTTCTAAGGAATCTTGGATCTATATGAAACAACCACAGATATGGGGGTTGTGACATGACTAGTTATGGAATTTGTTGAAGAATAAATCTGTATGTGTTGATGGTCATGTTGATAAGATGTATAGTTTTTATATTGATCTGTGTAAAGATTTGCAGTATAGGTATTACAGTTAGATGTTATAGTATACATGGTATATTGTGTAACCTGTATACAAAAGACTTTATTGTGAAGAACGAAATATTCATCAGGACATCAGAAACATTTGTGTAGTTGATATGTGTTCTGTGAAAATTATTCTAATTGTATGCAAAAAATAAAAGACCAAGACATTAATATAAATGCTCATGACAATGACTGCTATAGGTCACTGATGACTGTACAGAAATGATACACATTTCACAAGTTATTTTTCAAATAAGAATATACTTTTCTATCTGTTATAAAACACATTAAATGTTTTAATAAAAGAAAAACAAATCACTTTTGCATTTTGAACTATTCAGATGTCCATTTGGAGTTATGACAGTTTATAACCTGAGGATAAAGTTATCTGATGTTTCAAAAGAGAATAAATAATAATAATCAATGTTTTATCATATTAATATAAATATAATGAAAATAAATATTGGTGAAATACTCCTGTCAATGGTTTTGTCATCTGTCTTTCTCCTAAAATGTTAATGTTGCCAAGCTCTGAATAGCGAATAACAGATGACCATCTGCTGACATCTTCAGCTGAAACTACTGCTTCTTTTCTTTTAACCGCTCCTGGACTTTCTGAGGCTCGTCAAACTGGATCAGTCTCAGGATGTTCTTGTTGTCCATAATTCCCTGAATGAACTCACCCTCTGTTATCTTATCTACAAACAACAAAAACACAAACCATCAGTTTTACATTCGGAAATATGCAAGCTGTGTTTATCAGTAAATGTAAGGCAGACATCTGTTAATATAGCAACCTAAGAGCAGATGGTTGGAAATTAGATAAATCTCTGGAAAATGTAGCTCATCCTGCCAGGGAACATGAAACACATGACAAAATATCTACAGCACCCACCATACATACTTGTCACCACCACAGTCTCCCAGATCGCTTTTTCATAACAAAGAAAAGCAAAGCAGATCGCGGTACCTTGCTAATCCTGCACCTGACAGGACATCAATGGAGATGTTAGCAATTGAACCCTATTAGAGCATTTATGTTTCCCTAAACCTCCAGGACTGCAGGCCAATCAGAAATTACAGGTGATGTTCATTTTGAAACTGGAAATGAAAGGGGTAAAAGTTAGCAGCAATGCCTGCAAACATCAAAAAAATGTAGCTGGAAGAATGTGTAAAATTATACAGCTTATGGCTCATGTTAACAAATTGTATCATGCCCACATTACTCTTTTACAGGAATTAAGAAGAAGAATGTTAATCCGTGAAAATAATCTCTTAATATTATCCACAGCTATTCATTACTTACCTCCTAGGTATTACTAAGTCTTAATAATAGAAATGGTACCACTGTTTTGGTGTTTATGTTGGTTTTGGTTTAATGTTTTTGTGTGATATGTAGGTTTCAGCATCCTTTTGTCTGAGATGGTTCTCAAAGACCTACGGGTATTTTAAAATAGATTTCTGTTCCCATCAGATTCCCTGACAGGTGTGAGGATCTGGTTTGCTTGTTACCACAACAGTGACAATTATAACTATGTGTCAAAAGTTTGACAACAGTCTGTCAAATCCAAGACATTAAATTCAAGAATGTTAATGTTTGTCTCATAATAGTGATGCTTTCTTATTTGCACACAAAACTTAGTCTTACCATTTTCTTTCTTTCCAAAGAAGTCCCAGATTTTGTCTGCTCTCTTTTCAGGGGTATTTTCATCTTCAGGGAGATTTTTCTGGTCTTCTTTGGAGATCATATTGAATATTGACTGCAATAAAACAAATGCAAAACCACCCAATGATATTTGCCAATGACTGCAGCCAGGTCAGTGGCTGCAGGGGCAGCAGAAACCCAAGTTCTCCACTTAAGACGAACAAACTTTTCAAGACAATTCAAACAAACCCTCATATGCGACATCTAATTTTCTTCAACCTCCCCCTCTACATCATCATGGATTCATTCAACTATTTTCCATCCACAGCAATAGACAACATTCAGATTTCTTAATCATGAATATCTTTCTATTTCTCCTCTCTTTCATCATCTTAGTCTTTCTTTTATCATCATCATCATCATCATCATTATCGTCATTCATTCATTACAACCATTCTCCATCCTACCCTGACGATTTCTTGGATTTCGTTCTTGGTGATGCTGCCGTTACGGTCCAGGTCATACAGAGCAAAGGCCCACTCAAGCTTCTCCATGGTCTTGCCCGAGGAGGTGAGGTGGAGCGCAACGATGTACTCCTTGAAGTCCAGCGTGCCGTCGCTGTTTTGGTCGAAGCTGCGGAAGACGTGCTGGGCGTACGCCTTGGGGTCAGCGTCCGGGAAGAAGCTAGCGTAGATGCTCTCAAACTGCTGCCGGCTAATGCGGCCCGAGGGACACTCCCGCAGGAATGTCTGGTACCAGGTGTAAAGCTGCTCTTCGGTGTACCTGGTGTTCAGCTTCAGCTCCTCCAGCACCTCTTTGGACAAAGCACAGCTCTTGCTATTACCCATGACTTGATATGAGAGTGAGCGTTTGTTTGTCTGTGGAATTGGGGATGTGCTTGTGATTGCCAGTTTGTCTGAGCGACTGGTGATGATGCTCTCTATGAGTCGTGCCAACTGTGGACGCAGAGCTTGGGCTACTTAAATAGACCTGCCACAATTTTAAAACCTTGTTTTGGATTAAGAGCTGGTTGTATGTCCACCTGTGATTTGATGGGACTGCACTGTTGGATATGTCTTATGTCAATGAGCATGACATATCAAAAGTAGTTATATCCCAGCGGAGCATGGACTTACCTGGCTTAGCAGACAGCGGGGGACAGCTTGATCTCATCTAATTAAATCTAATGAAATTGCTACCAGGTATCCCACTGTGGCATAGGCTACGCGATTTCTTGTTATAGACATCTGTTGACCAGTATGGCCATGAATAATTTACCTCTTCATAATCATAGGCCTATCATTATCCAGGATATCCACATATCCTGCAAGCTTGTTCATAAAAGACTCAGAATGACAGAGTAGCAGCTTATTCACAACTTTAATTAGAATAATTTGGTATGATTTCTGAAAAGGTTAGAAAACCTAGTATCACAATACATCCAGTGTTATGATCTCAACCATAGCTTTCAATTAGTAAAGGTATTCTGTGATGGAAATAGACTGGCTGTTCTGCACATGATTACATGTGACCCATTTGGATTCAAGCCGCCCCTGCCATCTACCAATTACATTGCAGCTGGAATTGAACAGAGGTTGTCCATTTCGCTTGGAGTGTTCCATTGGCTATTTTCTCTGAACTCTAAGAGTTTTATTTCGGCGAATCAGAGAGGAAATATTACAATTCACATTGACCGTAACAACCAGCTGGCTGCCTGAATTCATCATGGATGGGTACTCAAATAACGCAGAACATCTACCAGAGCGCGTTGGCTATATCACTCGCGTGCAAAGCTTCAGCGCTTGTCATCGCTTGCACAGGTAAATGGGAAATTGATAGCCATACATCATATACTACATTTTGCTTAATGTGTTAACTTACATAAGGGCTAGCGAGGTTTACTGCACCGAATCAAAACGATAAAAATCCGCTGAAGGCATGATGTTGATAGGCTACGACTTCATTGGATGTTACGTCCTATTATCGCAAATCTTTCGAGATGGCATTGCAAATCGGGTTTCCATCAAATACATAAAATTTCACCTGGTTCGGTTTCCATATAAAGCTAAGTATAACAACCAGGCTTAGTAATTATCGACATTTCTGTGTACTTTGCACCGAAGTAGGAAGTATTAGGCTAAACCTGTTGCGTCAGTCGCTCAGCTTTCTGGGAAATGTATTTAGGCTCTGCAGGGCAGTTGTGAAACTAAGCGCATTTTAACCCAACAAGCAATGAAAATGTTTAACTATGAACATTCCTAATAAAAAGCCCTCCTCGCTGACTCACAGCAAAGCACTGAGTGATGAAGAAAATAAGAAGATATTTGGAAAATGCAACAACCCAAATGGTCATGGACACAACTACAAAGGTAAGAGATGCTGTGCTGAAAATGCTAATTTGAAACTGTCGAATCTTTTACAAGGATTTAGGCCACTGTATTCTTCAGCCTACCACACCTATTTGAAACAACAAAATTAACGCTGATATCCAACTGATCAAAGATTTGGCAGGGTTGGTGGCTGAGTACCCTGGCCATGCCTTCCTTTGCTCTTCTGCTCCATTATGATCTCCATACAGTGCTAGTCTGGATTTGATTCCATTGAGCTTGTCTCCGGTAGCATTTTTACCGCGTCCAATCACTGTGCAGACGGAGGAGTTGTGAACACTGAGCTAGAATGCACCAGAATGAATCAGTCAAGGGCTGATCCAGTCTTTTTAAACTTTAACACAAGCAGACCCTCTGCACAAACCGAAGTGTAAGTATGAGAGGCTGGTTTTATTAGCAGGCTACTGAGTGTCATAGCCTCATAGGGGAAAACAGGGTTGTGACACATCATATCTCAGCAACCAGAGAGTGCTGATCAAAACCATTGGCATAGAAATGTTCAGGATTAGTGTCAGATGTCATCTAGGCCACTTGGGAATTTCAGGTGTAAGAAACATAACATTGAGAAGAGACTTTTTTATGCGTAAATGTACATTTTCAGAGAATCAGTGTTGGGGATTTTTTGTTGTTGTTGATCATATGCTTAAATACATAGAGAAACAATACATTAATCAATACCTATCACTGCAAAATAATGTAAGCTATTTGCATACTGTATGATGTAGAACAACTGCATTAAAATATGCTCATAAAACATTAACATTATCAGAGCCTTACAGTGTTCTGGCAAACATATCTTGTGATGACTTGAGATGTGATGCTGGATGAAATCGCATTTTTTTTGTTATGTTTATGTTTACATCCTTGGGTAGATGTTTATGTCCAACCTTCATTAGATTAGAACCGAGGACTGGATACAGCATGCAAGAGGGGGGAAACTCCCTCCAGCCTTGAGTGTTTCCGGAGACTCTGTGTTATTGTTTGGGGGCACAGCCTGCCCCCACTTTGTTTCCAGTTCTCTAAGTGGAAGAAGGTTTTTATTTTATTTTTTTTCAGTGTCATGGTGGTGAGTTGTAGGTTGTGATAAGAACAGAATGTTATAAAAAGTGTTACATGCCATGAAATCATTGTTGACTGTGCCTTTAAGGAAAGGATTTATAGCCTTTCCAAATTAGTGAATGGAATTTCAACAACTGTGTTGGCTCTATCAATGGAGGAAAAAAATATATACATATTTTTTTATTGCAGTGGAGGTTACTGTGCGTGGAAAGGTAACGTTACTCTGGTTTTGTTTTACAGTTGCATCTAAATATGAAAATCTTTTATTTTTTTAAAAAACAATAAATGTTGTTCATTGAAGCAAGTCCTTTAAACTTTTTATCACTCAAAGCCCTCATGCTAAACAATATTTTGGTATGTACATTTGAATAGATTGACAGAAGGACAGGGATGGTGATGAATTTAACAGACCTTAAACAGTACATTGAGGTAAGATAATAATAATAATAATAAAGCCAGAAATATAGTTGATAGTATGATTGACTATTAATTGCGTTAATTACCATACACATTTTAGAAGTAAGATTTTATTTGTAAAGCATGTAACCATGAAGGTATTTGTGAATGTCATTGTGAATGTCATTTATCTCCTGAACTTGGATTTGCGTAGGAGGCCATTATGAAACCTCTTGATCATAAAAACCTGGACAAAGATGTGCCTTATTTTGCTGATGTCGTCAGGTGAGAGTCGTTCAAACCAATTGTTTTAACTTCAGTGTTGTGTGAAGCCTAAATCTAAAATCTATTTAACATGGCTTTATCTTTCTTGCAGCACCACTGAAAATGTAGCAGTGTACATATGGGATAGTTTGGCTAAACTTCTGCCACCAAACCTCCTCTATGAAATCAAGATGCACGAGACGGACAAAAACATAGTTGTTTATCGTGGCGAATAAACTTTGTGTGTGTGTGTGTGTGTGTGTGTGTGTGTGTTCGACACCTCAACTCATCTACATGTATGCCCAGCTCATTGAGAAAGTCCAACATCCTCGGTACACCAGTACATACATGAGGAGCTTGTTTTCCCTGCAACATGGCTAAGCTAGATCTCAAAGTGCCTTGTGTGGTGGAGTTCTGGGCAGTCAAGGCTATGTTGGATTAGCGTAAGTCGTCAGGTAGACTGCCAGGGCGTGATAGACCTGTGTGTTCAGATTGATCCTTTTGAACAAGAGGGATTATATTACCCTGGTTGGGATTAAACCCTCCTCCCCTCCCCCACCCCCTCTCCCTCTCGTTTCACAGCTCCAATCCCGACAGTTAATTAAAAGTGCTTGCTTGTTCCCAGAGGCTGTTTGGAAACCTACAATGTAAAAAATTGGATGAAAATCACCTAATGTTTTGATATGTGGTTTGGTTGTGATGCCTTGATTGTGATCCTATAGAATTGTTACATGGAAAATCTCCCTTGGGATGTCTTTGATGGAAACACAAGAGGGTGCTCTTGTAGTTCTGTCTTCCTCACATCTTAAACAATCTGAGCAAAATTAATGACAAAGTGAACTTTGTTTGGTTAACGTTTGTCTTCTTGATTGTGTAATTGTAATTTTACATCCATTTCAATGCTCTGTTTTAGGCTTAATTAATTCTTTTTTTTTTTGAAGATTTAATAAATCAGTTTTCAAATAGTCTAAAACAATTTGTCCATTATCTTCAAAATTCCTAAATATCTACACATTTCATCAAAGTGATTGTCTGTAAGGCTATAGTTTAGAATTTTGCCTTTGTGTGATTTATAGTGATGTCTAAGGCTGATGGTGTTTGTGACTGAATCCTAGGGAGAGCACGTATAGGAAAAATAACAAATGTCTTAAAATGTATCATCCTTTCAAACATAAGGATTACAAATGTCAGGCCAGTAAATCTTGGTCTGTAAAATATCTCAACCATAAAGCCTGAAACTCCCTTGAAAGGTTGGGTAAGCAAAGCTAAATGATTTCTAACATGGTTAGCCTATATATATATTATTTTTTGGTTGTATATTATTATTCGTTGGTCTTTCTATATAATCATTCACATATAATGTGAGTCGATTTGGACAAAAGCATCTGTTAAGAAGCCTAAATATAAACAATAAACAATTTTGACATCATCTATTATCCCTTAGTCTTCCATTACAAATATTTTGAATAGTTCTCTGTGGGCGTCAGTCAGTTCCTGCAGTAAAACTGATGCATTCTACTTCTCACTGTCAGTCTGCATCTCACTGTTAATGCCAAAAAAACTACCAAGACTCAAATATTGTCTTCGTAGAACTCATAGTTGCAAAGGGGACACAACCTTTACGCAGAAACACATAGATGTGTCTACAGAGTCCCTAAAATCACTCAGATTCCACTAGCATGTGTCACACCACACCAATGAACCCATAGATCTCCATAATGCTCTGTGAGGAAATAAAAGATCTCACCTCAAACCCAGAGACCTGTAATTACGTGCGGAATCGAAAAGAGTGAAATTATATCAATCATGGGGTAAAAGGCTGTCATTAGGCCATCGCCTCGTGAAAAATACTTGGATAATGTTTGGATAATGTTTTAAAAAAAAAAAAATCAGGTCAGTGACATGATGAAACTGTGACTAGCAAGGGCTTGTTCTTGTGTTCTTGTGTGTGTGTGGTGTATCCCAAGGCCTGGACTCATGGTGTTGACGTCACCTTTCATGAAGCCTCAATCCCAACTGATCTCCAGTCTATGTGTCACTGCTACAAACACTTTTTTTTCTTATTGGTGGGAATTTTTTTTTTTTCAGACAGGAGTGAACAAGACCATGATAGCTCTCCAGATACATGCTGGTTATCTTTTAATGTGCACTGTAACCAAACAAAAGGCCTATTCTTCAGTGAAAATGGGCAACGTGCCAAGCAGTGCATTCTTCATATGTAGGACCACAGCTGTCCAGCCTTGAGGCCTCTTGTAATGAAACAGCCTCAGCATCTTAACAGCTTTTTTCTCTGCGACACAAAAACCTGTTCCCAAGGCTGTGGAAATCTCATGAATGAGGCCGGACAAGGGGATACAAAGCATGAATTTACACTCAGTTTGATTTTCTTTAGCTGGGCTTTGCCAGCATGAACGCAAGTCAACAGTGGGACATGTCGCAACACTGCCACTTGCTTCAACAAATTAACTTGATTTAAATTGATATGCCCACTGACGTTTTACAGTGCTTATGCACAATGGCACATATTGAATTTGGAGCCATAAATCAAGCATGTACTTTCAGTACATCAATCCCAATGAGTTATAATTATGTGAGGAAGGGTTTTTATACCTTTTGAATTACGACTTTCCTTGTACTACCTTGTCTGAAGATCATATCCTCAGTAATTTGTTGAATCTGAGTGAATCTTGCTCCTAAGTGTACTGTCTTAATGTCAACAGGTATAACAGAATGAGGCTTTAAACCCTTCTACGTTTTGGTTTGAAATGTGTGCATGAACTGACAGACAACATGAAATCCTGCAGAGGAGAAGAAAAGGATGGTGAAAAACAATGCACAGGTGGGGAGATCATCCTGAGAAAATGCTCTCTGTATACAAAAGTCAAGTGCAAGTTCTGGTTAGTCACACTAGAATTTAGACATGTTTTCCAGTGTCAAGTCTTTCCAGTCTTGTTTACACACGTTTCCTTTATGATCTAAGAGGAGGCAGCATATCTTCTGTGTTATTGTTCCATGTCTGTTGAAAATCCTAAATTTCATGCATGATATATTTCTCCCTGAGGTTACACTGCCTATGATGTCTTGTCAGGTCATTAAGGCTTCTTTAGGTAGATGACAGATTATAGGTTAAAAAAAGGAAAATCAGGTAAATGTCATTGTCTGCTAGCACTACTACTATTATTCTTCTCAGTGCACACACACACAAGGCATGTATCAATACACTCAACTCACAATACAATACAATTAATGATATTAAGGTCACAATTGGATACCATATGATACAATTTTATACATTTTTAATGCACAAATAATAATTAAAATTGCTGCTACTAAAACTGAATTAAAAGAATTGAAATTAACCAAATTTGTTTGTTATTTTTAAAAGTGACCCCGAAAATATGTAGCTAAGCCTATTACCAACACTGCTGCTGAAGTAGGGTGCGCTGCTGAGTTTGACTGTTGTGTTGCCGAGGCCTAGGATAGTAAACCCATAGCCATAGCGACTGAGTAGGCTATGTAGACATGTAGGCTACAGAAGTTCTTCATGGACAAAATCGGACAGGAGTTTAGTCTATACCCAGGTTTGCTGTGTGATGACACTTGGTATCCACCCCTTAGTGGGCCTAAAGAAAGTAGCTTAATTATGGTTAACTTTTAAATAATAATGGAAAAAACGTATCGCGATTCAATTTTCATCTCAACCGATATATCCTCACGGAGTCGTATCGAAATTTCGCCGGTTGACTGTGTATCGTTACATCCCGAACATACACACAGAAACACACTCAGCTAGCACTACTACAATCATTCCTGAACACTTACATGTGCGCAGTGCACGCACACAGAAATGCACACACACACACACACACACACACACAAACAAGTTTTCTGCCTGTCACTGTTTTACAGTGGTATTTTCCTTGTTGATATTTTCATGATAATCATAATAGTGGTATTGTGGTTAGGTTTTATTTAATAACTGAGTCCCTTTTTATTGCAGGAGTACTTGGTTGTTCCCAGAATTTTGTATTGTTCCTCTTGTTAGATGCTAGGAAAGAATGTAAACAGAACATCAGGGATTTTAACACCATCAACAGCACTCCAAACCTTTTCACTGAAGTACTGGGCATTAACAATTAAGGTGCATGGTGACAGATGAAGTCTCTTTTAAAAAGAGGATTACTGTTCTCTCTCTCTCTCTCTCTCTATCTCTGCTGACAGTAGGTGGTGATGATGGCTCCAGCAGGAAGGGGTTTGTGTGTGTGTGTGTGTGCATGTGTGTGTGTGTTAGAAGTGAGTTCTGCTTGAGCCTGTTTATGTTTTCTTTTTCTCTGTGGAGTTCCCTCCCCCGGTCTTGGCCACACCACAAATGCTCAGGGTCAGGTAACAGGGGTAACTGAGAAAGAGAGAGAGAGAGAGAGAGAGAACAAGAGACACACAGACTGTAAGAGGACGAGTGAGAGAAAGCAAAAGTAGGCGGGCAGTGCACTTGTCTCTCACGGCTGGCGTCAGACTGAGAGCAGGATGGCGAGCCACTCCACATGCTGAGGATGGAGAAGAGAGTATGTGTGATTCAGACTGACTTCCACCAGTACCGACCCTTCAACGCCTTTCAGTCCAGGCCACTGATACACGTAAGGCTCAAGTCTTTTCTCTCTCTCTCTCTCTCTCTGTCTCATTCTCTCTCTTGTGTCATTCTAATAGCTCTTCAAGTATGTCGCTTCAAACCCACCCACTTGTCTGGACACAGATGTTTGCATGTACAGATAAAACACTCTCTCTCTTTCTCTCTCTCTCTTTCTCTGTCACACTCAGTCAGTCTCACACACACACACACACACACACACACACACACACACACACTCTCAAACGTTTCAGGTACTGCACTCCTTGTGTGTTCTGAGTGGAATCCCAGTTTCATCATGTTTAAAGTGGAATGTGTTTTATCTTGCTCTCCTTTGGAGAGAAAGAAATGGTTTTCCTCCGACAGACTGACTTTTGGATAGACAAGCGCTAAGACTAGACACACAGACTAGACGAGGGGCAAACATGCTCTTCTGGAATGCAAACAGCGCACCCCTGCAGCTCAGAACAGAGAGGAGGGAGGCAGAGAAGGCATGTGTGTGTGTGTCTATATGTCTGTGTGTGTGTATGAATTTGTTACAGTTAACTTACAAATAGGGACAAATATTTTTTTCTGTGCTCACATGCTATGACAGCTGCAGTGATACAAGTTGTCTGAGAGTCTGCACACTTGTTTTCTGTGAGTTGAATTTTGTCTGAGGGGTCCCAGTCTCTTATCACCTAATCAGAGCTGTCTCTCCCCCTCTCGTGTCAAACCCATGCGGGCACTGAGGATCTCACCCCATGCTGCATACTGCACCAGCACAGATGGCATCAAGGAGTCTTTTAAATGCCTCCATTTCATGCTGCCTGTTGATGTATGACTGTGCTTGGCATATAGGTCACGACTCAAGTTTACTGGGCCACCAGGCTTGTTGCTGCAAGTGAGTTTGCGTACAATAGCTTGATAGGCAATGGTACTATCTTTAGAATTATAATAATGAGATCATTCAATTTGGCCATTCTTTCTTTTTCATTCACTGATAATTTGGTTGTCTCCTTATAATAACAGTTTCAGTTATTATTTTTTGAATTATTTACATCATTGAACATGCTAGTTGGCATGATTTTTGATTATGTCTGCATAAGTTGTGAAATAAAATAATTGCCACAGTGTTTGAATACAAAATCCCAAAGTTGAAAATGTATCTAATATACATACTGTATATTCAAAGAAGAAAGACAGAAGAAGAAAATGTAATTCAGGTTGATACATTAAAATACATACCAACAGAAGTTTTAATTATTGATAATTAATTTCCCCCAACTTTCAGTTGTGGTGATACTGAATGCCATTTGGCATGACAGAAGTATGATACTATGATAATTATCTACAGAGCATGATTGTGTGTTACACATTCTTTTATAAGTCTAATATAACATAAACAATAGCCTACAAAACAAAGAACGAATCAATCTGGTAACAGGAGATATTTATTAATCAAAGATGTGACCTGATGATCTCATGTACAAAGTAAATGATAATAATGATAATAACAACAACAACAACAACAACAACAATAATAATAATAATAACAATAATAATAATAATGGTAACCTAACAGACTTAACTCCAGTTTTTAAAATCCTCCCTTATGAGTGTTTGCAGATTGAGTCCAGCTTGATGAAAGACACAGAGCTCGTATCTTTGTCAAGTGCTCAGATTTTGGCATCAGACACGGGACACGGGCAGTTTATTTGGAAAATTGTTGTTCATGAGTTAGGCTGAGGAAAATTGAATGTGAAGTCAGGAATGTGTGAAGTCATGACATCGCTTCTCAGACGAAGCCACGATCCCCAGCTCTCTGATGCACTGACAGTCAGAGATATCACCTTACTGTATGCCGAATACTCTAAATATCATCATTTGTGTACTTTGACACTTGTGTGTAAATCTATCCAGGCAAACATCCTCCTCTCTCAAGTTGAGACATGATGGAGAGGATTTGTTATGGCCTGTGGGGATATACAGTATTTGAACAACTGTTGAGGTCTAGTAGCAATTCTTCAGCTAATTTTGCTGACAAGGAATTAAACCATACAATACAGTGTAAGTTAGCCAGGTGTGCATCTTGAATTTCAAATGTATTTCAAATGCAGTGATCAACTTATTTTTGTCTTTCCTATAATGATAAATATTAGATAAATGTTAGTTTTTGCTTCTACTTGAGCATTCAGTCTCTCCCAGAAACCATGCACCATATTCCCCTATACCATTTGACTTTACTGGTGGATATGTAAACACAATTTGTCACTTTTGTCCAACATATTTACACAGACCTCATCTCAGTGTTAGACTGAGACAGTTTGTTTCTTAATGACAGTTGATTTGTAGTGACATAGACGCACTCTGCTCAAGCCAGGACAGGCTTGTTTCTTCATCTCCTTGATGGCTTTGCTGTCAAAACGGCTTTTGTGCTGGCTCTGGAAAATTAACTCACATCTGTTTTTCCATGCAATAGGAAACTACAAATTTACACTCTTGCAGCTAAGCCAAATTTGCCTGTGGAATCTTGTTGATTGTTAGGGGGATATTCGAAAAGATTGATTGATGGGCAGTGAAAGCAGTGGATGTTTGCTGAGCTCCATTTCAGATATGCTTCAAGGTTTCTGCACAGTAAACAGGACAAGTAGGCCAAGGCTCTATAGTCTGTAAAAGCCATATGTCAGACTATAATGCTCTGCAGGGTATAGATTGACATGTATCCTGTAAAGTTTAGCATTTCAGGTGTTTATGTTCAGAAATGCATGGGCAGAGCAGTATAACTTATTGCACCGGCCAATATTTACTTCCAGATCTTTCTTGGAAAAAATATGTGCACTAGCAAGCTAAGTCTTTAAAAAAGTCAGTTTTCAGCAGACAGTTGCCCGGTGAAACGCGTTTAAAACTCACTTGTCACATTGTATCCATCGCAAGGTTGCCTCTTGGCTTGTTGCACTAATAAAACCAAAAAGTCTTGCCTCGTGTCCTGTGGGTGGCTGGGATGCAGTAGGCCTACCAGCTGTTGGTAGGCCTTTGCTTATGCCTGTGAAAATCACATAGAGTAGAAACCTGGATGGAGGTTGATGCTGCAGCCTAAGAGTCAAGTGCAGTTATCAGTTGCATATAAACTCAGCCTTCAGTTGATGGAGAGCTGTTTACTCAAAGTATATCTCTGGAAAGGGTGAGGGGTGAGAGTGTGAGACCCTCTGGAGAGGGTGACAAAGACAAGACAACTATGGGCCTGAAGCAGGTCTTAAAGCTTCCCTTTGCCCAGACAGAAACACAAGTTGGAGTTCCACTCAGTGCCAAGTACAGAGAGAATTCCTTTGCAACATGTGTGAGACACAGTCGTAACTCACACTTCTCACATGTGGAGTGTTTGGGAGATTTCCTTATCTCTCATCTGCAGGGATCTGATGGTGATGGAGAATGGCTTCTGGTGTGGACCATGAGTGCTATTGTTTGTTTGGAAGCTTCTTCCTATAAAGCTACTAAGAACTGAAGCCAGATTTGACCATGATCAAGGTTGAAAGGTCTTCCTATTTGCTATTCTGGAATATGTGCAGAATCTGTATCCTCCTCCTCCTCCTCCTCTCTGCTGTGGCATTGCCAGTGAAGAGCAATCCCATTTCCATCGTATCATCTCGTCCTTCAGTGGAGAGCCAATGCAACACATTCTCTCTAAACTGGTGAACTGAAAGTTTCCAGTTGGGGACAAAATCAGGGAGATTTTCTTTTATTGTGAGCCAGGTTTAGAGACCCTTTTGGGGGTGAGGTAGACAGGGTGGGATGGACTAGGATGACGAATAGGAATGGGGATTTATTGGTGTGTGTGTGTGTGTGTGTGTGTGTGTGTGTGTGTGTGTGTGTGTGTGTGTGTAGCCGGGTTAGAGTAGGGCATCCAGATGAGAGTCAGAGTGAAAGAGAGAGAGTCTGGAGGAAAAAAAAAAAGACAGAAAGGGACTTTTTGGGCTACTCAGGTTAAGCCGCTGTTGCAGTGTGCATTCAGCAGCGGGGAGCAGGGATGAGGGAGAGAGAGGAGCTGAAGAAAGCCATCGAGCAGACGGACCGTCTGCTGTCTCGAGTGCGCGAATTGGAAGAAGAGAACTCCAGACTAGGCAGGGAGAAGAATGAGGCTCTCGTTAAGAAGCGCTCCGTAAGTCCCTTCACTCTCTCTATCTGTCTGTCTGTCTGTCTGTCTGTCTGTCTGTCAAGGATAGCACAGTAGGAGGAGGAGGATGAGGTGGGTGAGGGTGGGAGGCAGGGGGTACACAGGATGTGTGCAGGGGAGCGCTCTTTTTTTTCACCCTATGTTAAGTTTACCTTCTGTTGGAGAAGAAGCATCATGGCTCCACTGTTAAATTCTGCATGATCAGACATCAAATTTTATGGTCAATATCCAGTTGCGATACTGGCTGCCAAGTTTTGGTTGATAATAACATGCCTCCTGATGAGTGAAAATGGGGGCGCATCCACCTCTGTATGATAATAATGAGACTTCAGAGGTTATTTTATGGCAATGTTGATCCTGATTCAACGTTTATTGAGGAAAGGAGGTACCTTGAACTTGCCTGTGCTTCTGTTGTGGCACTGTTATCAAACAGGACGAGGCAATATTCAGTCTTCTCCCTCAAGCAAGTGTAAAGTGATTGAGTGGTTCTTTTGGCAGTATCCACTCGACCCGCCCCACCCCACCTTGAACCTTGAGGTGATGATGAGTGCAGTGGCAGGAGAGTGTAATGTCAAAGTTATTGCTTTGGCGCTTTGCTTTGGGGATGGAAGAGTTTTTTGTTTTGTTGGGATAGAGATAGTGCTTTAGGGCTTTACTTAGAGAATGTAAGAGGGATGGAAAAGGGGTGGAAATTGAAGAGGAGAGAGGGGAGAAAGGGAGAGAGGGAGAGAGACAGAAATAGAGAGAGATGGAGAGAGAGAGAGAGAGAGAGAGAGAGAGAGAGAGAGACAAGCCATTTTACCAGCACTAGATGAATTGCCACATGCGCTACTCACAGCCAAGTGCTGTGATTATTTCCAGTGCTGATTGCATTAGCAGATACTCCAGGCCCTAACTCCTGCAGCTTAGCTATTCCTCTGTGCTACCTATGGGCTTTAAATGGCCTGCTTCACATTGCAACTTACAACTATTGCAACTTTTCAGAGGGACCTTGAAGTCCATGTAAATGTATATGAGAATCTTTAATCCCAGAGAAGAGTTTTGTCTCAGTTAATCTCAGTTCATCTGCAGAACTAATAAAAGAATGTAATGAAGAAATATTTCCTGCAAATATTTAATGCAAACAGGGACTTAATATTTGTTCTTGAATTATAGATTTTCACTGACAACTACAGAAATGGTGGCTTGATGCACATCACTGCGCCAGTATTTAGTCTTTATTTGCACAGTAAAATGGACTGGTAAGAAGTAGTTATTTGTGGTCTCTCAGCATGCGAGGATGAGGTGCTGCCAGTATCCTGGGTAACCGAGGCACACTGGAGGGACTTTAAGCAGAGCTATCAGAGTGCTACATTTCTCTGACCTGGTTACCTTGATGACGAAACCCCTTTTCTTCTCCTCCAAGTGTGGAAAAAATACGTTTTTTTTCCACATTCTTCTCGTGCTCTCTCCCCTGCCTAAAGTTCAGTGGCTCAGTTTTTTTTTTTTTTTGGGAGGGGGGTGCATTCCCTTGGCTGTCACCAAAGAAGACAGATTCCTGGATCTTAATAAGCCATGATGATCTAGAGTTCTACCAGGTCGTTTGTATACTCCGTCGCTTATAGAGCAGTCTGGTTTGAATATCTGGTCACGTCCCTATGGCATTGGTTCTCGGTCCGTTTGTGTATCTTACTTATTTCCCAGGGCTGATTAAATTGCCCCCCTGACTCCTGAATATTTATTTATTGTAAAGTACAGTTTTGCTTCTGTTATTCTTCCTGACAGATTACATTATGCTACTTTACTGTTGATGACAGACTTAAGATTGTGAATGTAGTAAATAACACAAGAGTGTGTGTAACATCATATCTGTATAAATAACATACAGTGTACGCATGGACAAAAGATTAGCATTGGCCCAAACTTGGTCCAAAACACAGACCACAAGTTCAATTTTACATTACTGTAAAATACAAAACTCGAGTCATGAGAGCCCACCATTTTAAGTCTCGGTAATTGATAATGCAAAATGAGAGCAAACACTTTTCCAGAAATATCCAGATGCCCTACTTTAGCATGTGGAAAAACTTTAAGGTCTGGACCCGTTTTCTGGGGCCTGGGGCAAGATTTGTGAGCGAGGCCCATGTCCTCCTTCAGAGTTAGCTGTAGCTGTGGCCAGAGAGGAGGAGGAGGAGGAGGAGAGATTCATTTGGCATGTATCTCATTTGGTTCCACAATGAATAAATCAGCCGTGGCACTTCCTACGTGATGGCTGTGAGGTCCGTGCATTGGTCCTCTTTGTTCTATTCCTGCTATGTATTTTTAAGGCCTTCATTCTGGTATTAATGTATTAGTCCTTATCAGTGATGATCAGGCCATCATACACACATGCATGCAATACATAGCATCTGTATTCAGTAAACCATCAACCTTCTACTTAAACTATTTATTTTTCATCTTGTGTCATATTATGTGTGTATGTATGCACAGGCTTGGTAGATCTGTGACCATCTGATCTTATCTGATCTCTCAAATCAGTTACAGCTGAATAAAACTAAACATGTGCAGATAAAAATAATCTTGGATGTTGTTAAATACTGCCACTGAATTCTAGTTTCACAGTGCATCTGGCCCAGGTTTTGCACTAAGCCATCTGAATAAAGATAAATATTTTGAATGAGGGTTTTTGGCATTAAACTTTCGAGACACCTCAGGTAAACATTACTGCTCATTTAAGCATATACATCAAGCAAGCAGCTTATTCAACGGGACTTCCCATGATACTTTAATGTTTTCCAGAAGTAACTAACATGCCACTGGTAGTTGGGGGGGGAAACCCACAGCAACGTCTCACTCAAAGAACACACAACCCTTAAATTTTTAAACACTGTCAATTTAGCAAAAGTGAAAAGTCCAGGAGTAAATGAAAGAAAGGGGTTTATGGTGGGTTTACAGCATTCTTGTGACCTTTCCAAAGCATATTGTTGCACCAGGGTGCAGTTGTAAAAATTTACAGCCTACAAGCTGAAAAAGGTAGTCCAATTGTCTGTGCTACAACCAGTGCCGCTGACTAGCCATCGTCTGAGCACGTTTTGTCTACGGTGTGTGTGTGTGTTTGTCGTCGTGGGCGTAAATGGCACATAGTTTGATACCAAAGGGCTCCTCAATGGCACATATGAGAAAGGACCAGACAGTCACTGGAGTTGTTTTGTCTCAAGCCTTCTCATGAGGGCATGCCATCACTGCTCAATGTGGGCTTGATGGGACGCCCCAACATGAAACAATTTTGTCTGAGCCCAGCTGGGTGATGCTCAATGGGAATAAGAGCCTTTTTCTTTTCTTGACCTGAATGGAGTCATGGGCTGAATCAGGTCTATCCTTGGTGCCACCTGTTTTGATGTTATCGCCAGTGCTCTCTGAACCTCTCGGCCCCTCAGGTCGATACCCAGTGTACACAGTCTGGGTAGTTCATTCAAAAACAACGTTAGTAGTAAACATGGATACAATATCCCTTTTGTTCAACCGGGTCTCCATGAATGGCGCTGCTTTGTTCAGGTCCTGTGGGCTGTTGATATGTGGGTCCTTTTCACCAAATCACAAATGAGATGAAAAGTCCAATTTTCAACAAACAAAACACCCCTCTGTCCCCTGATTTTTTTTTCTTTTTTTCTGCCATTCTTTGGCTGATTGATATGATAATATCATGTCTACAGTTACTAGAGATGAACAGTAGAACACGACCCTCATTCACACAGTCCTCTGTCACCCAACACTCTTCACTGGATGAGGTCCCGAGGGGGATTCTCAGACACTGGGACGAAAACACCTGTTTCTGGAAAGAGGCAAAAAGAGCTTGTAGACTCATGTAATGCACGGACTATACCCAGACCTAGCTGTGCGTGCTCTTCTTAAGCTTTTTTGAGAGCACCCTGAGATAGGAATCAAAACAGAGGGGCAGCTGTTTATTGAGCAGAGAAAGGGGAGAGAGAGAAAGAGGTAGACAACAGAGAGATGAATCAGAACATGGCGAAGGACAAGCAATAACAGCGTGGAGAGGAACCCAAACAAAGGGTGAGCTGGCGGATCAAACACACACACACACACACACACACAGAAACTCTGGGGATCTACTGTACGGCTCTGTCTGGCTGGACAGGGAAGGTTGTATGCTACCTGCATACCTGTGGGAGACCTGTGGATTGTGGTGCTTTAGCTACTGCTCTGTGCTCGTGCTTCTGTGCCTGCTGCTTATCCAAGAGGAACAAACAAGGAGAGCGTTGCGTGTGAACACTGGAAGGCGTCTGTCTCTGAAGGGGATGTCTGTAGACCTCCAGCCGTGCCACTGCCTTTCAGAGGACTGCAGGGAGGCCAATGGGATACAGGGTGAACCTGACTCAGATGACCTGGACTGGGATAGCTTTAGCACAGCCCTTCAGCATCAGTTGACTGTTGTAGGTATTTTCTTGTGTTGGTGTGTCTCTCTTTATCTCTCTCTCTCTGTGTGTATGCATGTGTGTTTCCATGAGTGGCTTATCTAAGTGTATTTCTGTGTGTGTGTGGGGGTGTTGTAACGTGTAGATGAGAGTAGCTTCTGTACTGTTTTTCTGCGTGTTATATACCGAATAAGTGATTGCTGATGGAAAATGCAGAGGGTGTGTATGTCATGAGAAGTTTGATTCATGGCTGAAGAGGGGAGAGGATAGTCTACAGTTACAGGTGAGAAATACACCTGAAGGATTTGGAGAACCACCAAATACCACAATAGCAGCTGCGCATAGGATGGTAAAGAAATCATCACCATAAAAAATATAGGAGTCTATGAATCAGTCTTATAAGCCTCTCCCATGTGAAAAGGTTCCTTTCCATAAACTTGGGGAGAGGAGCACTGTGTTTGGTGTGCTATGCTAGAGGATCTTAAAAGTAACTTAGCCTCTTGAAAATATAAGGTATGAGAAATGCAGTATGTTAAGAAATCATGTTATGAAATGAAAACCCTCTTGTTGTAAATCCCAAGTCAATACAGTATTTCTGCCTTTGGTGTGTTTCTGTGTGTGTCTGCCTTCGATGTGTTGAGATTCGAGAGGTTTTCTGAGCTGAAGGGCTGAGTCAAACAGAAAGCGACAGGCATGAAGTACATTTATGGAAAGCAAAATATCAGTGTGGTGGTCTGCATAATCTCTTAACTGCTGGTGTAACGTTGCCCTGATATTTTCAACCCTAATGACTGGTGCATGAATTCAAGTATAAGCTCACAACATAGCTGAGGCATTTCACATCGGCCCCAGCTGCTAGCAGTCTCCTTTTTTGTCCTGACTTGACCAGTCTTGACCAGATAAATTATTTTTTATATGCACTTCACTGGTGGAACGTCTACATATATATATGCATTTGTGTCTTGGGATACAGTATACGTGTCCTGGGGTTCAAACCACATTTCATCAGCCTTCTGTGCGGTAAGATGTATTACTTTACCGTGTGTCTTTTTTTTTTTTCTGCGTTTGATACTACTCAGCTCTTGGGACGTCTTTCATCTTTATGGAGTAACTGCCACTGCATGCGAGAGAGGCTTTTTTTCTTTCCCCTCTTCTCCTCTTCCCTTCTTCTCACCTTTCCTCTGAGTCTCTTCCATACCATCCTCCCTCTTCTCATCTTCTCACACCCTTCTCTCTTCTCTTTCCCCAAACTCTTCTTCTTTGTCTTCTATCTCTCTCTTTCACTCTCTCTGTTCTGTGTATCCTGGGCAGCTTCTGCAGAGCCAGTCAATGGATGAGTACAGAGATGACCTCTGTCTTCTCCCTCACCCATCATCCTCAACCCTGCTTCTAAACTCTGTTCCCATCTCCTTCTCTCCCCTTCTTCTCCTTGTCCTCTGACTCTTTTACCAGAAGAACCTTTAGCATGTTAGCATGTGTAGTTTTTAAAAAAACAACTTCAACTCCTTCATAATCCAAACTTAACTTTCTCTGATCTTCTCCTCTCTCCTTCAACATTCACTCGTCATATTCTACCCTTCCACCCCTTTTCCCTCCATCTTCTCTCCTCTCCTTGCTTTCTCTCCTCTCCTTCCCTCCTTCCCCCTCCCCCCTTCCCCCTCCCCAGGAGCAGGAGAGCCTGCAGCAGGCGGAGCAGCGGTGCGTTCAGCTGGCGGTGGCGCGGCGTGAGCTGGAGGCTCAGGTGACGGGTCTGAATCAGCGGCTGGAGGAGGAAGAGGTCACCACCGCCCAGCTGCACGCCCAGCGCCACCGGCTGGAGGCCGAGTGTGACAGCCTGAGACACGACCTGGAGGAGCTGGAGAGCACCCTTGGTGTTGTGGAGAGGGACAAACAGGTGAGGAAGGAATAGAGGAACGGAGGGATGGAGGGAGACTAGGGAGACAGCGTGGAGGTTGAAGCAGCTATAATGCATTGCTGATACTGTGATATGTGGGTGAACTAGAGATGCTCTCTGAACTCTATTTCAGTATCTGGATACATGCACTGTATGCTGAAATATGACACACGTAGATCTCAGCATGAATGGCTTCATTTCCTATTGTAGAATGTTCTGGGAGCTTGCTTGCATCATCAGTCTTAGAATGTGAAGATTCACTCAACATCTTTTCAGTGAGTGTCAATCTACCACTCAGACTGTTATGCCATTACATAGTTGTGTTTGTGTCAGCGTGACATTACACTCTTATGAGGTATGCGCTGTGTTAGGAATGGATATTATAGGTATGTTTATTACCTTCTATTTTTACTGTAAGTAGGTTTAAATCTTTGACTGGTTTAGCTGTCAACTCCTCTGTTCTGATTAGAAGACAAAGTTTCCAGCTGCAGTCCTAGACCCTTGATGGACAGTAATGTCAAAGTCTATTTGTGAATGCTGAAGCACAGCTTCAGGGAACCGTGTCTGTTTAGTGGAGTGACAGCGAGTGACTCATCCTGGTGAATCACTGGGTTCATCTCAGGCTTGAGGTCTCCGTGTGTGAACTTTTTCTCGGAAGCGGCTTGGAAAATACAAAAAGGTGTCAATCCACATGCCCACTGTCAGGTGGCATGACCCTGAAAGTGGAATCTGAAGAAAAGTAAACTGGGTTAGTAAGGATGCAAGACTAGACCTGCGCTGTGTAAAATTTTCTTAAAGCGTAATGCAAATGTTCTTATTAAACACTGTTATACACTTTGTATTTGTATTGCCTGTTACCATAGCAGCGAGCCAGTGTAATGTGGATTATACTGCATTAGAGGAATCTTTAACATGGCATGGCTTTTATGTGCAGTGAAGACATAAATGTATTGAATCTTTGCAGGAGAAGAGGCATGTATATGCACAAGCAATTTCAAGCAATTCTAAACACCAGTGTTGAATCATTTGGGCTGAATTCACCCTGTTATGACATGCAGTGGTGTTTTGGAATTTTATCTGCCCTATTTGGATGTTTACATTTATCTGGTGCAGTATTTTCTTTACAAAGGGGTTGATTTCTTGACTTTTGGAGAATCAATTCAAGAAATTTTTTATTTCTGCTTTATTAACGGTTTTATTTCTGAAATGAATAGATTTCAGACCATACGTTTTTCTCATAATTTACATCTATCAAAGTCAAGTCAAATTCGGACAAAAAATGCTCTGAGCTCTTTCTTACCAACTTTATTTTTACTTATGTTGCTTTTAGTGTGTCATAAGATGCCCCTAAGCGCTAAAGGTGGTAAGATGACAGTGGTAATTTTAGGATGAAAGTGCTGCAGGATCTGTACAACCCCCCCTCTCCCTCTACCCACTCCCTCTCCATCTGCTTTTCAAACACTGAACAGGCCTCAACACACACACACACACACACACACACACACTCACACTCACACACACACACACACACACTCTCCCACCCCTTCCTTCACCCCTGTCTCCTGTCTACATCCACTGAAGCCACCGCAAGCATGTTTTTTTTTTCACTTTGATGTCAAGAGTAAGAACATAATAAGTATCCGTTCTCAGCGAAGGTTAATAGTTTAGGAGTAGCTTCTGATGCGTGAAATGGATACTTGCATGGTGCTGCTGACAGCATGAGAAGAAGAGAGAATCTGCCAAAGCTAAAACGATTGGGAAATGTCTGAATAGTTGAAGTGTCTGTTCACGAGTGGTGTGTCATTGCGCTTCAGAACGCAGACCTGAGCGTGAAGAAGCTGACGGAGGAACTGCTGCAGAGGGAGGACCTGTTGCAGAAACTCCAGAAGGAGAAGGAACACCTGGTCGAGCTCAGCCAGGTGAGACTCGGTGGATGTTGCATAATAAGGGGCTCTTGTGTGTGAGTGTGTGTATGTGTGTGTGTGGAGTGGAAGTTTGGGGTGTAAACCTGAGAAACAGAAGCATGTAATCAAATTAGTGCTCATAGGGAAACTGTGGTCCTCCTAACTGCAACAAGAGTAGTATAAGCTGAAGGTACTTACACAATACCTCATGGTGAATAATACAGTCATGACTTGGGGTTTGCTGTTAAAAGACAGGAGGTGCCTTAAGGGTTAAATAAAAATCTTTTCTGTCATCTCAATTCAGCAGTGTTTATGACACAGGATATAGCTGCACTGTCATTTTATGTGCCCTATCTTGTTATCTTTGGCATTATACATTCCCTTGTTTGTCTGCAGTGTCAGTGTGTGTGTGTGTGTGTGTGTGTGTGTGTATGTGTGTGTGTATGTGTGGATGGATGTTGCATACATTCACGTACTTACATATTTGTCTGTTCGCTCGTTAAAAAGACTCCAAGTCATGTTTTCTCCATCTCTGTCCAAATCGATGACACACACACACATGCAAGATAGTTTGGGCTCTGTCTTTGCATTTGCCGTGTCAAGGTCACCCTTGTGGGGGACTCTCCGCGGCACTCAACAACCCTAAGCCTGTCGCTGATGCTGAGACATCAGTGACAGGCACAGACCCATCTGGAAGACCAGTTTGGTGTTAGCACACACAGATCAGAGCTCAGAGGCAGTGGTTAGCAAAAGAAAATCATATTTTCCACTCTACTGGAAACCTGGAAAGGGAGTTAAAAGAAGTGACTGTCCATCCCACATATTTTTTTCTTTTTGAAAAAAAAATGATACCTAGTCAGAGGACAGTTTCAAACAGTTTCAGTCTTCACATGATAAGCATTTCATTGAGATTCCACAGGTTATGTGGAATGTATTTATGCAGACTGTTCATGGTCTATCAAATAAGATTTCTTAGCCAGCATTATGAACTACAGTAAAGCATTAGCAAACATTAGTCATAGTAATTGCTATAAATCGTCCACAATCCTTTTATTTACCAGTAATGTTAAGTGATGTTGTTTTTATATTAATCTAGTAAAGAATTTTAATGTAGTGATCTATTGTTGAATGTGTCAGCCCTCTGTGTGATGTTAAGTAAACAGCTCAGGGCTTGGAAATGAGAGCACCGTGACATATCTCCTGTGTCTGTACAGGCCTGCCATAGTCCTGGGCTCAACTCAAATCTGTTCTTAATCTACACAAACCAGTCATTTTGTGCTTTGAAAAAAACACACACACACACACAAAACAATGCATTTAAGTTACAAGCCGACCCCCCTCAATCCTCCTAAGTGTGCCCCCACCATTTAAGTGAACACAAAAGCAGGAGAAATAAGGTCAGCCAGGTGGGCAACAGTAGTGGATTTAGCCTGGCCATGTTCAGTGTGTGGGACTTGAGCATCTTTGCTTTGAAGAACAGCCTTCAAATTGAATTTGTCCAAAAGTGAAGGGATGGCAAATCCAGTACCAATTGTTTGAAGAAGAAAGAACATTTTTGTCACGCTATATAAGCATTGTTCTGTTTTCACAGCACCTTTTTTCCATTTTGTACGAGCACTCGCATTTGACACACTGTTTTCACTTCATTTTCAGAGACAAATGCTTTTAGTATTCTTTTCACGGGGACACATTGGACTTCAGAGCCTGAGTGTATACGTATTATCTGTGTTAAAGTGGGTGATTAACACTGCCGATTTCCTCTGCACAGTCTGAGACAGAGCCAATGGAGATATCACATCAAAGCCCAGCAGTCCAGCTTCCCTTGAGGTGGAGGGTGGATGGACAACCATGAGTTCTTGTGTGTGTGTGTGTGTGTTGGGGGAGAGGAGTGGGGGGTTGGGAGGGGGGGTGGGGGTGGGGTGGTATAAGTTGGGCTTTAGCCTCTCCACATCTGCAGTCCAGATTCAATCCCTCTTGTTTCTCTCCTCCCTCCCTCTCTCCTCTCTCCCCTATCCTGTGTGCAGCAAGCCATCGAGGACCTGCAGTGTGAGGAGGAGAAGGTCAACCTCCTGACCAAGGAGCGTGCCAAGCTACAGGTGCAGACGGAGGATGTAAGTCTGGGCGCTGGCCAGTGACAGCATGGGTTTGCATGTAGTTTCACGCTTGATTTGAGCTTGTTTGACTTGCTTGCTTGATCCGAGTGCATGCTCAGTTCAGGTTTTATCGAGGAAGTGGTTTTGTTTGGTTTTGTTTTGTTTTACTTAATACTTCAATTCCAGATTGATGTGCTGTTTTTATGGCACCGTTTGTCTTTTTGTGTTTGTCCAACAGCCATTCAAAAACACATGACAGAAACCAGCCACCATATGTTCACTTGTGGCTTAAGTAAACAAATTTGCTATAAAATGAATTCGTCTTGTAATTGATAGCCTCATACTGGCTCTGTCCTCTTTGGTGTCTTTCTCTGGACAACTCATTGCAATGTCTCCAGGGCACGTATTTCCAAACAACTCTGTTTGGACTCAAAGCCAAGGCATTATTTATCGCATTGTCATTGATCAATGTCAGATGTTTCCTCACCTGTCTATCCATACCTCTCTCACCCCCCCCCCCCTTACTCTCTCTCTCTGTCTCTCTCTCTGTCTCTCTCTCAGTTGGAGTATCTACTGGAGCAGGAGAGGAAGCAGAGGAGCGAGGTGGAGCGCAGCAGGAGGAAGCTGGAGGGAGACACCAGGAGCACCATGGAGAACCTGACCGAGATGGAGAAGCTCAAGGCCAGCCTGGAGGATGTCATTAAGAAGTGAGTCAGCGCGCACGTGTGTGTGTGTGTGAGAGAGAGAGTCAGTTTTGTTTGTGTTTATGTATGTGTTCTGTTTCTTTAAAAATTTAGCCATTTTCATAGCATCACATGTTGTCCAACATTGATGTTGCATGCAACAGTCTTCAGTGTGGTGTGGCTGTTTTACAATTTATAGGGAATTCTTATCATTTTCATGGAATCTTAAACTCCTGTAGTTAAAGGGTGTTCAGTGATTACAATCAGAAACATACTTTAGTTTTTTGTTATTTTATTTGTTTTATCAGTATGTTTATGTTTTAATTATTAGACAATCTTTTTACAACATAATGAAACTAGATATCCCCTTTTGTCCCATAGTGAATATCTGCTTAATGACCGTAAAGTATTTTTTATATATCTGGATCTGATATACATGGCTTACATAGAAACAGATGTTTGGATGTCTTTCTGAAGGCTATTACATGATCCTGTTGGTGCTCTGTACTTTATGTGTGTGTGTGTGTGTGTGTGTGTGTGTCCTGCACTCTTATCTAGTGTGTGATGAGGTAAGATGCCGGTGGGTGTAGAGCATTGTCCTGACTTGTTGGCTTGCATGGCCTGATATGAGTTTACAGTGGAGCCGGCACTCTGTCAGTTTGCTATGAGACCCAGGCTCAGTGGGAGATCACATCAAACACATTCTGACTGTAAACACAAATATGGACTGTATTCAGTGTGTGTGTGTGTGTGTGTGTGTTAGTGGACCCGTTGACAGGCTGAGTGAGAGTGTTTGGGGAAGGACTGTTTGGCTCTCGGAGGTAGTTTGAGAGATGGGAAGGGAGAGAGAGAGGTCCAGGAGGGGAGAGGGATTATCTGATGGGCTTCATGTTTTCGCAGGAGGTGACGTGGAGCATCTCTGCTCTCTAGCCAAGTGTGTTAAAAGAAGGAAGCATGTGTCGGTTTGATTAGCCTTGTCACTCTCAAACTCACCTTTTTCTGTTTTCTACCATATCTGCCCCCCTTCATCTCTCTTTCTCTCTGTTTCGCTCTATCTGATTCTCTCTTCCTCTTCCTCTCCCTCTCACCGTGCCAGGAAAGATCTGGAGATAACCTCCACCAACATCAGGCTGGAGGCTGAGGAGAGCCAGAACATCAGCCTGCAGAGGAAAAATAAAGAGTTCCAGGTGAGGCCCGAAATTGTGTGTGTGTGTGTGTGTGTGTTGTGTCTTTGAGTGTGCATCTGTGTGTGTGTGTGGTGTTTGGGAGGTGGAGTGTCTTTGAGTGTACATCTATGTGTGTGTGTATGTATGTGTGTGTGTGTGTGTGTGTGTGTGTGTGTGTGTGTGTGTGTGTGTGTGTGTGTGTGTGTGTGTGTGTTGAGACAACTGGGGGACTTGGATGTTGCATATGTGTGTGGTACTGTACTGTGTATTAGTGTGTGTATGTGGAAAGGGGGTTGCCAAGAGGAAGACAAGAGAGGGGAAGATGAGGAGGAGGAAGAAGGAGGGAGGGAGGGAGAGAGAGGAGGTGGCATTCCTGTCTTTCAGCACTGCTGGGGTTCAGGCTCTGATTTGTGAGCCTGCACCTCTCTCATTCCCCACCCCCCGACCCCCAGCCTGAACAGGGATGGCAAAAACATACCTGGGGAACATATAAGCTGATAACCATCTTCAGACCCATTCCACAGCACTGGTTGGGGGGGACACTTATGGGGGAGTGTGTTGGGGTATGCATGGCGGGGACTTATGCCGGTGTTTCTTGTGGTTTCAACCCCAAATGCCCTGCGGCTGGGATCTTTAACTGTAGAGCCTATTCACTGATTACTAAAGCAATAACAAAGTGAGCCTGTCAGTGCAGCTTGTCTGCTGGTAAGACTTTAATTGCCCCTCATTTGACTTCGGTGGGCATTTGCTGAAGCTGTTGTTGATGACAGCGGGGAGGGGCATAGATTTCAGATGGTGCTGGAATGACATTGTGACATCCTGTAGGAGTTTAACCCTTGTCAATGCAACCTTTCATTTGCTGTAGGTGTTAAAATGCCTTTTAAGGCGGTACCCAGGGAAAAAACAGAGCTGGTGTAGCTTTCATTCCAGTGTTATGTCATGGGGGGGGGGGGGGCAGGTTGTTTTGCTTTGTGGCTTTCACACTGGCAGTACTGGCAAGGGTTTACACTAACAATAACACTGGTCATTGCTTCATATCATTTGCAGGAGATTAACCCAGCCTAAATGGATTTTGGGCTGTCAAACTTTAACAGTACAGCGCTCTATAAAAGGACATTGCGGTCAAGTAAATCTTACTGTTTCACATTCTGATGTCTGAAAAGCAAACATCACACTGTAGTCATTTGTTTTATTTATTATGTCAAAATCCATTATTTACTGTATAAAGAGGTTCACTAATTCACTACATTTTCACAAATTGTAGTCAGTGTGATTACACACAATGTCAACTTATTGTATTGTTAGTGGTGACTGACAGGTGACGTAAAGGTTTCATGAACTACAAGTAAAAGACTACATGCCCCATGTCTCCAGTGTATTTCAGATTGAAGATGATGAAATGAATTGCTTTCTCCACTCTACTTTGTAATTCCAAGCCCTGGAGTGCTGTGAGGAGATACACATGACATGGGAGTTCTGTCACTGCAGTGTGGGACTAACAGGGTGATGTCTCCATTCTCTCATTGCTCCTAAGGAGAGTTAACTCACTTGACAGGTGTTCCCATCAGTCGTGATTGGTGTGATGTGGAAAACCTTTCAGTCGAGTATCAGTTACGGCTTGACAGACAAGGATGACAGCACTCTCAATCCTGTTTAATTAGGCAATTAAGTTGAGTGACAGATGACACTCCCCCTCCTCCCCCTGTCACCACACACACACGCACGCACACATGCACGCATGCACGCACGCACGCACGCACGCACGCACGCACACACACATTTACTCAGACATGGTGGGAGTCGTGCCGTGAAGATACTGAATCAAGTAATGGAGATCAAGACTTAAGGGTAAGACTTAAGTCAGCTAACCCACAGGCACTCCTCCACACCACCATCCATTAACACCCCCAAAGGCACTGAGGCAGCCAAAACAACAGACGTCTTTGTGCAGCGAGGGGGCCAGTTGTTATGTACGTGTGTGAGTGGGACCCCGAAAAATAATCTCTGTCGGTGAGAGTGGACATGTTATTTAAGTTTTTTGTCTTCTTTTTTTCTCTTTAACTTCAGGACCCTGCGTTCTCTCCCTCCTCCTCTCCTGTACAATGCAGTCTTTATGTGCCGCCCCCTCGCTCTCAGGCCAGAGCCCAGGTGGAGAAGTGCAGAACAAAAGTTCAGCTAATTGGGTTTTTTTTCTTACCTCCTCCACATTTCTTGATACATCAGAGAGTTGAAAGACAAAAAAAATATTCAACATTACACTCGAGCCGTGGCACGCAATGGCTTATAATAGGTTTCTTCAAAAAGCAGACGAAAAAACTGCATTTTTAAAATTAGTTCCACTAAAGTAATGTCAAGTCATTTGTCTGCATCATGTTGACTAAAGTCATTCCATATTACCAGCTGGTCAGTGTTGTCTTTGATGTAACAACAAAAGCCCAGCATGACCGTCGACTAACACATGGGACATTGGTAGGGATGCGAATTCTTTGACAGGACATGACTCTTTTGAAGAATTCATGACTGTCTTTACTTCTCTTATTGGAGTACTGGTAAAAAAAACAACATGAATTTCATTGTCCTCCATTGACGATGATGAAGACGATGATGACGAAGATCATACAATCGTTCCAGGAAATATTTCTCATGCGTGGCAGAGAAATAATATCTTATGCAAGACCAATATCCTCATCTGTCTGTGAGTGAGCACATTCATTAAATTGTCTTGATTAGCTTAATTAGTGATGGGATGATTAATCCTGTTTGGAGGTTTCGAGACGTGACCTCACCCAACCGCTCGACGAGGGATAAAATCGGTCAGTGACAGCAGCTGTCGACAGATCGGGCCAGCCAACGGTCTGTCTAATAATTGAACCCTCAATGTGATTATTTTCCTGTGGCGCTCCATATGGAGCCGTTTAGATGCAAAATCTCTAAATACACCCACACAGCCATATAGCCCCACAAAGAGACAGGAGAGAGAAAGAGAGAGAGAGAGAAAGGGGGGGTGGGGGGGGTGGTGGTCCTAAAAGTCATTTTTTGTTCTTGTCAGTGCTGTTGGTTTGGTATGCTTTTTGACAGGTAGGCCTAATCATGTTTTCCATGTCATTTCCAAGTCAGATTGGGATATCAGTATGACTCTGCTAATGCGGCCCACAAACACACACACACACACACACACACACACACACACACACACACACACACACACAAACAGCTGTGCCTCAGGCTGGTTGTCCCACACATGAACACAATTTAAAATCCTTTTTTATTAATGCGGGAGAATTGGAGCTGTAGACAATTTTGTAAATGTGCTATTGAAACAGTGTGGAAAAAGAAGGAGGCTTTCTCTTTCCCGTTTTAATGATAAGTGCTGATTCTGTGCTGACTGATAGTTCGGAGTCCTTAAATGTTACTCACTCAGTGTTTCCATATTAGTAAGGGTCTTATAAATGGCAAATATGCTCCTAACCTTAATGTCTCCCCATCATTATCAGCAGAAATCGTTTTCAAATGGTAAGTGCAGGGATAATTATGCTGGTTGCAGTGAGTGGCAAATAAAAATACTGACAAAGATCAGATGCTGACATTGACCTCCCTTTTCTAAACTTCTTTTTTTGTTGTATTTAAAAGGACAGGCTGATAAGAAGGTATTGCAAGGGAGCGAGAGACAGACACAAAAATGACCATGTAGATAAACATAAACATTAAACATTTAGTGTGTATATACGGTAGATATGTATGTGTGCCTGCACTGCACTGTGAATGTGAGTGATAGAGTGTTTGTGTGTGTGTGTGTTTGTGTGCCTGTGTCTTGTTTTGAGAGTGAAGAGATCTTGAGAAGGGTGGTGTGGTGTGTGGGGGTCTTGATGAGAGTGTACCGCAGCTCTAGCTTTGCTGAGTGGTGTGTGCGTGTCCCTGCCTGCCAGCACACCAAATTAAGTGTGTGAGTGTGTGTGTGTGCGCGTGCATGCATGCATGCTGCTCTCAGTCAGTGTGACTGCTGCTTGCTGACTATGGCTGTGCTCTCTGCTGAGGTCCTGCACTGGCATGTGAGTCTTTTATACGTTTTATTTTGTTGTTTTTTTTCTCTCTCAATGTTTATCTCTCTCTCTCTCTCTTTCTTTCTTTCTCTATCTCTCTCTGTCACCTGTTCTGTTTTTTTATCTTCCTCCCTGTGTCTGGGTGATTCACAAAGTAAAGTAGGCTGAGGATTTCCAACACTAAATCAGGACTCTTCAGGTCTTTTTCAGGCTTTGAGTTTATTTTGGTGGCAGCTAATACAAGTGCCTGCTTGTTCTATTGGCTTTTGTGGCATGAAGTTATACAAAGTAGCTACGTTCAGAGAAAAGAGTGAAATTGTTTTAAGAGAGGTATTTTTTTGTGATTACCTTCTTTGTTGTTGTTGTGTGTATGTGTGTATGTGTGTTTATAGAATAGAAGTTTGTGGTTGTGATGCTAAATACCATTGCTCTGTTGTTCTGTCTCTGTGTGTGGATGTAAATAGGGTTTTTGCTAATTTCCCTCTTAATATCTTCATCTGTATACCTGTCTGTCTGTGTGTGTGTGTGTGTGTGTGTGTGTGTGTGTGTGCGTGCTTGCGTGCGTGTGTGTGTGTGTGTTTGTATGTGCGTGTGTGGGCCTGATACTGCTGGTGGTTTCTACTGCAGTGGTTCTGTTTGTGTGTGTGTGTGTGTGTGTGTGTGTGTGTGTGTTACAGGATGTCCTCCAGCTATATGGCTTGTCAGACACAGTTCCTAACACAGACACAACAAGATAGAAAGCTGAGATAACCACTAACATGCCAGGAGACCCAACACCTCTGATCATAAATCTGAAGCAGAGCCAGGAGTCTTTCCCAGTCCAGATAGAATCCCAGATAGATATCTCTCTCTCTGTCCCAGATAGATCTCTCTCTCTCAGGTCTATTCTAGCCACCAGAGAGAGAGAGAAAAGGGGAGAGAGTGAGTAAGGAAAGAAAGGAATGAAAAGAAAAAGAGACATAAATAGAATGTGGGAGAAAGAAAAAAAGGTTGGGGGGGGGGGTACAGAATCAGAATTTCAGTGGGAAGGAACAAGAAAAGAAGGATAACGAGGGAGAAAGAACAGACTGCTTAAAGGAGGTGCAAAGCAGATTTTGTAATTTGAGGATGAGTGGATGTGGAGGATGAGTGAGTGAGGTTGAATGGAATGGCAGATTTGTGGTTTTGACCTGGAGCCTTTTTTATGAGAATAGGAATTTCAGCACCCCTCATTCAGTCAATCTGCTGGTCTTCTCTGTGGTTTAATGCTTTAGAAACCACTGCAGTCGGCAATTTATGCACTGCTACTCAAGTTATGACTCTGGCCTTGGTCAGGCTGGTGGCCTTAACAAGCCACTGATAAGGTGATATTTGATATGTACAAATGTACTGTTGAAAGTTGAGTACTGTTGAGTTTTGAAAGAATGATAGATCTTGAACTTTTTCTTTTAACTAATGCAGAAGAGGGTAACAACCCAGACTGTTTTGGATTATTAAGACGTTTCTCCTCTCAGAAAGCTTGTCCTCAGGAAGGTTTCTCTGAAAAGAAATAACCATCGTTTCAAGGGGTTAATAACACTTCTATGTAGACCATATTTGAGTGAAAGCAGCAACGTGACTCCAAAACAGTCGGCAAACCATTTTAAAGCAATCTCAGTTGGCTCCTTAGATGAAACCACAATGAGCATTAGAGTGACTACAGTGTTTCAATTACAGCTCATTAAGTCACCATGCTGGCATGTGACGGTAGGCTAATGATCAAATGCAACGCTAACAGCTTTGCCGGCTACAATGTAATTAACGGTGTTAAGCACATGGCTAATTGCTCTGCTTTGGGTCTATCAGAGGTGAAGAATTGGCAAGCCCTTATGTGTAATTCATGAGTGTGTTTGATTGGGTTATCATTACTGCCATTTGGAAATGGTAAATTAGGTATTATCTCTGCTTCACATTAATAGCGGCCATTAGCATGGCTATGAAAAACAGTCATTTGAGCCTGAGGTGACTGTAAACTCATTAAAGCCTAATCATGGCATTCAACACTGTAAGCTGAATATTGGAACTGTAGAATTGTTCTACCAAATTCGTTTAGGGTCTGACAGTGACCCACTCTTTGGGAGCTGATGCAAGTGTGCCTACACTTAGGGATGTTTTAAAGACATCACTGGAGTTAATGAGGTGCCTCAGGCACCACTTAGGTGAGAGTCATTAGGCCTTCTGGTCAACTCCCTGGAAACAGCCAGGCTAGGTAATCACTCATGTCATTAGAATAAAATTACATGAAAAAAAGCTGATTTTTCACAACCACTTTCAAAGAAATGCATTTCTTGTAAGTTCAAACTTACAAATTATTTCTTATTTTCTCCCGTTTGCTCTCTCTCTCTCTCTCTCTCTCTCTCTCTCTCTCCTTCTCTCTCCTTCATCAGGTGCGCATTGATGAGCTGGAGGAGGAGCTGGAGGCAGAGAGAGCCATAAGAGCCAAGGTAAATCTCACAGCTCACTTGAGGAGTCAGGCCAGCCCTGCCATCACTCTCCCACAAAGAGATGCTGTGTTATGCTATGGGATAAAGTGGTTATCTGTCACTTCCTCACATGCATGGGAACAATTATCAGCTGTCAAATAAAATTCTCAATTCCAATGGTATCCCTATGGACCTGTGCAGAAACTGTATTTCTCTCGTGTGGATTTTAATCCACACAAACTTTCTCACAAACTCAGCCCAGCCACTCTCTTCTTTCTATCTGATTTCTGAGACTTATTGCTGGGCAGAGGTAGGAAATGCCAGAGCAGCAGCCAATGGATGGCATGCATTTGAGACCCTGGCACCCCAAGGATTGACTAGGCACATTATGGACAGACCAAGGGAGGAGACAGGAGAGCAGAGCAGAGAGGAGTGTGTGTGTGTGTTTGTGTGTGTGTGTGTGTGTGTGTGTGTGTGTGTGTGAGTGAGTGAGTGAGGGGTGTTATTGGTGCACAGGAATCATTTGCACATGTGACAATAAGCGGAGGAGAGAAGAGGAGTGTTTTCAATCAGAGCACAGGATGACTAACTGTCCATCAAAACCGCAGGCCCCACCGAGAGCCCTATGACTTCCAGTTTAACCTGCGCTATCAGTTCCTGTTGAGATGTGGCACACAAGCTAAACCAGCTGTAAGCGCTTAAAGGTTTATCTACACCACACATCACACACTCTCGCTCTGTTGATAGCTGAGATGGAAGCACCTCACTTCCAGACATTTGGCAGCAGTTTCTAAGAAAGACCTTAAATGTGGTCAGGTTATCAAAACAGCAAACATGCACAGGTTTTAGAAATTGCTCTTTAGGAGAAAATATATGTAATCTCTTTCTTTCACAACTAAAATGGTATAACTTTATTTGCAAGTGGGGAGCCACTTTTCATCCTTTTTACAGCCTAACCTCATGACATCCCTCATTGGTTGTCAGTTATTTGCCATGCCTGCAAGCGAAGCACATGTTTCCAGGCGCAGTGGATCAAGGTGGATTGGGTGACATACCTCCACATGGCGTTTTTTTTTTTCCTTTTTTTTTTGTTCCATGCACTCTGGGTGGCATTCCTAATGGAACGACGCTCCTCCCGCACCATGCCCCAGAATCATAGTGGAGCATGGGTGTCAAGTACAGACACGCAGTTCCCCTTTATCTCACCCCCTTCCCCATCCTCAGCCCTCCATCCCCCAGCACCAACCCCGCCTTCCAGAAGCCACTCTCAGGCCATCTAACCAAACATCCCCTCGGCAGACAGACCTCTCATTGTATTGCTACCCACCAGCACCTCACGCACCCTCCCCCAGTTGTCCCAGATAGCATCAGGAGGGGAACTGATGGTATTATTTCACTCCAGGATCCTCAGCAGAAGAATTCCAGGTTGCATGTTGCGTGCAGAAGGATTCTGTAGGTGTTTGAGAAGCACAGCCAAAGCTGACAAACACACACATTTGTACACAATAGACTCACACACACCCAAAAAGTCCTCACACACACACACACACACACACCACACCACATGCACCACAAGGAACATAAAATGGCAACATCACCATTCTGAAAGAGCAAAACAAGAAGCATACACCTACAGTCGTTTTAGTGATGCAGTGTATCAAACTGACAACAGGTCCATTCCTAACCCTCCTCAGAGGTCAAAGAACACAGGAAAGGGGTCACTCCTGTCCAGACCTGCGGGGATCATACCAACCCTTAAGAACCCCCTCAGGGGTCAAATGATACCTGCGCACTGGGACTGTTAGGTCTTTATCAACTCAGATAAATTCCCAGTCAAACCCAAAACACCCTGGAGCATGCCTCTACTTAAGCCACTGTTCTCCCCTTAGCCATACCTGGGGAATGGAGAAGTTACGATGTTGACCCTCCCTGGCTGCCCTGCAGTGGTAAACCATGCATTCTGGGCCCAGTGTTGGTTTACAGGCTTTTTTTACAATGGCTTTTAAAGGGGCTGTAAATGAAACACAAAACTGCTTGGTTTTCTCACTGAGTTCCTTTAACATCCTCCAGAACAGATTTTTCTTGTTTGTTCCTTTAATGATCCATCTGCTATCCAAAAGCTGGAGATGGAGTCCTCCATGTGTTTACCACGTTGAAATGTTTTATTTTTGAGAGGGGAGAGGCCTTAGCGGCTCAAAAACACAAAGCAAGACACACTCAAGAGGGCTAGTTCATTGCTTAGAGATCTCCATACTGCTCCAGTAAGCTTTGTACTGGGGATACAGCCTCTCTGGGAACTGAGACCTCATGGCAGCAAACATCACAAATATGCACAACTGTTCTACAGAATGCATACTGCAGGTTTTAACCAGTGGGTATGCTGTGTGTATCAATACATTTGTCATCTCTCAATAGAATTAGCGACTATAAGCCCTTTAGCTTGTGTGTGTGTGTGTGTCTGTGTGTGTGTGTGTGTGTGTGTTGAAGTATGAGTTTATGTATTTGCTCACTCTCTTCTTCCTCCTGTGTGTCTGTCTGTAACTCATCTGTGTGTCAGGTGGAGAAGCAACGCTGTGACCTGATGCGTGAACTGGATGACCTCACTGACCGGCTGGAGGAGGCTGGCGGGGCCACGGCCTCTCAGGTGCTCTCAAGGCGCCTGCGCCCTTCACTTCTCCCTGTCATTAGTCTGCCTTTTCTCTTTCTCTCTTTTTCTCTTTCTCTGTCTGTGCCCTCTCATTTACCCCTCCTTCTGCCCTCTGCCCTCCTTGGCTCTCTTGACCGCACTGTGTCTCATTTGAAAAGATTTTTACCTGATCTCAGAGAGACCTGTGGATTATACAGTCAGACTATATTTACCAAGTTCCCAGGCAACATAGGCTTGTTGTATGCACTGTATGGGTAGACGTATAATCTGGCATCTTTTGGGTTATCTCACCCTCATACTGCAGATTATCTGGCCTGACCTACATACTCATCCACCATTTCCTTTTTCATCACTCCATCTCTTTATCATTCTAATCTTCTATGAACTCCCTCTCTTTCTTTCTCTCTCTCCCTCTCCGTCTGTCTCTTCCTCTCTCTCTCCCTCCCTCCTTCTCTCCTGCAGATGGAGGTGAATAAGAAGCGTGAGGCAGAGATGCAGCGTCTGCGTCGCGAGCTGGATGAGTCGTCGCGGCAGGCCGAGGCGCTGACGGTGGCGCTGAAGAAGCGTCATGGCGACGCGCTGGCCGAACTGAGCGAGCAGTGCGAGGGCCTGCAGCGCGCCCGCGCCAAGCTGGAGAAAGACAAGCAGAACCTGCGGCTGGAGGTGGACGACCTGGCTGCCTCGTTGGACAACCTGCAGAAGGCCAAGGTCAGTCAGAGGATACACAACAGATGGGGTGCAGACCACAGGCCTGGACATGTATTAATGGTCTGTGTTTGTATGGGTGAGTGAGTCTCTCAGCTCTGAAAATACTCTGAAAGTTGCCAACAGAAAGAGTTGTTGAGTTGTTGCAGACCAACTGTTAGTGCTATTCTGTATAAATGCTGCTAAATTAACTAGCTGGATCAAATACAGAGGGCTTTATTTTTTGGCATTTTATATTTGGTCTGCAAAGCATCATGGTAGTGTGTTGAGTCCATGGAAAAGCACTGTCTATGCTATTGGTGCTAAGAGGACCAAAATTCACTCAAGCTTACTCTTTAACTCCCCCCACTCATTTCTCACATGGGGCTCATGGCTGTTGACAAGTGCATGTTGACAGATAGGGCTTTGCAGGCATTGCCGTGTGAACTCCAGTTGTTCCAGCAGACTAACCCTAAACTCCAGTCGTTCCAGCAGACTAACCCTAAACTCCAGTTGTTCCAGCAGACTAACCCTAAACTCTTCCACCCCACTAGGCCTCCACTGACATCCAGCTGCGCAAGATGGAGGACCTATTGGCCGAGGCCAGCTCCAAGAGTGATGACCTCCAGAAGGCCCTGACAGAGGTCACGGTGGCCAAGAACCGCCTGACAGGTAGGAGGCCATCATGCACTTGCACATGCAGGAGGCCTATCATGTTAATGTCAGTGAAGACGCTGACGCTGTTTTCTGTACAGAGATGTAGACTTGGTGGTATCTCTTATTTTTATTTTTTTTATTCAGAGGGGACTTTTATTTATTATTCGGTGCAGACACCAAACACCTAGAAAGTTTTACAAAATGCACTATTTTTTATTTGATTTAGCTGTTTGAGTACATAGAACAGTTTTCATCAAAGGTTGTAGAGCAGATTGTGTAGGACTCTAGAATCATTGGTTTTCACAACAACGTCACCACGGTTCCATGTGACCCTGCACTCACATAACTCACGATAGGCACTCATGCCACATTGCTCAGACATGCACAGTGTCTCCTGTCTGATGAATTGCATCAGCAAAGTATGTTGCCATGGAATGTAGCGAGCCAGTGAAAGATATGATTATAACACACAATACAAATGTAACACTTAGAGGTCAGGTGCAAAGCCATCTCCAAGGTCAGCACTTCCTGTATTTGTGTAAATGAATGCTGGAAGATAGAATTGAGAGCATGCTGGTGTTGCACTCACACAGGTCCACACGTCTGTCAGTCACACACACTCACACACACAAGACTATTGGGCTGTGTTTCAGACTAGTTCTTGACTGCTTGTTTCATACTGAGCTTATATCACACAAAAATCTCTCTCATTCAACCTTTATGTCCCCCCTCTCTCTCTCTCTTCCTCTTTGTATCATGGAACTGGGTGTGTTTTTCTCCTTCCTTCTCTTTATTTTCCCTTCTTTGTCTATCAATCCTTTCCTTTTTCTACACCTTATTCACCCCTCTATCTGTCCACCTCTCTCTCTCTCTGTCCCTGTGTGCAGCTGAGAACAGTGAGCTGGTGCGTCAGCTGGAGGAGGCCGAGAATAAGAGCAGTCAGTTGAGTCGCTCGCGGGGCCTACTGAGCAACCAGCAGGACGAGCTCAAGAAGCAGCTGGACGAGGAGCTCAAGGTGTTTGCGTGTGTGTGTGTGTGTGTGTATGTGTGTGGTAAGGGTGTGGTTGTCTGGCTGCAGCTACACACCTGTATGCATTCATGTTTACATATTGTCGTATTTGTGTATTTTCTTGTGTACTTAAGTAAACACACAGATGTTCACATTTGTGTGTGTTTTTGTGTGTGTGTGTGTGTGTATGTGTTTATGTCTGGTTTTAACTGTAGATGTATAACTGTTCATTAATGTGTGTGTTTGTGTGTGTGTGTGTGTGTGTGTGTGTGTGTGTGTGTGTGTGTGTGTGTGTGTGCGTGCAGGCCAAGGCATGTGCGAGCAGCAGCATGGTGTCTCTGCGTCAGGAGTGTGAGAGCCTGCGGGAGCAGCTGGAGGAGGAGCAGGAGAGCAAGCTGGAGCTGCAGCGCCTCGTCTCCAAACTCAACAGCGACGTCACACACTGGAGGGGACGCCTGGAGGCTGACAGCATCCAGCACAGCGACGAGCTTGAGGACGCCAAGTATGACACACATGCATTTGCATAGACATACACACACACACACACACACACACACATACACACACATACACACACACACTTAAGTATGATGCCCATTTACAAATATTCACATTCATTTTACTCTCTCTGTCTCCCTTATCTTATTTGTCACACACACACTCACACACATAGGTACTGTCTCCCTTAGCTGTTACACACACTCTCACACACACACACACACACACACACACACACACACACACACACACACACTCGATACACACTTGCCAGGCCCAGACTAATGACTCTAACTCTAATGGCACATTTACAGCCATGGAGAAGAAACAGCACAACCCAGAGATGAGTTATCAGGTGCTGTGCTATCATTAGTACACTTTAGTACACATGGTGACACTATCAGCACTCAAGTTCCCTCATACTCTCCGAAACATCTGCCCTGCATGTACTGTATACTCTCATACATACTACATACTCCCATACATACTGCATATCTCATACATACCACACACTCCCATACACATTGCATACTCCCATACATACTTCATACTTAGCATGCTAGAGTTACACTTACCCAGTGCTTCTCAATTAGTTACAAAATAGTTATGCCGCCCACTCTCTGCCGCGACTATAAATAGTGCCAAAAGAAAACATGTTCCCCATGGTCATTGCATCGCCCCCCCACTATTTGAGAAGGACTGCTCTCACCCACAGTCTTCAGAAGGGCTGCAAACATTGGTTTTAACCATTAAACCATAGATAGTAAATCATCCTGCCCCATGCTGTATAACCGATTGTGAATTGGTGATAAATGGTTGTGATTGGGTCTTGCTTTTTTGGAAAACTGGTAATGAGCTGCAATGGCTTGTAGCCACACAGATCTGCAGAGCAAATTCAAATTTGCTAGTGGTGTGTGTGGATTCCCAGGCTAGTACATTAACACTCTTCCTCACTGTTATACATAAGACAAATGTACATTTACACACACACACAAACACACACACACACACTAAAAAGACTTCAATCACAGAATCACCCCTAATCATGACCACATCCCCTAATGCACTGCCATATGTAGAAAACCACATAATTACCCAAGCAGACCAAATAATCATCCGCAGACTTGGCCTTTCTGTTTGTTGTCAGCCACATGCGCCTGGGTAAACATCCCTGTGCGTGAGCTTGCACTAATAGGCCCATTGGTGTACTATTAATTGTACTTGTTTGTGTTGGCACCGCACACACACACAAACATACATCTCTCAAAATAGAGTCACGTGGACCATTGAAGCAGGGGTAATGCTCTCTGTCTCTCTCAGTGTCTTATCTTTCTATCTCACAAACACATGTGTGTGTGTGTGTGTGTGTGTGTTTTATTACATAACGTACTTGATGATAATGTGTGTGTGTGTGTGTGTGCGTGTCTGTGTGTGTGTGTGTGCGTGTGCGTGCGCACATGTGCCCTGGCTCCAGGAAGAAGCTGGCGTCCCGTCTCCAGGAGGCCGAGGAGGCGGTGGAGGCCACCCAGGCCAAGTGCTCCAGCCTGGAGAAGACCAAGCAGAGGCTTCAGGGAGAAGTGGAGGAGCTCTGCATGGACCTGGACAAGGTTTGGTGGGGAGGGGAGGGGAGGCAGGCAGCCAAGGAGGGGAGCGGATAGAAAATAGAACATTGGAGGTCTAGTGGTGAGGGAATGTAGGCTTCCAAATAGAGCACCAGTAGGCTAGGAACTTAATCCAAGGTGCAGTGATGATGCAGTCAGTGATGCTGGTGAAGTGGTAACACATAGAACTTTTTATAACATTCTGTTAAAGGAAAGGTCTGGATTCAATCAATCCATGTCTTTGTTGTTTGAAGTTGGCAAGGAAAAAAAAAGGTTCCAGGTACCGAGAACAGGAAACAAACAAAGTGAGGGCAGCCTGTCCTCCAAACAATAACACAGAGTTACACAGAGTTATTCTACAGGAGCTCTGAACACACTAACATGCCAGTATGGTATGTTACGTTCCAGGAAGACTGTCCTTGTCATTGGAACAATTTAAATCACTTTGGATAGGTGGTCTGCTCAACATCGAATAATCTCAATGATGAAAATGAATGAGAGTGAAATGAATAGAAAGCTAATTGAAAGTCTTAACGTCTTTAAGTTGTACTGGATGTGTAATTTCCTTCTGGATAAATAAAGCATCTATCTATCGATCTATCGATCTATCTATCGATTGATCTATCTATCTATTTGTGTAAATGTGTGACAAAATGTCTATGCAGATGTGCGAGTCAATGTGTGACAATAACTCCACATGTTCAGCCCAAAGAAATGCCAGGTATGGTTTGCACATAGCTGAACTAGAATGCTAAAAGAACTTTGTGTATTAGCAATGATAAAAACCTTGCTTGATGAGCAGTCAGGGAAACCAAGCAGTCATTCTGTCCTGTAATCGGTGCTATGAACTTATATAATTTGTTGAAGTTGTTTGTTACGGCCTCCTATAACTCAGTTGCCTCACTGAGGTGCACTAAAATGTATTGACCGCAGTGCCACTCACCTTCATCCTTCACCCTTTCTCTCTCTGTTCCTCTTTCTCCCCATCCCTCTCCATCTCCCACTCTCTCTATATATTTCTCTCTCTCTCTCTCCCCATCCCTCTCCATCTCCCACTCTCTCTATATATTTCTCTCTATCTCTCCATCCGTCCAGGCCAGTAATAACGCGGCAGTGCTGGATAAGAAGCAGCGCGTGCTGGAGAAGCAGCTGGCCGACTGGCGTCAGAAGTGTGACGAGCTGAGCCAGGAGGTGGAGGCCTGCCAGAAGGAGAGCCGGCAGCACGCCACCGAGCTCTTCAAGCTCAAGACGGCCCACGAGGAGGCACTGGAGCAGGCCGAGGCACTGCGCCGTGAGAACAAGGCCTACCAGGGTGAGACGCTCAGGAGACTGACTGGGGGAGAGAGGGAGAGAAAGAGAGAGGGAGAGAGGATGACAAACTACCTGTTTATTTCTTGTTGTGCAACATATTAAGTTGTTTGCCCTTTGACACTAGATACATTCATTACACCGGCAACATATATGAATAAAGTGTGTGTGTTTGTGTTTGTGTAGCTGTGTAGAGCTATTTCAAAAACACTCCTCATATTCGTACAATTCATTTGTTCAAATATGAGCCCATTGCCACACTGTCTGTACTGACATTTGGATTCTACATTGCATTGACGCAGCTCTGTGTTTACCTGATTTGTCATGCATACTGTATGTATGTTTGTTTGTGTGTGTGTGCCCGCCCATCAGAGGAGATAGCTGACCTGACTGACCAGCTGTCTGACGGGGGGAAGAGTGTCCACGAGCTGCAGAAGATGAAGAAGAAGCTGGAGATGGAGAAAGAAGAGCTGCAGGCCTCCCTGGAGGAGTCGGAGGCTGCACTGGAGGTACCGTCCACACTGCATGACTGTTAGTCTGACCTGACCTTCCACTGTCCAGTGTAAGGCACTGACTCTCTCTCTCTCTGTTTACTTTGAGCCTTGTCTTTCTTCTTTTATGTGAAGTTGTCTTCTCTGCAGCTCTCTCTCTCTCTCTCTCTCTCTCTCTCTCTCTCTCTCACCTGATACAAGGATGGAGTTTTATGAATGGAGAGGCCATGCAAAAAGTTCTGCTATGTACTATGAGCAGTTTATTACATAAATCGAGAAAAGGCCCCACTGGCCCCACACAACACAAAGATGAGAGAGATGCCTCAGGCTAGCAGTCATAAATATGCTCCCACCTTAGCTTCCCATAAGCCCACACTTGAGAAAGACACACCAGCGGAGGGAACTACAGACAAAAGCACTGAGCCTTAATCAACATAGGTGAAGTCCTGTGGATGTGGCAGCTCCAACATGGACAAGCAGGGCCATCACACAAGCACACACACAGACACAGATATACAGATCTTTATGTACATGCACAGACATACATACACTTTCCCTTTAACCTATAGATCATCACAAGACTTATGAGAAGCTTCCAAATTTGTCAGCCCCTCAGACATTATGCAACAACACACATAGTGAATGCCATACATCAACACACGCACAGCCCCCTGAAGCTCTGCGACATCTTATGATCCTCACCAGGAGGTGTGTGTGGGGCGGGGGGTCGAAAGGGACAATCTTTCACTGGGCCCCAGGAAAGGGCCCGTTGAGTGATGGCTGTGGAGCAGAGCAGAGGGGAGAAAGTGCTTCTGGGTAGAGTGCTAAATTAGCAGGGGCCAATTGCTCTGTGAGATTCCGGGCCCCTGATAAGATCGTATCTCTTAGCAGCGCTGGTGCCTGTCGTGATGGATGGTTCGCCCTGGGGCCCAGAGGGTGAATAAGCACTAACACATTTCATGACAAAGAGAGGGAGGTAGTTGTGTGTGTGTGTGTGTGTGTGTGTGCATGTGTGTGTGTGCGTGTGTGTGTGTGCATGCGTGTGTGCACGTGTGTGTGTGTGTGCATGCATCTAAGGGATGGATAGATGAATGGATCATAGAATGACATGGGACTAAAGATAAAAGAGAGAAAAAAGGAAATGCAAAGAAATATAAAAGTGAGCAGAAAAAGATCAACAAAATGAAAGATTGAAATGAAGATTGATGATTGATGTTGAGGATGAAATAATAGAAATGACCTCAAAAAAGGTGATTGAGAGAAAAAATAACAGAAAACAACAAAAAGAGAATCAAGACGTCAGGCAGAAAAAAGATAGATAGTTTAAGAGACAAAGAGAGAAAAAGAAGGAAAGAAACAGAGAAAGAGAGAGAGAGACCTAGTTCTGCGTCAGCGCCCCACTTCTTCTAGATCCAGAGGGCTGTCTTTCATCACCCACTTAGTGACATCTCACCCACTCACATACACACCACACACACACACACACACACACACACACACACACACACACACATACTCCCACACACATGCACCACAAGCATTCATCAGGCCCATCCATCTCTGCTTTCGAGTGTCTCCACTTTGTTCTCACTCCCCCCATAGACTACTGCACTTCAGAGGGTACATAGATGTGTCATGGAAGTCATGACAGAAATATGTGGTTGTAGTGTGTAGAGTTTGTGTGTGTGTGTGTGTTGTGTTTGGTGATTCTGGGTGTGTGGGAAGATGCATGTTTTTCACTTGCACCTGCACGCCCTTGAGAATTGCAGTCTATGATGTTGTGCATCTGACACACTCAGTCTATCCATATAGAAGCCTAACAAATGCATGAAATTTCCTGTGTTGAACTCATGATGTCCTGATGACTGAAGCCTCATGCTAAGCTGCTCTAACATGGCTGAACTGACGCCTCTCTCCCCACCAGGCGGAGGAGACCAAGGTGCTGCGTCTGCAGGTGGAGCTGTCTCAGGTCAAAGGGGACATGGAACGCCGGCTTCAGGAGAAGGAGGAGGAATTTGAGGCCTCCAGGTATACTGTTCATCCTCACGGCTTCTCACCAGATCTCACCTTTCCAAATTCTCTTCAATAATTTTGTATAAACTACAATAAAAGAAAACATCTCCTTTTATACGATTCAGCGGAATTTCAGCTAACTCATACAGGTTTAGTTGGCCTCTATTTTTCTTTTTTGATAAATAGTTTTTTTTTTATTTTCCCGTCACTACGGATGACTGCACTGGGTTGTTGTTTCATATCTATTGACACAAAATCCTCTCATCTCTACTCTTTTTTACTGCCACACTACCAAACATAACATTTCTCTGGTAAGTCCTCTGTAGGTGTTTCTCTGTCTGTGCCCTTAACTTTGAGTGCTGTCTTTTCATGCTCACCTCAAACCTAACAAAAGACAAACAGTATAAAATAAAATATGTATGTTCAAACTGAGTTTCTACCAGCTGAACATTACATTTCTCTCTGTATTCTAGAAAGGGCCACCAGAGGGCACTAGAGTCCCTGCAGGCAAGTCTGGATGTAGAGGTGAAAGGTCGCGCTGAGGGAACGCGGCTGAAGAAGAAGATGGAGGCTGAGCTGAATGACCTGGAGCTGCAGGTGGACCTCCTGAACAAGAACAACACAGAGCTGATGAAGACCGTTAAGAAGATGCAGCAGCAGATCAAGGTTGGCCTCCAGCTTCCACAGATGTGTTGAAGACTGGATTGTTTAAAAGATTAATAGACTCCATAATGACTGACTCACATCCTTTATATTACAGAAGAGAAATCACTGTAACCAAATGAACCCTTTTACACTCTTCATGCCATATTTATGCCAAAATTATTACAACCAACTACTGCCCCCCCTTCCAAAAAAGGGCACCTGTTACCATGTAAATGGTAAATTGACTGCACTTATGTGGCGCTTTTCTACTCCTATGAGCACGCAAAGTTCTTTAAATTGTATGCCTCACATTCACCCATTCACACACCAGTGGCAGAGGCTGTCATGCAAGGTGCCAACCTGCTCACCACCAACTTGGGGTTCTTGCTCAAGGACTCTTCAGTTAGGTCAGGCAGAGCAGGGCTCGAACCTGCAACCCTTTGGGTTACCAAACGGCACCTCTACCACTTGCACCACCATGTATCCCATCAATGTAACCAAACATATCCTAACCCTAACCCTAAGTCAACCTAAGATGCCATACCATACCATAACCCTGCCCTTGTGAAGCTCCTGTTCTCTGTTTCCTCTCCCTCAGGACCTACAGGCCCAGCTGGAGGAGGAGGTGCGCCAGCAGGAGGAGGCACAGGAAGAGCGGGCCCTGCTGGAGCGCCGCTGCACCCTGCTGGCCACCGAGAGCGAGGAGAGCCGCGTGGCTCTGGAGGCAGCCGAACGCGCCCGTAAAGTCCTGGAGGCTGAGCTACAGGAGAGCACTGACAAATTTAACGAGCTCAACAACCAGGTGACATGTCAGACACACCAATCACACCAATCATCAGAATAACACCAATCACTGTCTGAAGGGCAGGACTTGATACCGCAGACACATCTAACATTTCCTTTTCTTTCTGTCTTAAATCAGATCTAATGAAGTGATGCTTTATTGATATGAATGAATGAAGTCAATGTTGCCAAAGCTTGACATATTAGGCCATTGAATGTACATATTATTAATAGGGCAAAAAAGAAAATCAAATATATATTCAGCAATAGAGCAAATAAACAAAACATCAAATCTGTCTCTCTCTCTCTCTCACACACACACACACACACACACACACACACACACACATACACATACACATACTAACACACTCACTAACTCTTTTTTGTCTCCCACTCCCTCTGCGTCTACCTCCCGTCTGGTTGCTGTGTGCAGCTGCAGACGGTGTGCAGTGGGAAGCGTAAGCTGGAGGTGGACCTGCAGCAGCTGAGTCACGAGCACGAGGAGCTCCAGGGGGAGCTAAGGGGGACCAGCGACAAGATCAAGAAGGCCAACTGTGAGGTGAGACAGACCATCAGCTCACAGTGCACATTACAGAGAGCCATTCATGATGCTAAGATACAATATTAGGTTTCATTGAGATGAATGGGAAATGTCTCTTCTGTAAGATTAATGCAAACATTACATTGTCTTTGATCTTTGTAATACAAAACCATTTTTGCTATTAAATCCTATTTAGATAAGTTACATTTAACAAGGCCAATCATGAAGCTTTGCCCTCTGTTACCCTTGGGAACTGTAGCACTTTCAAACTATCACTTTGAATGAGCCCAGTGTGTGAAAGAAGATATGAAAAAACTGCCTTGCCTTACCTTGCCTTGACGAGTTTTACTTTGCTTTGCATTGGTAACACTTTAGAATAAGATGATTATAACGCATTAGTAACACTTAGTAAATAATGAACCAATTATGTACAAAATATTTATATAGATTTGTAAATGATTAAGAATGTGTTAATATGTTATGTATATATTCAAATGAGTGAATATTCCCTCCAAAACAATAATTTTGCCCAGTTTCAACAGTTGTCTTTGCACTTTTCTCTATCAAATGTATGGTTTGCGTGTTTTGAACTGTTGAAACTGGGCAAAATGATTGTTTTGGGGGGAATATACCCTCACCCTCAAGTTGCCTTACCTTGCCTTGCCTTACCTTACCTTGCTCTCATGGCTGCTGTGCCGCTGTGCTGCGTGTGTAGGCGACGCGTGTGGCAGAGGAGCTGCGTCTGGAGCAGGAGCACACGCTGCACCTGGAGAGGGTGAAGAAGGGCCTGGAGGCCCAGATCAAGGACATGACCACCAGACTGGATGAGGCTGAGCAGCTGGCCATGAAAGGGGGCAAGAAGATCATCCAGAAACTGGAGGGCAAGGTAACAGAGGCTGGTCAATAAGTTTTTTTTTTTTTTTACACCTGTGTGTTCATACCATGCACTTTTGTCTATATGGCTGGATATTTATATGGAACTTGGTATGTATCATTTTGGTCTGTATCTTGTAGCATGAACAGATTTATTGTTTTAATTCTCACAGCAGTGTGTAAATGTTGGTGTATATCAGCCTGAATGTTTCTGACATGCCCTCTGAGCCTGTCGTTGTTCACTCCAGGTGAAGGAGCTGGAGCTGGAGCTGGAGAGTGAGCAGAAGCGGCACGGTGAGACAGTGAAGACGCTGCGCAAGAACGAGCGGCGTCTGAAGGAGCTCCTCTTCCAATCGGAGGAGGATCAGAAGAACCAGCTGCGCATGCAAGAGCTAGTGGAGCGACTGCAGATCAAGATGAAGACCTACAAGAGACAAGTGGAGGAGGCGGTGAATATAACACTATTAGACTCTCCAGTTCTGGCCTGCTTTAACAACGGCCACTTACATACTTACAATTACAGCCTTACTTACAACGTGCATTCAGCAGTGGAAAACTCTATATTGTGGTTATATTCTGTGCACAGCCTCAGTCAATGAAGATTTTAATTTCTCAAGAGGCCTGCAATTAAAACTGACAGGTTGCAGATTTAGGCCCTGTTTACACATATCTAGATATTATTATAAATGGATATTTTTTCTATCCATTTGGGCCTTTTGTTTATACATAGATGGAGTATTAGCCGCCTCAAATGGATACGGCCTCCAAATTGTTCAAAACGTTGTATTTTCTGGATTCCACTGGATATGTGTAAACACAATTAAAAAAATAATCTGTTTATAAAAGATAGATAGATACATGTAAATAGAGCCTTAAAGCGATAGTTTAGAGTACTTCCAGCCTTATTGTTCAAGCTCACCTGAAAGTGAACTTATAGTGCCATTCAGTTAGTGTAACATGAAGAGTGCATATCTTAGGATCTAACAAGGTTTAGCACTAGCATTTGTCGTGTCATTGTCACAATGGGAAGAATGTTCAAGCCTTGTGAAGAAAAGTCTGAAAGGTATGTCTGTTGATGTTAGGAGGAGCAGGCCAATGTGAATCTGGCCAAATACAGGAAGACGGTGCACGAGCTGGACGATGCAGAAGAGCGGGCCGACATTGCAGAGTCCGCACTCACCAAGATCCGCACCAAGAACCGCGGCAGCTTTGGAAAGGGCTACTCATCTGTAAGTGAACCTGAGATGATCCCCGGCCGCTGCCTCCCTCTTTTGTTGAATATGCAGTACTGCAGTGTCAATGTGTAATTTTACACACACATTCATATTATATGTTATGTACTGTAGTGTGCACGTGTTCCCATACCACACACGGGTCCAGTGCCTATGAGGACCCAGGTTCATGTCCCATCTCATGTCTCTTGTCTACTATCCATTTCTCTCTTACTCATTCTCCTATGTACTCTCTCCACTTTCCTACCGATATTAGTGTTCGGTTGTAGATGCTCCCCTGGTCCTGTTCTGTGTTTAAACCCTACTTGTATGTGTGTCTGATGCAGGGTTACAGCACCCCTTACCCTGGGTTGGTAAGGTCACCCAGCTCTGCAGGATCAGAAGGCAGGGGTGAGAAGATCCTCAATGACGACGACAGCGAATCGGTCAGCTCTCTCATTCCTGCCTATCTCAACTCTCTGAAGAAGCTCATGGTGGATTAGACAGGACGTCCAGTGTCCCACCCTAAGCCGTCTCAGACCAGCAAAGCAGTGGGCTCTCTGTGACTAAGATTTCAATTACTTGCATGAGAGAATGAATTCCAAGGTGTTTTTTTTCTGGAATGTTACAATTGTTTGTTTTTTTGTTTTTTATTTTTTAACTTTGCAAGTAATTTGTACCTGTAATGGCTCTGAGGCACTGTATATTGCCAACTATTGTGCATGGACACAGAAAACTTTGCCAAAAATATATTTTATAACGCATGATTCCTTAAACATTATTACAAAGCTTTTCGAAATTATTAGATCTCCTATACTATACTAAAAAAAATTCTATGTATTTATATCGATTTAAATACAAAAAAAGTTTATCACAATTTAAATTTTCAAATACATTCCATTTTGATTGTATTATCAAAGATGAAAGAACTATTATTGTACCTTAAAGCTTCCAATGTGACGTGAATGCTTTTGGGGTTTCAAGACATGAAATATATGTCAAAGTGGACACTTCCACTTATGTCACTGCTTAAATGATGTATCAGTATTTTTGTCATCTAAAAGTATATAAATAAAAAGTCCTTTTCAAATGATAAACCTGATTTCAGTGATTTATTTGCTGCTACACAAATCAATATCATATTGCAGAGAATTGTGGGACATTTGGACACAGCACTGACTGTACAGATAGGTTACTATGCAATATTGTACAGTTGAAAAAAAGATTTTTTTAGAATTTATTTTAATTTGTGTGCCTCAACACCTGCCTGAATTGCATGAAGATCTTTGGTGTTTTGCTGTCTGCTTTGTTGAATAAAATAAACGTGGCTTAACCCCAGCTTATCATGAAATAGAGACAACAGAGACATTTTAACTTGGAGTTTAATCACTGTGTCTCCACAATAAAGCAAAACTTGAATGCAGAACATTTTCTACTTGCTGCCTCTATGTACAATTTCATATGATATTGTTAGGTATCTAATTTCAATCAGTTTTCAGGTAAAACACTTTTGCACATCAATATGCATCAACATGAAACAGCCACAAGTACAATGGCAAGACCTGGTGATTAAAAACAAACAAATTAAGTTGATTGATTTTATTAACACAAAACAGAAAAGAAATTGATCCAGTTAAATATAAGTGGAAGAAAACAGTGTTATTTCATTCAGTATAAAAATAGGCATTGCAGAAAATAAAATCAATATATTATCTGTACCTTTCCTATTCTTTACATCTTGTCTTTTCTCACCCCTGAACACACCCCTTCAACCAACTTGTTTTCAATGACAAATTCTCTGTTTCTTTTCACAGAGATTCAGACTGTCAAAATAATCTGAAAGATTGATTGCTGGGTCAGATGTGGAGGGGATTGTTAATAATAGTAAAAAATTGGAACACTTGACCAGACTATTTGCCATGTTATTTCTCTCTTCTTCTTGAGAGCTATTCGACAGCCCATGTTGGAAGACACTGAGTCTGTGCTGAGAACACGATGATTCCATGAGATGACTAAATGTCTCCTCTGTCAGACACAGACTAAATACTCTTGATTTGGTGTTGGAGTCTAATGTTTCATCTCATGTTCACTAAAGCTTTCCTCACTGTAAACAATAATGTGGAGAAAGATGTTATTTATATCACCTCTCTGTCTCTTCTCTGGTCTATTATATAAGACTGAACAACAAAACAGTTTGTAATTTTTGTAATACTTTTAGGGCTGATTGCATAATGCTTCATTTACTATCATTGCTTTCTATCACTGTTTTTTGTCATGTCAGACAGATAAATGTGGATAAGAAATGGGCCACTCAGCATTAGAGAAATGATCATGGCAGAAAGTGCACTTAACCAGACATAAATTAATACATCACAAAATAGAACTGCATGGGCTGTATTTACATGAGACAGTCATGAAAAAAAGGATAATTCCACATTTCAGGATTGCAAATATGCAAATATACCAGAGCAGTCATGACACACAACTGTTATCCTCAAGAAATAATAGACTGCATCTCTCGCTAATGCAGTATTCTTAAGAAATCATTTAGACACAGAGTTTCAGTTGTAAAAAGCTGTTCATAAACTGACGTTTCAAATACTGTAATATTTACAGGTCAACTTTAAAAAAATGGGCAACACTTTACTTGCAGGTGTCAACATAAGAGTGACATGAACCTATCATAAACATGACATAACATGTCATGAATATTAATTATACTTTTTTAATGTTAACGAATGGTGTCATTAGGTGTTATTTGCTTTTTGTAATGTAAAGTCAACACTGTTTGGGATGCAGACATTACAAAAATCAAATGACACTTAATGAGAACAGTCATAAACATTAAAATGTCATTACATGATACATGACAAGTCATGTTTTTGACAGACTCATGTCACTCATAATGACACTCTCAAATAGTGTTGCCAAACAATTAAATATTTGGTATGACTACACATGAGGACGTCCTTGAGACTACGAAGACCTGTGATTCAATTCTTTCCACAGTCGTGACATTTGCCTCCATGTGAGAGCCACACATCACAAATGACCAAAGTATTTGAATGTAAAATGAGATGTTCAGAAGGCTAGGACTCTATTTGGGAACTCTAACCAACCAGTGTCTTTGTGGCAGACGTAAGGTGAGGTAACCTCCAAAAGACAGAGACAGATGTAAGCGGGGTGCATAATTAAGAAATATTTTTGTCAACCCAATTCCATTTTAGCAGCAGCTAGTTTGTAAGACTCTTGAATGAATAAGCCAGGTGCTACACTGTCATCATATACTGCATGTATATTCATAGAATCAGGAAAGGATTTTCTTAACCTTTTTCATTCCTCTAAGCTGTACAATAAGACATAGTTAATCATATTTATATATTTATAGTGTGTCGACATCATGTAGAGTTTCTCATACGAGGGCAGTCCTTTCTCCTGAGTGGATTTCTTGGATAGGTTTGTGCCCAAACGTTCCCAGCAGAAACATTCCAGTGTCTTAGGAACATTGCAGTCCCGGGGGGGGGGGGACATTTCAGCCAATAACACTTAATGGAACTTTGGCAGATAAAGTGATTGGTTTGACCTTTCCACAGACCATTGCCTTCCACAAACTGCATTCTGTCAGTCATCTCATGGGTAAATTTTGTGTAAGAAGCGCCTTATAGCACAGAGTATTATTCCAACAGTACACTCCAGCCTTCATGTCCCTCTGTGTGTATGGTGGGGTCTGTGTGTGTGTGTGTGTGTGTGTGTGTGTGTGTGTGTGTGCACGCGTGTGTGCGTGAGGGGTCATATCTGCATGTCCACGGGTCGGATTTCCCCTGTTTTGTGCTCCCTCACCCACAGCTCCCGATCTTTGGCAGCGTCCACACTTTGTAAGAGCTTGTCCACTGGCTCTATTGTCTGCATCAGATCAAACAAACACAAAGGTGAGTTCAGGAACAATAACAGCTATAAGCAACACAGGCTACTACTACTACAGTAGTCATTCTTCAGAGGAAAGTAAAGGTCAACCCGAGTCAAAGATTACTGACGTTTGAGCTGAGCAGCCAATCAAATCACCTGACCTAATGCTGAATGGCTGAAATAGCAAATAGCTTTGTCCAGAACCACTATGTATATTTCCCATTTACACACTCTGAAGCATGAATAGTTTTTTTCTTGTGTTTTACCAGGGGTTTCAACATGGTCAGTGAGATAAATCTAAGAAATGTGAATGTTGAGGAATAGAAATTAAGTTTCCAAAGTTAAAGTATTTCATAGACTTTTTAATTATCACAGAGATCAACAGCTTTTAAGCCCCGTGTCTCATCATGCCATGAGCAGCAATAGAGTTCAGCTGCCACCTAGTGGTACTTTCATGTCTTTACATCGTGGAAAGATATGGCTGGATCGAAGACAGTTCTTGTCAAACTACGCCTGCATTTACTGAGCTAATATATAAACATGTGAAGAGTTTTGAACTTTGCAGCGATAACTCTTCCATTTGGTGCTCAGTCAGACAGGCCCATACACAATGTTCCAAACTGCACACTTACACTTTGGTTGAACATGTCTGTCTCGTGCCGCAGTGTTGTATACTGACACAGGTGCTGACGGATCATCTCCACCCTCTCTACCTCCAGTCTTTCCAGCTCCTGTGGACATACACTTAAAGCTATAGGGTCAAGTCATTCAACACACTCTCAAATTAATTGATTATGATGCTCAGCTAAAATCATGGCCAAATTGTAGTCAGTCATAATAACCACTGTACTTTTTCTGCATAACCCCTGGCAGTTGGGTTGGTCCCTTGAGTCGTGGATCTGCCCAAGGTTTCCTCCTATACTAACTACCACAAGGGAGTTTTTCCTTGCCCCTGTTGCTCTTGAGTGCTCCTTGCTGTAAAGCGCCATGAGAAAATACTATTTAAAAGGCGCTGTAGAAATATAATTGAATTGAGTTGAACTGGATTCTCAAATGGGCAAAATGATAAAGGCTCAAATCTGTCCTATTAAAAGGACACAAAATAAGACAAAGAAAAATTGCATGATAAGAATCACATCTCTGGTTTGTCATCCAGTTAGTTTTTTATTTAAAGGGACAGAGGTATGATTCAGAGGCCTTTGTTTTCCAACAACAGATTTCAACTCTGTCATGTCAACGTCACCAAGACTCATGTCAAACTGAGCAGGTGCACAGGGATTTACAGACAGTCAGATATGAGCAACAGCAATACAACAAACAAACAGATCGCAGTCCATGTGCAACAAGATTTTTGATTGACCAATCTTAATTGATTATTTATTAGGCCCAATTTATTAGGCCCATTTATTAGGTTTGTTTACAAGCATTACTCTGCCAACAGTGTCTAAAATTGAGCGTGAGAGGAGATTTATCTTACCAAGCTTGTAGTGACCATCTCTTCAAACCATTTAGACTGAGACTGGTTGTAAAGGTCCACACATTTCATCAACTCGTCTCCTGGAAGCACACAGCACAACAGTTCAGCATCTACCAGAAACCCTGTTATTGTTGTTTTCTTATCACCCACTAGGAGGCGACAGTGACCAGTGATTGCACTCAACCAGCTGATGCTCATGCTCCAAATGACATCACCCACTACAAAATCTTCCTAATGTCAGCAAGCTTTTATGTTTTAGCCCAGGTTATGGTGATATATTGGGTTACATTTAAAAACAGCATACAGATTAAATGGGCCACTCATAGGAAATAATGACAATGTGCAAATTCAACATTTAATTCAAACGTTTTTCCCCTCAGAATGCTTGTTTAGACCTACAGACCTACAGCCTGTCCCACCCAAACAAATACAGTCCAGCCCAATGCAAGAAAGAAAGAAAAAAGACAGACTAATAGATGAATATAATTGAATGAAGACGAATACTGCCATCCATCCATATGCGTAAGCATATATGCACATCAGCCATCCAATCTCACTAGCTCTTTTGTCTTGAGCTGTCATTACACACTCTAGTCGTGTTATCTGTCAGGGTGCTGTACTTATGTTGTGGGACTCTCAGTGCTGACTGAACTGCCCCCTTCTGTTTCAGCTAGGATAGCAGATGTGCTTTTTCACACCTCCTCCGCTGCTCGGAGCTCACATACCACTCAGTCACAGACGCTGCGCGGTGAATTTCCTGCCTTGGCAAGAGACCTCGACAGCACACAATACAAATGCACAGACGTCTTCTAAACAATGCTAGCAAGGCAAATGGTACCCAGCTGTTGCTTTCTTTTCTTCGTCTCAACTATTATTTAATGATAACAGATTAGAATTACTTTAGCTCCCCACCCATTTAACGACATGCTGCTTGGAATTTTGGTTATATAGGGACTTCTGCAGACAGGAAGAACAACAATAATAGGTTTGCAGTGTAAATTGAGGGATCATTGCGGATGGCTGGGGCACGTTCGATCGCTCTGGTCATTTTCTCTGAGTGCAACAACTCCTCTAGGTTCTCAAGGCTGCATGTGTTTACACTCCAGAGTCCTGTCTCCACTGCTAGCCCCTCAGTGCAAGGTGAGGTAATATATCTGGCTGTAACCTCTCCCTTAGGCTGCTTATACTCCCACACACACTAGCCTCCCCACTCCCCACGGCAACATGTGTTTGTCTTTTCACTCTCTCTCTCTTTCTCTCTGAGTCTTTAACCTCCTTTCCTCCCTTTCTCTTTCTCTCCTCGATTTCTCCCCCACTCTATTCCTCTCTCTGCCTTTAACCTCCCTTCCTCCCTCACTCTCTTTTTTCTTTCCTTTGCTCTCTTTCTCTCTCCCCCTCTCCCCTTCTCCTGACCCCAGCCTGGGCCAGTGTGGCTGGCCTCCGGGTGAGAGCCCTGGGGAGAGGGGCTGTATACTCCAGCAGCGCTGTGAGAACGGCTGAACCACTCAGGCCCAGCTCCAGCCTTAGACTCGTAAACACACACACACACACACACACACATACACATATACGTACATATACAGTGCACCATTGTGCACAAACATACACACACACAAACACACACAAACACAGATGGCAACACGCGTGCCCCCCAACCCCAAACACACACACACACACACACACACACACACACACACACAGAATCTCACACTAATGCTTACAGTTAGCAGGGAACCATAAATACCCTGTGTCACGCATATGCGCTTATGGTTGGATCATTTCACAGCAAATTATTCTCCTCTCTGCCTGGTCAAATTTCTCTTCTCTTTGCATGTGGTTCTGTTTCATTGAAAGGTTCAAATGACAATCCTCTATTGGCCAAGTAACAGATCCATGCTCAAGAACCCTTTCCCATAATAACAAGCTACTGACAGACTTGTATATATTCGAATGGGCCTTTTGAATTGGGATACCATTTGAAGTCCTTTAAATGGAGCTCTGTCTCAGCTGACTGAGGTTTGTTTCAGTGCACATGTATTTAGGAACTCTGAAGGATCCTAGCAACTGATCTCCAGTTGTGCCAGCTTGCAATAGTCACAGAAAAAAACAGGTACTTTCCAGCCAGGTGAAATTCCGACATTCTGCCAAGGCAGTAGCAACAGCAATAATTCTTCAGTATTCTCCTCACAATGCAGCCAGTGTTTTCTGGTGCTACTCCTGTTATTTACAGTTCAGGTCATGGATCTATCCTGCCCATGATCATGAAGATGACTCACCTGCTTGCGTGGATTTCCTCCGAGCTTTCTTGATGTCCTCCTCGATCTTGGAGGTCAGCTTGATTTCCAGCTGTTGGGTCTTAACTTCTAGATCTTTCTGTCGGTCTGCAAGTGCCTTTCGTGCCTAATACAGAGAGGGGGTGGGGACAGAAAGAAGACAATCCGTTTAATAACCATACAATTGATAATAACTTTCATTTCAGTGCTGTGATGTGACTGGGTCTCCCCACTGTGCATGATGTTCTGTGATGTGAGGCCCAAGCCGGGGGTCGAGGCTCAGCTTCTTTATGGGTCCAGTTTGGCTTGAACCTTAAGCACACGTGTCAGATCGCACGGCTCACACACGGGCTTTCAGATTACGGCAAGTTTTTTCTCTCTCTCTCTTCCCTCCACCTTCACGCTCAACTACTTTTAATTAATCGCGTTGGTCAGGGCTGGCGAGTCACGCAACCTCCCTTTCACACCGTCTGACCTCCTCAGACAATTGTGTCATTTGTTACGAGCGGAATGGCAATCTGGGTGATTACATGCTTGACGTCAGAGTCGTTAGTGAGTGGAAGGCACCTGAGCTGATCTGCTTATTTATAGAGTCACTTGGGGAGGAGAGGAGCCCCCTCTTCCCTCACAGAGATAGGAGATGGCCCACTGCTTTGGAAAAACACATTGGAATCTCAATAATTCATGTGTGTGTGTGTGTGTGTGTGTGTTGGGGGGGTTCTTGACATTCTAGAAGAGGAGCTTGGGGAAGGGCAGATCGCTAGGTCACCCGGGTTATGACTCTCTGAAATCTGAAATCACTCAGAGGTGACGGAAATGGAGCAAAAAAACAAAAAAACGCCACCAGGCTGACGTCAGGAAGTCTTCTTTTAGAAGTCACTGAAGTGCATGTTACCTTTTCGACGGCTGCATAGCGGCTGGCTAGCTGCTTTCTGAGGTCAGAGATGTGGTGGTCGAACTTCTTCATGTCCTTCTTGAAGTTCTCTCGGAAGGTGAGGAAAGGCTTCTCAACCTCGCTGTGCAGCTGAAACCAGAGAGGCCAAAGTTAGCTCCAAACGGACTCGTCAAAAGGACTGAGCTGGTCCAGATTTTGGAAATAGCAATAATAATATAAAACACCTGGGAAATGTCTCCCATCTGCAGCACCAGATGATTTTTAACCTAATTCTAGACGTTAATGTGAAGTATTTCACGCTGTCTGGGAGATAATTCACATTTTCCAAAAGAGATATTTCTATTGAGTTTATGCATTTCAAATTTCATTAACTTATTCAAATGAGTCACGGAGCTATCTGCACCAAACCTGATCCAGCCGATTAAGAGGTCTAGTGTCTACGGAGAGTTTGTGTTGTAACTCTATTGCCATTACCTCACAGCCTTGGGTAACTGGGAGGCTCTTGGTTTGCACACACACTGCCAGAGTCTACAGAGACAAGTGTGCTGCACATCTGGTCGGACATCTCCTTGTGTGTATACATACTAAACACCACCTCCCCTAACCTCCCACAGTGTCCTTCCCCCATCCTCCTTCTTTTTCCTCAGGCCAGCTGTGTTCCAGAACTTTCCCTTCGGCCAACATAAACCTACGCGCCTCATGGACAAGCAAACCGTCTCGTGGTGGCAGGAAGGCCTACGGGATTTTCAGCACTGCTTAAATCAAATAAAATCTCAATTTCTCCATTTTATCAAATGTCTGTTAAAACTCACATGTGCCTAGTAAAAAACTGCACTGGCAAAAGAAATGTATTTTTTATCCCTGCGGTGCAGAACATAATACTCACACATTTAATGTCAAATTCAAATTGCAATTTCAACTGTCATGACACCATTTATAGCTCTAAGGAGAATTTTATCACGTCTACCTTAAAAATAGCTGGCTTTCCACAGTTGACATTAACAGTCTATTGAAAGCAGTATCCCACCAATAACAGCAGAAGGTTATCGAAGGTTAGCACGTATTCATCATAAAAGCCTGCTTCACTCCATAGTATCCCCGGTCAAGAAGAAGGGTTCTAATGGAGCATAGAGGACTGAAACTAAGAGTGCGTCCTAATTAGTCTTCAAGAAGAGAGAATAAATATTAAGTGGGGCCCCCTAATCCCTAAACCCTAATTAGAGCCCTAATCCACAGCCCCCGACTCCTCCCTCCCCTCATTCTTTCCCGTCGTTAACTTAGCATTTGCTCACCTTGGAGGAGAACTTGAGGTGAACTTCGGCCTCGTCGGCTAGGCTCTTCTTCAGCTGAGCCCAGGCCTCTCCCAGAGTGCTGCAGAAGACAGATAGGGGCTTAGCTTAGCATAAGACCTCTTGCCTCTGGAGGGGAGCCTATCAGAGGGCAACGCTAGGTCGTCTGGCTGCCTGAACTCCCCCCACGCCCTCTACACCACCACACTTTGCATCTCATGCAGTACTGAGTAGGCTTCATCCCGAACATGGGAGGGAGACTCATTAAGCATGGAGTGAAGAGGGGGATAGTGAATGATGTGGGTGAGGTATCATTTTAAGACCTCTGAGAGTGTTGTATAACATTAACCCCCTGCTTCAGTGGAGGCATTGGACTCCTTCACTGCTGTGACATTTTCATTCAGGAAACATCAATACAGGAACTTCATTCATTTTTATTTGGAGAAAAGGTCACCCTTCCTCTCAGCCCCTTATCCATAAATCACCCTAAACATTCGTAGTGTGTAATATACTGTAGCATTCATAAAGCTTCATAATGATCATCTAGATAACTATTTATAATCTATAACTACATATGATGATTGCATACATAAAGCCTCATGATGTTATTGTATCTCTCTCAGTTAGAATTGGAATGCACCACAGAGTAAGTGTAACCAAAAAATGTTCAGAAGTGAAGGTGAAAGTGAAGGTGGACTTCGGTTTATCTCTCACCCTCATAAGTCAGTGCTTAACCTCAGACCCCTACGCACGGATTGGCCAGTCTCTGTGGGTTCTCAGTGAACGCCTACTAATTGACCACACAGTGATTCTGCATAGATATCTGCACAGACATCACAGCCCACTTCACACACCCACTTGTGAGCCACTGCTGGCCTGACACACATTCACAGGATATTTATTCCAAGACTGTATAACTGTGGCAGCAGAGACTCTGGGCTCACCCTTTCTGTAAATATGGTCAGTATGGTCGGTAAATACCGATCACACTCACACATACAAACACCAGCCCTGTTCTTTTACATCAACCTACATACAGTACAGTAAGCTGACAGAAATTCTCCTTAACTCCAGCAAGTCAACTCCCATATCATAAACTGAAGTAGATCAGGCAACACCTCAAGTTCTATAATAAATAATAATAAGTATTGATGAAGTGTTCTATTGTGTATGTTTTATGAAGTGCATTTGGGATACCCATATATGTGAGATCTATGAGTTATGAGCTATAAGCTGTAACATACATGGATCCATATGTGTACGCTGACATGCTTTAGCTAGGCTTCCCCTAGCTGGCATCAGATCAGACGAGGGGGGCTTTGAATGGGCGCCACTCGGAGCGGTGTGGAATGCAGTTCCACTGACTTCCAGCACATTCTTCTCTGGCCCGCTTATCACAGGGGCACAGCCACACGCGTTCCAACCAGGAAGGATATGTTCATAATGCCAGCCTTTAACCTGAATTCAAGAGTGTCCTTTCAATAGTCTCTCTCTGTGGTCTGTAACTGCCAAACCTTTAAAAAAGCCTGACAGACTTCACCATACGTCAACAAAACAAAAGCTGCAGTGATACACAACTTTTGAGATGACCTTTATATTCCATAGTTTCTATGGTGATCATTCAAAACCACCAATTACACCAAACTGTAAATGGCTGTTTACCTTGCTTCAGTGTAATCGATCAGCTTTGAAAGAGAAGAGGAGCACTATTTAGGGTAATTGTGTATGTGTGTGTGTGTGTGTGTGTGTGTGTGTGTGTGTGTGTGTGTGAGGGGGGTCTGGTTAGCACCACGGGCCGCTACCCTGTCGTTTCGCAATGGAGCACAATGGAGCTCCTCCTGCTGCAGCCGCAGCGCAAATGGCAAATTCAGGAATAAACAAGCGGTTCTGGCCATGACTGTAGGAGCGGGCCAACAAAACGGTGATTGTCTCTGTCCTGCAACAAAACCAGGGCCGAGGGGCTCGCGGGGTGGAGTGGATAGTGCAGCAGGGCGGGGGGGTAGCACAGGATAATGCCAGCATTGTGTTGTCTCTCTGGGAAAGGGTGGGCCCATGTCTGCAGCATAATCTAGATTCTATATGAAACAATTAGCCCTCTCTATCAAACAGGGTGGTGGTGGTGGTGGTGGTGGGGCGGTCACACCATGTCTACGTGTCACCTTTACAAACTGGACTCCAGCGCCACACAATGCGCTGGAGTCACAGGCATGATTGCCCTGCTTGGTTTATAGGTAGATTTAGCAGATTTCTGTATGCTGTTTAGCCTCTTTAAGCCGTCTGTTAAAAAAGGCCCATGTGATGCCTAACTACTTAATGGATGCAATATGCGGTGAGCTGCTGCTGTTGCTGTAGCTGATGCGCTTTTACACTTAGCCAAGCCTAGACACGTTTTGCGAGCTGATGTAAACAATGACAGATTCGTATTAAGGACTGGGGTTTTTGGCAGAACGAGTGGGTACTTGGGACACAGACTGCACTCTTCTCCTCTAAGCTTTTACATCTCTTGAGGCTCTCGGCTCAGTCCGACTGCTTTTGCCCCCCCCCAACCTTTCACTCCCAAACATGAGGTGTCCTTATGCGCCCACAATTCCCAGCTGCAACCTAAGCACATTCCTATCCACCGATTGATGACTTTGACGCATTTCAGAAAGATGGATGGAGATGGATGTGTCAATTCTGATGATGAAGAATAAAACCTCTGCACTGGGGACTGTGCAGCCTTCACATGTGTGGACACACACAGACACACACACACACACACACAAACATGCCTACAAATGTGATGACTCACTGATGGAAAAACGCATCCCCTTTTTCACACAACTGGACACAAACGGGGTTAGTAGTCTGTGCCAACACACCCTGCTTTCATCGAACGTCAGCATATTTTTTAACTCACAGGGGGACACATCACACACACACACACATGCACGCACGCACACACCCACACACACGGACAAAAGCCCTGGCTGACCATGACCTCTTTCATATCCCTAACGGCCCCTGGTCATATTAGTCACAGGTCACAGAAATGTTAGATGGGCCACGTAGGCTTGAGTGGACTGTGAGAACCGACTGGAGAAGAAGCTTGTTGTGATTAGTACTGCTTTATATAGCCGCTGCTCTTCTGGGAACCTGGCTGATCCCTGGAGCTGTGTCAGCGGCTGGTGGAGATAGCGGTGGTGGTGATGGTGGTGGTGGTGAGCGCGCTCAGTCTTACCCTTCTTCCTGTGCGGCTAGAGGAATCTGTGAAAGCTTGGAGAGGTTCTTGGCGTATTCTTCCTCAATCTTGATTCTGACATAAAAAAAGCAGACAAGACAGGAACACGGGGGTTGTCAGCCTGACGCACGGTGTCAGCAGTGGAGAAAAACAGACACCCTAAGGTGTGACATTTCTAGATTCTATCTCTAACAATAGAAAACAAAACTAAAGTTTCTTTCTTGAGTTTGTTGGGTGAGTTGAGACATGTGAAACAGGAGACGGCTGTGGCACAGGGGATGCGGATGGAGTGGTGGCGTGATCACAAAGTCAAAGTCATGGGGGCAAATTCACATTCTCTCTGCCTTCCTTGTTGCCCTTAAGGGGTGAGTGACCCCGTGAGGTGACCCCAGCCAGCCAAACAGCACTCCCCCAGACTTACACAGGCTCAGGCTTTGAAAACCCAACCACTGTGTGTTTCAGAGCAGGCCAGGGTCATTCTCAGACAACTGGGTCAACTACAAACTCAAACCCATAGCGTTCACTCCTTCTCTCACTCACTCACTCACTCATTTAAACAAGACCTCAAAACATCTCTTTCGTTTGTGAGGAAATAAGAGCAAGAGAGAAAGAGAAAAAAAAGACTGTTTAATGCTTAATGATACAAGGGAAGTAGACAGTAGTGACCGTTGCCACAGCGTTGTTTGCATGGCAACACAGGGAAAACATCAGAAATAAATAGAAACAAGGGATGTTGTGCAATAGCTGTGATGCAGAGGATTTCCACCCCCATGCTGACTGCACTTTAGCAGAAGTCCACCGAGCATTGCAACATGCAGAGTAGAGGATCACCATATGCTGTGCAAAAACAGGATTCCCCTTTTTTCATTCCACTTAGTATATACAATGGATCCATCATTCAGAGTGTTGTTTTCTCGAGACTTCAGGCTACAAGATGAAGTGTGCATTTATGCACTACCGCAAAAAAGAATTGCAAACTATTTACGTGGAAACCATAGAGTCGGGTTGCGTAGTAAATGCCCTGTTGTATGTCCTAAGCACTGCTCATGTTACAGTACTGTAATGATATTGTCCAGAAAACTGCATTGCAGTATCAGCTAAGCCCTACACCAGTGGTTTTCAAACTTTTTGAGCTCAAGGCACCCCATCAGCATTTTTTTTCATCCATGACACCCCCAAGTTAAATTCTTCCTTTTCAACTTTGCACAATTATGCCATGCCACTATATTAGACTATACTCCCACCACCTTTTAAAATAGCATTTCAACATTTAGCCTCATAATTATCATTATAATTAACACTGTTCATGCTGAAAGTTGTTTAAAGACAGATATTATTGTGTGTAAACAAACATACTGAAAACAATTAAAACCATGGGTTATGCTCGGTGGACGGACGCCTTTCCCATTCACTTTCTTTCCTTAAGTGTGTCCCATGCACAATACAGTCAGCGCAGGCAGGTGCATGCTGGTCATAGCAGATGTGCAGCTTCACAAATTCTCTCACTATACGATCAAACAGTTTCTTTTTTAATTCATTTTATTGGAGTCACAGAGCTAGATTAAGGAGCCAACGACTTTCTTCACCAACCTGAGTTTGTAGGTCATGCAGTCTCGGCGCTCATCCTAAATCTACTACTGTGTAACATTCTTTCTTTCTTTTTCTTTCTTTCTCTCTTTCTTTCTTTCTTTCTCAAAACATGCCATATTCATAGTACTATAGATCGCTCTAGCTAGCTACCTAAAAACTGCTTATTTGAAAGTGTCTTGAATTTATTCCTGACGGGACTTTAAGCAGCAGAACTTTCTTCTGCTGCGTAAGTGAAAATAGTACACCAATGAGGTTCAACTTTTCGGCTAACAGCCGAAATACAATATGTGGCAAGGACTAGTAGTGGTAACTATGGTTAGAAGAATCAACTGACAGTAATGTATACACGTAAATGCATATAAATTGTTTTATAAATGACAAACAAATTCAAAATAAAAATTATTAAGTATTTCACAATACCCCTGGACAACCGTCACGGTACCCAAGGGTGCCATGGCACCCACCTTGAGACCCCCTGCTCTACACAATGGAGATGTGCTGGCTAAAGAAGCTTGCTGTTATATTATCATCAGACAAATGTTATTAAGCACCGTTGTTCATAAACTGAAGTATAAATTCAGACTACATGATGTTTAGCATGTTAAAGCAATAGTCTGGAGTGAATCAACCGATAGCCCTGTTGTTCGAGATTGCTGAGTGCTGAAGATCTGATATAACATAGACCACAAAGGTCAAACTAATGGAGGCAAGGAGGCTTGGTCTACATATTTTCTCATTCTTATACCTACCAGCAGCACACGCAACCTCAACCAACAGTGGAAGGGGTTGCTTAACTCCAACCTCAACCAACAGTGCAAAGGGTTGCTTAACTCCGAACGATTCCTTTAAGTTCTGAGTGCAAAGTTGCAGCAAGTGCCATCTCCTCACCTCTCTCGTATGAACTCTGCCATCTCCTTCTGCATCTGTTTGCCTTTGAGCTGTTTCTGGAGCAACACCTCAAAGCCCGAGACCGATGGGTTCCCCTGGGGGTCCTTCTTGTCTGTCTAGGGTGTAAACAGGTAGAGAGAGAGAGGATCACTATGTGTGGAGGTATGGAGAAATGCCTGCAAATAACCCCTGGGATGAAAGGTTTATGCAGTTGGCTGAGGATTCTGTGTTTATTTTTAATATCAAACAAAGTAACAAATGAAAGCCTGGAATGCTGTTGAAGAATGTGTTGAAAGAACATCCTCAAAATATGCAACAAATTGAGGTGCAGAAAACAACATGATAGTCCTGTCAACACCAGTCAATTTCTACACTTCTTTCATCTTCGGAGTTAACAATTATGCATAATAGTTATCTCTTTTTTTTTAATGCCACATAAAATGTTGTATGTGGCCATACAACATTTATACAGAGAGGCAATTCCGTTTCCATCATACTTGGGACTGGGACGCTATGAAAAGATTTCATCTCAACTGAGTTTGAATTAGAATCTCATTCTACATACGGTACAGTACAATATCTTTCAACACCAATTTATTTTTCTGAAGTAATGTACTGTGTTTGAAGTTTTATTCTTGGATATGAATGTATATTTCTGTATGTGCATGTGATCTCTCTCTCTGTCTCTCTCTCTCTCTCTCTCTCACACACACACACACACACACACACACACACACACACACACACACACACACACTCAGGCTGGGCTCTGTGGTCTGGATGGTCTTCCCTTACCCAAAAATAGTCACAGTAGCTCCACTCATCCGGTTTCAGCAGCTGCTGCTCAGCCATGTTGAGAGGCAGTGGGAATGTCACACAGTTGATCTGCAGAAGGGACCCATCACAATCACATATCACTGACAGGGGTATTGTTCTCTGGGGGTGTGAGAGTGTGTAAGGTATGAATGTGTGGAAAGTGTGCATGTTTGAGTAAATCACAGATCATCCTGACATTTGATCACAATATTATCAGTAACTGTAAGGAAGATTTATGGTTTAATAATTATACTGCCAGTTCCTTTAAGCTATATGTCCTGGGAAGAGCTCTAGAGCCAAGACACATGTCACTATCATCTGACGGCACCATACATCTTGCTAGGTTTAAGACTGTAAAGTGTAAGCATGCATGTGTGAACCGCTGTGAAAGTGTGCACAGGTGAGTGAGGTGTGTGTGTGTGTGTATTTGTTTATATCAGCATGCATCCCGGCATTCCGACCTCCCCAATATTGATTGCAGCACTGATGGAGGCCCTGCAAAGGTATGATTTATGACCTAATAAAGACACCAGACAACCAGTCACCAGACAGGAGCTCATAGCTGGGGTCTGGAGGCCAGACCAAAGGCTAGTGTGCGCGTGCGTGTGTGCGTGCATGTGTGTGTGTGTGTGTGTGTTTGTTTGTTTGTTTGTGTGTGTGTGTGTGTGTGGGTGTGTGTGTGTGTATGTGTTTGTGTGTGTGAGAGAGAGAGAGACTGATGCTGTTTATCTGCTTGTGACACCAGAGCTGGAGATGACAGACCCATGGAGGGGAGATGAGATGAGGGGAGGGGAGCGTCCTCTCATTCATGTGAGCAAGGTCACCACAGTGCTCCTGTCCAGCTCCACTAAGCCAACACCTCACATCTGTCCCCGCAACATACATCCACAATATTTGTTCATTAAAACGAATTAAAATATTGCTATTAATCTATTTGTTAAATTTCATGTTAAATATTATATTTGTTTATGAAAACCATTAATTTCTTATTGGACAATAGGTATTCTGTGAGTAGGGATATATCAAGTGATGGTTAATAATTATGCTCATATATGGAAAAACACTCTTTGTCACCATAGCACGGTAATAATCAGGTTTGTATGTTGTTGTAGGGAATGCCTTGTCGCCAAGAGATCTATAATAATTTAGTATAATCATGCAGTTAGCTCATAGTTGCTGAATAAGGCTGTGCTGTGCTCAACAATGATAAGTATCTGTTTGCAGCAGAACAACCACCACAGCAGATATAAAAACACGAAAAGGGGCCTGGGTCACATGCTTCCTTGATGAGCCTTATTTTATCTGTTTCTAAAATCAAACCTGCGCAGCTAGCTCATTTGTCTAGGGAGAATTTAATTAACTGAGGTTGCTGATCGCTTTACAGATAGCCTGTGGCAGTCTAGCTTTAGGGAATCACCTGGACATTTAATAATAATGTGCTTCTCACACTCATACACACACACACACACACACACACACACAAACATGCTAACACACACAGAGATTTACAGACACTCCACGCTATAGTTGAGGTGACTAGTGGTCGCTTCAGGATCATCCGTGTTTGGGAAGCTAAATCCACCAGCAATGAATCATCAGGCTAATTTGCCCTGAGTCATCAGCACTGATGTCTGTGTGTCTGTGGAGGATTGGGTGAGTCACCGTAGATGGTAAATTATATTATATAGCTTGATCTGAAAGTGTCAGTACAGACTGCATGGGGGCAGACAGGTTTGGTCATCGTGGTTTGGACCTTCTCTACAGCTTGAGATCACAGTGTGTTTGGTGTCTTTTATCCAAGTGCTGGGAGTTCACACTCTAGGCACTGTGACACTGTAGACAGACCCCTTCACACACTGGGCGATGACTAAGCATAGCATCAGAAGTTAAAAACAAAGTATTTCCACACAGGTGTGTTTTTTTGTGAAAGAGCAGTTTCTTTGGTAATGGCTGATGGCATCTCTCATGTTGGGATGAGTACAGGAAGTAGCACAGGAAGTCACTATGAAATTCTTAAAAAGTTGCTAACTACAGCAAAAGCCTCCAGACACTACTTACCAATTCTAACACACACACACACACACACACACAACCAAACAAGCTCTACATTCCCCAAACATCAAATTATACTGTTTCTTGTCTGTTTATAAACAATGGGCCTAAAGTAGATCCAGTGTTGGTTCATGTTCATGTAACTATGGACAAATTACATAAGAGCATTTGCCAGGAAAGACACAAGAAACAAGACACAGGCTATACTTACACAGCCGAGAAAATGCTGGAAAATCTCTAAGACTAAGACTACTCCATGACAACAAAACACATACATTATACCACACTGTATGTCTCCATCTGTAAGCAGATCTGTGTATCTCAGACCACATATTTTAAATAAAACAAAAACTTTTGGCTAGTGTGACATAGTAAAGCTGTCCGATACGATAAGATACTAAAACTACTCATACTAATTTTTTTAACAAGTATACAATGTATACTAGGTATACTATGGATACTATGGACTAAGCTTTCCACACTGAGGGCAGCATTTAATTCCACTGCATTACTGTATTTCTATGTGTTATATTATACAACCATATCTACCATTTTGAACAATTTGACTTCAAACACTTACATCTTACGTACAGTCACATTGTGATCCACTTTAGCTGTCCAAACAAAGCATAACAAACTGACTAGGCAACTAGAAAACAAATCTGACTTCCAGCCTGTGTCCTACTGTGTATGTCCTTCCTTCTTGTTGGCCGACAAGACCGTCAAAGAGTGGGGTCAGCCACCTCTCCCACAAAACCATCTCATGTCATTGCATCACTCCCATGCAAACAGCTCAACCATGACTACTGTTGTATTTTAGCAAACTCAAATCAAAATTCTGTCTCAGCTAGCCACTGATGCGCTAAACGGAGACTGTATCATCAGACACCATCAAACTTGAGCTTTCCAGGCATCAGAAAAATGGTGCAACTCCTTCAGTGGTGAAGATGCCCAGACCAGTGTCCAAAGCACTGTCGTTATGATTGCCCAGAAACACTAAGCTAATTCTATAAGTGTGACACTGTCCCAATGAGAGCTGGCGGCCTGTCAGCTTTGCAGACCCACAGATTTAGGCCCCAGACTGATTGTTAAGCACTTATCTGTGCATTCTAGTCACTTGAATTAGGTTTAATTGAAGAGGGAAGGCAAGAGGGGAATAGGCCATGGGGTGAGAAGTAGTGTCAGGATGAGTGTGTGTATGTGTGTGTGTGTCTGTGTGTGTGTGTCTGTTGAGTGTTGTCTTCCCTGGGCTGAAAGCCAGACATGTCGTGCCCCATACTCTAACTGGGACAGAAAAACAAGAGTTTCATTCCATCTCATTTCACAAGGCATGAATAAGGAAAGGACAGGGCCCACGATTGCAACCTTTGTGTCAGCTGGTTCCTTTGAGGTACCACGCTTTTGGGAGCTACCCAACTGGGGCATTTTGGAAGACTTGGGGTCAACTGTGTGTACCTTGATGATCCTCCGTCGGACAAAGCGCCCTTTTGTCATACAAAGTCTGACTTCACTTCTCATTTCTCACATCCGCTCCATGGCTCTTGACCGGAGGCACTAGGCCTGACCCTGTCTGCTGTGTCTGACCCTGGGGAGGAATGTATTAGCCGAGGAGGCTAGCAACATCGGGCTAAAAAAATTACTCGACTAGACTTATTCCGTGAGTTTAGGTTTTGACAAATCAAGCAAATTAGCTCTGTTAAATAAACAACATGATGCTGCAATAACTGTCTGGAACTCTCCCTAATCTCCCACAGATTAGACGGTCTAATGCTAATCTGTTGTTTCAGCATGGTATGACTACACTGACAAAGCAGGACACTTCTTTGGGCATTAAAACTATTTTTACTATTTTTCTACGTTATTACTATTTTGTATACACACAGCCAGGTTATTAACAGGTGAGCAGGCGGTTCAATTTTACAGACATCAACAAGAATGCTAAACTCATCCCTTCCAATTGCCTCCCAAGTTCCTTAAAGCTCTAAAACAATCCTGCAGTCTGAGACCAGGAAAGGCATGCCCCAAAAGTGGACATGCCATCACTAAGACAGTATTGTTCGAGCGTAGATGTGGACGTTGCGGCCAATCAGGAGGAAAAGAATGTGTGACACTGAAAATGCTCCCTTCTCTCCCCCTGTTTAGAGAAAGAATTATGAATATCTCAAAAGCACATTTTAGTGCCGCAGAGGAATCTGCAAATGGATGGACTTGAGATTAAGTTTTGTGGCTGCTTGCACAATTCCAGGCATTTTTGTCTAGAGTGAAACACGTTATTCAGTGAGAAACATTTCCATTCCATTTTACTCAGGCCATAGACAGTACACTGCATCCTCACTTTACTTTGACTTTTTATGGTACTTCTGTTTATTTACAAATATTTTCTATTTCAAGAAATGTCACAATTCCATGATATGTGTGGACAATCAGTAAACAAAGTTCCAAAATACTGTCCATTTTTCTCTGTAAAGTAATGTAAAGTTCAATATAAATGTCTAACGCCAGTGACATAAGTGATTACAATGAATTCTAATACAGCCATCCATCAGTGACTCTACTGACCCATTCCAACAGCATGCAATCACCACCCCCACACAGCCGGAGCACCACTGAGCAGACTTACTTATTCTCTTTCTCAACTCCAAAATCAGGCCTTGCATAATCAATAGCCTTACTGATTCCCCACCAGCCCTGACAACACCATCTTCCCCGCCTTTGATCTCACCATACTGTGAGATTGGAGTGAGTGGGGATTCGGGGGTGGGGGTCAGGAGGCAGCGGGCTGAGAGTGAATAAGTGGTGATTAGGACAAAAATGAACCATCTACTGATGACAGCCTCTCTGTGGTTGATTTTGATGCGGGTCAGACTGTCAGTCCCAGCCCTCCCAGTCAGCACACAATTCCTCCATCCAGCCCTGCCAGTCAGTCCAGAGAATGAAGCAATCAATCCATCCAATCCAATCCATCGTCAATCCTCAATCAATCCTGTATCATCAGCCCAGTGCAATGATAGCAACTACATTTGCATCAGTATTTTTTCATCATTACCATCTAATTGTAAGACACATAAGAAAATAAGGCGATGAAAAAGTCCTCTTAAAATGAACAATTGCATAAGTTGTTGGAACATCAAACTGCTCAGCAAAGTGTCACAACTTGGACGCTCCGTTGAGCACTTGAGGGCAAACAGCCAAACCACTAAACAGTTAACAATCTGACATCCGGGGGGGGGGACATAAATTGTGAGATTACTGTAAAAAAAAAAAAAATGCAATTCTACTTGTGCTCACCAGCCTCCTCTGCAGCCTCAGTTGACTCTATGCCAGACAGGCACTCCAAATTAGTGGAGAAACCAGTGCATTCCTGTGCCATTTCGGCACTCTGGGCTTTCGTTCCCAAGTTGGTGCGGCTTTGCGGAAAAACCTGTTGTTTTCCCCATGTTGTTTCACTCCCGTTTTCGTTAGTCAAAGGCTTTAATCACGTCTGGTTAAATGGAGCATGCCTGTTGTTTTTTCCTCTCTCCCGCATGTTTTAAGGCTGCTAACATTGCCATTGGCATGGGCTACAACTGGCTTTGCTTTTTTTTCAGTCACTCACCGTGATAGTTGTCTCCTTGTCCTGCTGTTTTGTGGTGGGCGAAGTGGACGTGGGACTCTGTGGATAGACACAAGACTTGTCATCAAAGCTCCTCTCCATGTCAGACATTGCTGAATTCGATTTTCTTTTCTTTTGCCTTTCTCTCTCTCTCTCATACACACACATGTATGCACACTCTCACTCTCTTTCTCTCTCTCTTTGGATGGCCCCTCTTTTTTGCCGCTCTGTCTCTGTTGTGATCTTGTTACTGCTGCAGCGGCTGCTGTTGCCGTGGTGAGTGGGGTGGAAGGTAGGTGAGCAGAGTGCTGCACAGCATGTTGTGTGCGTGTGTGTTTGTGTGTGTGAGAGAGAGCGAGAGAGAGAGAGAGAGAGAGAAAGTGAGAGAGAGAATGAGTGGGTGTGTGGGTGAATGTCTGAATGTGAGCTGTGGAGCCAGTGGATTGACTTTTAAACATCATTTCCATTCTGAGGTAAAAAAAAATGTGTGTGTGTGTGTGAGTGTGTGTGTGTGTGGACGGTGTGTGTGTTGGGGGACGGGAGGGCAGGGGTGTTAGAAAGAGGGAATTCCTAAATATAGGCTTATCACCCCCCTCCTTCTCTGTCTCCTATTGTAAACTTTAAGCCCAGTGCTGCCACCACACACACGCACGCACACACACACACAGCACATGGACTCAGTACAGCTCTTCTCAATACTGTAAATCCTATAGAGATTAATAATTAAGTGTGTAATTTTGCTCACACTGATGAGCATGTATGGAAGTTTTTCTTTTATTAATCTTTTTTTCTGTAAGGCTCTTCCCTGATTATAACAAGTAGAAGTACACAGGCTCCAGAGTCAAAGTTTACATCCAATAATGAAAGTGAATACAAGTTTCTAAGCTTGTAAAAGAGACTGTAAACTTGGTGACAGTTTTCATCCATATTCTGATATTATAAATTAGAAAATAAATCTGTATCTTTTCAACTATTATGGGAAAATGAGTCAGCAAGGGACATCTTTAAAATCCCCAGTCATACCTGCTGGTCCATACTGTGCTTGCGTGTGTGATTGTGGGTCTGTTCCATATGATGCAATGGGCTTCCACTGGAGTGAAATCCATTCACTGGAGGGCGAAAGGGGAGGAGGAGGTGGAGGATGGGAAGAAAGAAGATGGCATTGTGTCAAAAGTACAGCTTGGAACAATACAAATATTTATTCCAACAGAATTTAACTTCTGTGAACAAGAACAACACTGCAGTGTTGGAGATGCGTGCAGACATTCTTCTAGTGTCTGACATTCTTTGTGTCAGGTGATCAGATGGGACAAGAGCACAGACATGACTAGACATTTTTACAACTGTGAGTCTGTACAACAGCCTAAAACCTCCCTCATACCCACTATATTATTCATATCCAGAACTTCCTCATCCTCCAACTGCACACAGAAGCCCGAGAGTGAGTGTATTATAAGGACGCCTGTTTAATGGAGAGGTGTGAGGTCTTATTTAAGCCTAAATTAGCTCTACTCTTTTTTGAGGTGTAGTTATTCTAAGCCCACCACATGTGCATTAGCCCTAAACAGCACAATACTGCTACACATAGGAAGTCAATGTGGTTAATATATGAAGAGCCCTTTTCCAAAATGCTATAAAAGCCATTTAAATGTAATTTTCATAAATCTTTTTTTTATTTGATTTAAAGGTAACATTGAGACAGTTCAGTTCACGTTATCTGATTTGTCCTTACCCAATTCAAACAACAAAACATTGATTTTACTGATATGAACTGAGAAGCACAATAAAAACACATCATTTTTTAGTATATTTTTGAAAATGGATACATAGCATTGTCGAAACAAGTTCTTCAAACTGGCCTTTTTGTTTCTAATTAACTTGCACTTTGTTTAGTCAACAACTGTGTCTCAGAAGAAAGTCCTCATTTCAGTCTCTACAAAGAAGAAACCAAACTCTAAGTTCTGGACTTTGAGTCCAATGTATTACACGTCGCCTCTCCCTCCTTTGTGCATAGGTGAAATTGATTTACACTGGTAGGGATAATAATCATGTCATCGTCTCAAGGAGGAAAATAAGATTATTTAGCACTGCGCTGCTCACAAAAACACACAAAAAAATTATAAATCAGAGACTGAGTGGTGTGACATACCAAGCTAAATGTTCATTTCACCGTGTTTGTTCTCCTTAATGCCCTATGGAGGCACTTTTATTAAAAACTCAAGGCTGTCAGCACTGCTGAAAGAAGCCCTGACAGGATTTTCTGACTCAAAAGCCTTCACTGTTCCACTGTTCCACAGACTGAGACTGATGAGTAAGTGTATCAGCAAATTGTGTATGAACAAGTGTTGTGGGCATGTGGCATTAATGCATGTGTGTGTGCGTGTATGTTTCTCTTCCTGGCTGCATGTGCTTCAATGTCTCTCTGAATTTATCAAGCGAAAATAATGAAGAGCAGAGACTCTACTCAGACTTTGACTAGACAGAAGATGCCTCTTTGGTCCTAGAATCCAGCAGCTCCTTCACAGACACTCCTGGAGCCCCCACAGGTCAAAGGTCTTCACAGGGCAGATCAATACACTTCACCTCCAGTACCCTCCCCCGCCAAGCTGTCCAATCAGTGACAGATCACAGGCACAACATGGGCCTGTGGCCCAGAACGGCAGGGATGTCAGGTCTGTACCTACAGAGACCATAAATCATTCCACACTCCAGAGGGACAAAAACTAAAAAGCTTCATTCTGGGGCTCAAGTTTAGTGTTGACAACTCTTTTAGCAGGTGCCCCAACCCCAACACACACACACACACACACACACACTTTCTGTTAAGAGCCCCTGAAACTAAGGTCAAGATGTTTTGGAGGGTGAGCAGTCTTACTGGGTTTGCTGTGGTTAAAGTGTGCGACATGATGTGGCTCACAAGACTGTGTCAAAAGTAGCGGTGACTGACCAATAGGGTTGATGCAAACATACTAATCTAATTAACGGCACCACTTTGAAGAGGCCCCCTTGTTGTGATGTTTGCTTTTGGGACATCATGTGCTGGTTGTGGCAAAGTTGTTCTGCCTCATAAAATAAATTAGCCTGTATTTTTAGGAGTAAAGGATGCTGGATACGTGGCATTTTTCACTGCCACTTTGCAGATTATGAAAAAACAGGAAATCTGCAATCAAGGGGCCTCTGTAGTAAATTGGCAACAGCCCTTGGCAAATATAGACAGCCCATGCACGCATAGTCATTTTCAGGGAATGTGTTGGTTTTGTACCAATGAACAGCACCCTCCTTGTGGTGGAGAACCTCCTGCGTGCACCATACCTTATCACTTAAAATCAGCCAGGGCTGCGGAGGGTCGCAATCGAACGACTCAGATTGACTGCAGAGGGCCTGACAGTTCGAGATAAATGTGTAGAGTGTTTTGGGGTTTTCTTATTACAGGATGGCAGAGGATATGAGCACAGACTCCAAACGAGGGAAACGGAGTAGATGCATGTGTTTCCATGGGGCATGAACAGCATTGTGTGCCACCACATGTGCAATCAGCACTCATTACTCCTGCACAGCCCCGGCCCAGACTACTCCTGTGGTGAGGCTCTGTTTCCTGTAACATGGTGACATCATGGTGAGGTCATGGTCCAATATACATAGCCTGATAGAGCCTACAAATCACGTGACAGGTGTGGGTAAAAGGAAACTATCATAGTTCATTTCTTTGTTCAGAAACAGATTTGGTTTGGTTGGTTTCAGGTTTAAGTGGGGCGGACAAATCCTTCTGCATGCAGGTCTTGAGGTAAACATGCTTTGATTTGTCCCTGTTACATTTATAAGCAATTCGAAGCTTTGAGTCAGAAGTGGTTGTGCACGTGGATTTGAAAGCAAAACATGATTGGATTAAATCACCTCAACCTCATTGGGATGCTAAAAAAATGACTTCATGTAACTTCCAAAACCTGCCTAGAGGCAGCCAGAGGAAAACACAAAACACATGCATGGCGTACCATTACTAATAGCACAACCAAAAGCAGACCATGCATTCATTACAGTCTTGATAGAAGTACATGCTGTGGTTTGAGCCAGGGACCTGTTGCAGACAGGACTGGGTTGCTGCCCTGCAGGGGCACAGAGTAGGGGGACTCCTGAAAGCATTGAAAGTGAGCCAGACTGGGACAAAGTTTGACATTTCGACTTTCGAGTCTAGTTTTCTAAGATTTCTTCTAGGGCTGCACGAATGCAAGCTACTGTCTGTATTATTTTGCTAACAAATCTTGTGTTGTGACAACAAGTAGATTCAAAAACACGGGACACAATGCAAACTGTGATATAACTCATGAAGAACTTTTCAAAAGGAACATATGAAAACATATCTGGCAACCATTAATCACTGAACATATATCACATCAAAAAAGATAATTTATCAGTTTGCACTGCAATATGTTTTACGGAAAAAAATGTGTTGAATAGACATTGCGCAAGCTAACAACTCCAGGCTATTTCCAGCATTCCAGCTGTGTGTGCTTTTGTGGGTTTGCAAGAAGCATGTATGACTAATGTTAAAGACTGTGTTGCTGTTTTTCTTTTCTCTTTCATTTCCCTCTAATTGAATGTACCTGTTGGAAGAGAGTTCTTGTGCCGTATGGGAGTCTTCGGAGTGCCCGGAGTGCTGGAGGGTCTCTCCCACTGAGTCTCTGGAAGACAGAAAATATGGGATTTAGTTACATCACCTACAGTATCAACACCCTCTAACGCAACACTAGCACATAGGTTACACAGATAAATAAGTCAAGTTTAGCAAGGTGTCACTGGACGCTAAAACAGTCAACACCCACTGTTGAGGAGCAGTAGATCTGGCTGGCCACAGTGAAGTGTCCAGTGCAAGGTTTTATTCTCCCTTGGAAAGAGAAGTGAAAAGAGGTTCTATAAAAAGGCATTAGCTGAACAAGGGGATTGACTTTAGCTCTGTTTCAGTTCACTTCCAATGTCTACCTTATATTCAGCACTTCCCTGCCCCTCTTCATGGCACGCCCAACGCCCTCCTTTTCCCACTGTTCATGTCTCAGTGTGCGGATGGCCGTGTCTGAGCTTGGCAGCGGGGGCCGTGAAAACCAAAGCGATCCGTTCTGCTCAGATGACACGCGGAAGGGAAGGGACTTGGCAATGGGCGAAATCAGGATCCCTTCATAGTCGATGCATAATGGCATAAGAGGCCATTCATTGCCTGCTCACCCTGCTACTCCCCAACTGTTTCGTCTACGAGCCAGTCAATTCTGCTGTGCTCATGAGAAGCTAATATGCCTTAATTCAGTTTACAGCATTGTGTTACGGTAAATGCACCAAATTGGACAGTTAAGGGATATTTGTCGTTCTGAACATAACGCCACCCCCTCCTTATCCGCAATTAGTGAGGTCATACAGTATGTTTGTGTGGGAACAAAGCATTTGTGTGCAGACTTGAGTGATGTGTGTTCGTGTTTTATTTGACTTTCTGTCAGGGCTAGGCTGCTAACATGCTACCACAGCTCTTTCATCCTGAGCTTCAAAAGGTGGAGATCTGTCACCTATTGTATAACTTCTCTTCTCTTCCCTTTTTGAGCGTGTCACATCAAACTGAAAATCCCTGTCGAAGATGCCAAGGACTCTCCAAACACCTACTTTAGTAATATGTGTGTGTGTGTGTGTGTGTGTGTGTGTGTGTGTGTGTGTGTGTGGGGGGGGGTCTTTTTTATACCATTCAGTGTTTTTTATCCTCATCATTTAGCTTCCTTATTGAGTTTAGACTCATCACCATTACAACTGAACCCCTATTCAGAGGGTGCCAGAGCCTGTGAAAAGACACTCATGGGAAATAAAGAGGAGGAAGAGCATTTCTTTCTCTGTTTTTAATTAGAATGTTACACGGGGGGGCTGCTGCGGCAACTTCAGAAAGGAAGTGGATGGTTACTAAGCAACAGGCACCTAATGCAGAGATTAAGCTAATTATCACCATTCAACAAAAATGTGAGCTGCGATAACCAGAACTTCGTGGAACACAACTTCTGCTTTTTTTGGGAGGGGAATTTCAAACTGCACATTCAGTGTTGTTCCTCTTCAGCCATTCTTCATCAACAAGACTGTCTCATTCAGGATTGCCGGTATCCTGGTGAATGAAAGTGACTTGGCTGTTGGCAGCTCGGGAAGAATGGCCTACTTATGTTCATTTTTAATTCATAACCATATGCGATATCCTCTCTGTGGTTCCTCTCACTGTCTGTTCGCCACTTGCAGCTTTCCAGAGAAGCAACCACGACCCATTTAAAAAGTGCAAAGTTCTTTTTTGTTGCCTCAACAAGCACAGGGTGTTTATGTGGCTATGTGGCAGGATTCCAGTGTAAACTTGATAGCCAAAACTGTTTGTAAAATGTTGTCAGCTTGTTGCCTGAAAAGAATATTTCAATTAGCCTATATTATCAACACTTCACACAGTCAATCTCTCCCCATACATTCACTAAACCTTTGAAAAAACTATGGAAAACTAACTAAACTGTCTTTTGTGAGTTTAGAAAAATTCAATATTAGATAGGGCCTGTTATCCAGAAAGGTAATTTATTGCAAGTAAGACAGGCCTACATACAAAAACGATGTTTGGCAGACAAGTGCTTGTAAACTACATCTGACAGAATGACACAATATAATATGCATTTGTACACTAATGGAAAACATACACAACAATTTGACACCTAGAACCAACAGGGCAAGCTGTTTTTGGTTACAGAATCCCATTCTGGAAACATAATCAATCACACACCATATATATTCTGGGCATTTAAAAACCTGGCTTACGACGAAGCCACAGAGCCTCTTTTTTCCCCTCTTGAGGTTCTCATACTGATGTTTTTGCCCTTTGCCCTGTGTTTGTGGGTAGCCTCAGCTGGGGAGCGAGTGCAACATGTCGAGCAAGCCACAGCCACGGGGGATGGTGGAGAAGGAGGAACCCTGACGAGAGAGGCCCCTATCTCAAGGCCATCGTTCACCCACGCAACTCCGCCGTAACCATGGCAATCAAATACAACCACGACAACGTTGCGCCTAATCGGTGTGAACTTCCACACTCAAGGGAGATTGTGCTATTGTGAAAGTAATGCAGGAGGAACATTTCACGTCATAACTGAAGATGCAAGTCAGTTCTTAGTAATTAGGGTCTAACTCAAAATTGGACATAAATGTGTTATGTTTGAATAAGGCTAAAATGCATAGTGGGTACACATCACGTATCGTTAATCCAACATTCCAGCTGTGGGTGTTTTTAATTTGCGGGTTAGCAAGAACTGCTTATGACTAATGTGAAAGACTGCTTTTCCTTTTTGATTTCCCATTAACAAGAGCACCACCACCCTATTTTTCCTCTGGGTGATGACCTGTGCCACCATTAGATGGCGAGACCACTGAAACCATTGCCCATTCTGAGTGTTATTGTGAAACCATCTTCCCCTGCATGCACGTCAAACGCCTCTGACGTCCGTAACATCCATGTCATTGTGACTCATTCACTTAATGTTGACTCCAGATGTGTTTTTAGGAAAAGAAAGAGAGAGAGAGAGAGAGAGAGAGAGAGAAAGAAGGAAGGAAAAGAATAAGGGAAGAATGAAAGAGAATAAGGGAAGAATGAAAGAATCACTGACAAGTTACGTGCCCCCACACATGTGAATGTGGATCCGCTGCGGAGACACAGTGGTCTTGGCAGATAAGCATCTTTCCTCCTACAACAATACAATAACTGTAATACTGTCATACTGCTGCCATGTTTTCACACACACGTACTCGCACACACACACACACAAACGCACACACATGCACACATACACATGCGCACACACACACAAAGGTACGCGCACACACATACACACAAACACACACACACACACACACGCACACTCACATGTCTGGGAGCAGACATAAAACTAGTGCTGCTCGTGACTGTATTCCTCCTCCTCCTCCCAGTCAACACTTGTCCTCTGAAGAGGTGCAGATGGATGCCTGAGTTGAGGAGGAGGAGGAGGAGGAGGAGGAAAGGGAGGTGACAGAGGAGGAGGTGGGTGACGGGTTTAGCATTGCACTGCCAGTCGTGCAAGACGAGAGATGTGGGCAGGCATGTGGACAGAGCAGGGATTGTTGGGACACAATGGCCAGAGTGGAGGGTCCGATCCAGGGCAATGCTCTGATCTGCTCTCCTCCCCACCCCCCGAGCCTGCGGTACCAGCCAGATACAACTCCATGCCACCCCACTCCGGTTGAGTCCAGAGTCCTAAACAGATGCTTTACAGGATCGCCCCACAAAGTTTTATGTGGTGTGGCCTCAGCATACAGCTGGCCATGTTGTGAAGGAAGTTTATACCAGATGCCTCTAGATTGGATGCGGGCGCAGGCCTGGCCGGGGTCCAGGACAGACCAGAATTGGACAACCTCCAGAGCCAGCTGCAATTTGGAGAGACTGTGGGGATGGGGGTAGGGGTGTGGGTGGTGATGGTGGCGTCATACTGCACTTACCATTACTGACGGTGTTGACGTAGTATTTTCTTCCTTGAGGAGACATGTAGCATTTCCAGTCTTTGGGCAGGGGTAACTGGCTGGAGTCATCGCAGGGTAGCACACTCATGGAGGCCGACTTCTGTCACAGAGAAATGATAGCACAACTCTATTGAAAATGGTTCCACTGATAGTATTAAGCAAGGCTACATAGACTAACCATCAGTCTGTGCACCAGTTAGTGCAACAACACAGCGGTTCTGGTGTGGAGCTAAATGAAACTGCTATGAGGCACAATCGGTATTTCTCAAACAGTATGGACTGAAACTGAATAGTGTAGAATCTAAAATAGTACAGTATACTACACATAAGACGTAAGGTGATATTTTATCAGGCAACAAGGATACAAAATCACCGGCAAGCATATAAACTGATATGCGAGGCAAATCCAATTTGAATGCAAGACTAAAAGTTGACTTCATCCAGCATTCTCTCTCTGCCCGTGGTAGTTTCTCTGGCACTTTCTCTGAGGTTTAGGTCATAGAGGTTTTCCCACTCGTAATTTCATTCTGCCGGGAATGCTGGAAATGCACTGAGACATGACAGCTCACGGCAGCACAGACAGAAAGAGAGCAAGCCACCAAAAAATGATTTTAAAATTCCACAGAAGTTCGGAATGAAATGAAAACTGAATAAACCCAATTAATGTCCAGTCAAGAAGAGGTAAAAAAAACAATCCTGGACTTGGTGACAAAACACATTAGAGTCTGTACAAACATAACCTCTTTTAAATGGGTTCACTCAGGCATGGTAGAAATTAAGCGGAAACAAATGACAACATGGATGACTTACGACTAAATGTAATTACATGGAGCATTACGGCATTGGCTTTCCTTTGATGGACCTAAAAAGAGACTTAGCGGTCCATGGGTAACTGCATCCACATCCGTGTTGACTAAATATATTCTCTTGAGAATGACTAAGGAGTGTATTTGACTAGGAAATCAGAGGTTAAATATGACAAATCTGTATATTTAAGAACTAAAGACAGGGCACAGTATTATGGCACAGTCCGAGTTTGGTGGAGGAAGAATGTGTCTGATCCGGAATATTCCTTGTAGTTTACATTTCTGTATGTCAAGGGAAAGTAAACAGATTGAGAACTGTAACTAATGTGAAGCAGTTGCTTCAAACATTGCAGAATCATGGTTGGCGCTTATGCAGATGCAAGCCCAGTAATGGACAGGGTGTGTCTACACATGATGTTCATTTGACAGAGAAGAGGATGAGAAATGTGTGGTATGAGGATAAGGAAATGTCTGTTTGACAACCAAAAAGTCACAATGTCAGTCAGTGTGGCGGAGGCAAAAATGTTCCCCTAAAGCCATTTCCTCTGTGATTTTCCTGAAAAAAAAAACAGCACAGTGATGGAGCTCAACATAGCCACTATCTGGGTTGATAAGTGTTTAACAAAGCCCTGCACCAGTGAGAGCCCATAATGAAATCTTAGATCACTCAGGAGACAAGCAACAATGTTAGTTCAGTCATTCATTATCAGCAGTGTGATATCAGGCCACCATCACCCTCTCTCCACTCCATGCCAATGTGTCATCTCAACTGAAATAGAACAACAGGGTGTGGAGGGACTTTGTAAGGACTTTGAAAAGGACAAGAGTTTGGAGAGTTTTATTTCTCTTGATAGAGGTGTGAAGGAAATGTATGATTTCAACATCTCACAGGTGACAAGAGGAAGTCACTCCCCCATAGAATCCCTCCTCCAATAACGCATGTGCATGTGTTAACTTTAACTTTATAGCTACTGAATTTTTCTTCCAAACTGCAAATATGCTATGATTTCACTCGATAACTGGACCATAGGGACTGCTGCTTGGCCGACATGCTGGCATTTGCCAACATTAAATAATGCACACTTCCAGATGGTCTGCTTCTGCAACACCAGACAGCCTGTGAGGTTCTGTTCCACTCTAAACCAGAATAGCTTGAGGCTGCCTGCATTGCTAACAGCGAGGCCTGAACAAGGAGTTTGGTGGACGTACAGGAACAGAATCCTCCTTCCAGCAATGATCAACAGCCACTAGCTAACGGATCTGTGGAAGTATTCGGTTGTTTGGAAGCCGCTGGTTGTTAGCAAAAACACAAATTCATCATTCAAGCCTTTCCAAACACTGAGGTTGTTCATTTTCAGTCAAGAGCCCCATTAAGTAAAGGTCAAGAGCTTAGATGTGTGTGTGTCAGTGTGTGTGTGTGCGTCACCTGGGTGGGACAGTATAGCCTTTCATTGTTATTTATCTAATCTCAACAGCATACTTCTCCACTCCCACAAGCCCACCAGCTCCAAAGAGGAGTAGTGTCCCCTTTTTTTCCAATGGAGTGCCTAAGGCTTCTAGGCAGGAAATTTCAGGAATAACCTGATAGATTATGAGGGAAGAAATCTTTAAATACTACACTATGTGGGAGAGGTCGATCAGGCTTTTTCAAGTCTAAAAACAGCACCCTGTTCCCAATCTCAACCCCACAAACAACCACTAGCTATAGTTACAGTGTGCCAAAGTAGGGTCTGTTGGAAGAGTATGAAGAAATGGAATGACAAGAAGGAAAGGTTTAAAATACAGTTTTGTTCCTATACATTAAAACAAACCATTTCTAGGAATCTAGGACCGTCTCTGGATGGAAGAGGACTCCATTATTTATTATGGAGAAAGTTGTTTTGCCTCTAACTGTTTACAACAGTTACAAACGATACATTTTCCAAGAGCAGCAGGACACTTTCTAAGCCATTAGTGCTTCTAGCAAAGGCCACAAACATTGGTGTTCAAACACAAGTACAGTCAGTGTAAAGGAATGGCTGGTATGTACCATACACATACACTAGAGACTTCAGCAAGATACTTATGTTCTGCAACATACTATGTTATTTACAAAACATGTAAAAAATGACTGAATGTCTTGCTGAACTGCCATTATTTAGCATCTTCTGCATTTTATTGGTTTAATCTTTTGGTTTTGGTATTTTTTTAAGGTGTTCCCATTTCTGTAAATGCACACTCATCCAAATTATGTAACATACAGCTGAAACTTCCCAACTCATAGGCTCCACACAGTGCGCAAAGAACTTGTACGGGAATTTGATGCAATAAAATGCATCAAAAGCACCCAAAGTTTTGTAAGAGGATTTGCCAGCAAAAAAAAAAAAAAAAAGAGTTCTTGTTCAACTTTCAATGAGGGGCCTCTGATCAGGGCCTCTGTGTGTGTGTGTGTGTGTGTGTGTGTGTGTGTGAGAGTGTGACTCAGGCCCTTCTGACTGAGGTAAATCATCGCTAACCTGACTTGGCCATGCATGAACCACAGCTTGTCCTCCAGTGACCTCCAGCTCAAGCATCTGGACAGTAAGAGGGGTCAGGGTCTGTGTGGGTTTAAAGTTTCTGTGCTCCAGTACCACCACTACCCAGGAACCAGTGGAAAATATCCAACTTTTTCACAGCCAGAGGCTGCATGTCATAATATTCCCATGTCAGTGTCCCAGTTTGCTTGTTATTGCGGCCATGGCAGCATGGTGAAAAAAAGTGTTTATAAATATCATTGCAGAAAAAAGTATTTGGAGGAAAAGCATTTCCTGTTACAGGCCGTCTATATTCCAGTGTTTTCCACTAAATCTTTGTTGACCACTAATTGGTGTCCATTACAATCCCACATCTCCTAATGCATGAACGTTGCTTTCTTCGAACATGCTGGATAGATCAATGCATGACTATTCATGTCAGGCTGGTATAACTGCTTTTGAAGGTAACAAAATTGTACTTAGACTTATTTGCAGTGCTAGGTGCATCGCCATTCTAATGCATATTATCACTTGGGACCTTGAGTAAAAATAATTACCAAAAAACTTCCATGCTCTCATTGCCTAGCTTACATACAGTACATGGGTAATAGAAACATACAGTATACAATATAGCCTACATCTTTTTTTTCACAGCAATATTTGTAAATTATACAGTGAATCAATAGCAACTCAGTCTTCTGGTTTAGGTTTGTCTCTGTTTACTTTGCCTATCACTTCCTGAATGTGGTGAGGGCCAGAATAGGTGTCAGGGAGGGAAATGCCTGTTTCCTATTGTTCATTCAGTGATGTCATCACTTTCACGGCGATTAGTGGTTTAGCAGTCTCTGTTTTTTTCTTTCACAGGGGATCAGTTTCCCCTCACAGGGACTTTTCTGTCTCTTCACACCTTCCAAACCACTTGGTGCATTTAGAGCTGTCTACACCTCTACATCTCCACCACTCACTGCTGAATTTACACCCTGACTCAGATGTTTCCTCTCCCTCATCAACGTGCTTGACAAACGGGCGAGAGGGTTGTCAGTGCTCAAACTCGGCACAGAGTTTTTTGTTTTTGCGAGGCAAAGATTTTCTCATGCTAGCATGTGGTGGTCATGAAGCTCATCACTGGCTTATCAAGGTCATGGGGAGGCAGAGCAAGAGTTACACACATTGATGACAGGTAGAGGTATCATATCATATCATATCCATGACAGAAAAGGTTTTTCTCTCCAAAAAAGGTGGTTTCAACATCAAAGTCACTGCTATGTTGGTGATACTAGAAAGTGGCATTCGGCTGTTTGTGTGGCATCATAATTCCTATACTAGTGTGGTGTTCATGACAATTATAGAGTTAAAGTGTCTGCAATATCAAGGTCATGTGGGCACTTGTGATTGTTTGATATAGTACAATGAAGATGTTACAACTGTAGTAATTATACCACACATAGCCACTTCTGTGACAAGCAAAAGACAGAAATACCAACTCTGTGTCTTCCTCCCAAGCTGTTAGCCGTTTTTAGTTGCAGTGGGAGGTTTTTCACCCAGAGGGGTGGGCAGGGTGGGGAGTTACCAAACAACGTGAATTTCTGGGCCCGCGCAAGTGTCTCAGGGAGCCGTGAGAACCGCAGCAGCAGGGGAATTTCTCACACGTGTTTGGGAGCTAATTACCAACCTGACACTGGACCTCATGACTCAAGTTTAAGAACACAAGAAGAAACCAAGATGGGGTGAGTTGCTTTTTTTCCTCCTCTGGTTAGACTCATTACATCCCCCCTTCACTGCACCCCCACCCCCCAAAACTGTCATTTGAAGCACATGTGAGCAAGAAGCATGCTCGCTCTACTACCACACTGCTTGGTGTTTGGAAGGGAGACTTTTTTTTTTGCTGTGTTTTGGTTTTCCCAGATGTCAAGTTCAGCCCTGTAGCCTCGTTACCAGATGTGGGGAGGGACTGCTCTCCCACGGACGATGGAGGCAAACAATGGCCGACACTGTGAGAGAAAGTGCCGATCCTCCCGCCTGATTCCAACAAGGCCAGCTCTGTCCTCCCTGCTGTCTTTGGTGGTTTTTGTGAATGTGTGTGTGTGTGAGTGTGTGTGTGTGTTGCACTGTCCATGTGAGTGACTGGCCTACTGGTGCTCCTGGTAGGATGCTTTTTTTAGACTCAACTTGACTTCCACCTGGTGAGACCAGGACAGAGAGAGGTCATCCTATTTCTGGCTATCGTGTTTATGTTTCCAATCGATAGGCAGCCTGGTGGCTCAATTTACCGATAGACTTCACTGCCCATGTGCAGTTGGTCAAAAGAAAAGGGGAAAAAAGGGTTTCAAGCTGATGACCTCATAGCCCTGATTCTGAAATACTGCCATGTGTCATGATAGACTTGCTTACTGCTTCTTTTGGGTTTTCCTTCCACGTGATTGCAGAGAAATGTGCCCTCACCCTAAAGGAGCTTGAAAATTAAAAGGAGGCAGTTAGTGAGGCTCCTTGTGGAGATTTTTTTTTTTTTTTGGTCATGATTGCTCTCTTCTAATTGAGAGACATGCTAGTCTGCCTATGCTCTTACTAACCACTGTTATGTAATTTATGGCATCCTAAAAAAAGTCCAGCCTGGCAACAAGGTGTTATGGTGTTGAAGTAATGACTCGAAAAACACCTGCTTGCTCAGTTTGGTAACCTGTCTCACTACAGCCATTGTTCAACTCTTGTCAACTCTTGTTAAAACAAAACTATTGGTGAGTGAGGATACTCCAATTCTGCTTGCATCGTATTGGACTGAAATGCAAATATTACAAAAATGACTATACAGTATCTACATTATTCTCCATTGTACACATTCTGAAAAAAAGACAACTTATAACAATAACAAACAACGAACAATAACAAATTACATCATTTACAGAGCCTGAGTTACAGGGCCTGGATTTCAGACTCTGTCATGACTTTCCTTTACTTCCCAAACCATATGGAACTGCTATTAGACATGTGGATGGGCTAAGGAAGTGGAAACACATGGACAAATGAATGGAGCACTTTTAGGTAAGAAGCAGTTCAGCTGTGAGAGCTTTAGCCTGGCAGCTCTGCCTCTGTGAGCATCTCTGGGCCAGCTCTGGGTGTCTGGGTATAGTATATGTCCTCACACACGGTTAAGCTTGGCAGAGAACAAGGGAGAGGACACAAATACATCACACACACACACACACACACACACACACACACACACACACCATGCACAAACTGGAAGTGGAAAAAGTGCATCCCTCCATGGCAACGTGGGAAGTAACAAAAACACCACATTAAGAAAACACAGAAGCTGCTCAACAAATTAAATGACACACAAATCATGGTGGGACACCTTCCTTCCTATTGCCATCTAATGGAATAGCCAAGCCCAAATTATAACCAGCAACAACCAGACAAAACACATTGTTTTACTGTATACTGTTTTACATTTGGATATACAGAGACTGCTATAAGCACATCTGATGAAGGTTAATCACTTTTTTTTAATGTAAAACACAGGCCAGCTGTAGTGCTATCAACTGGCTCATTGTCATCTGATGGCCATTAAAATAGCTGATCAGCTGCACTTGATGGCTCATCTGAGATTTCCGCCCCTCTCAGCAAGCCTGCCTCCACTTAATTTCCACAGGAGCCATTTTCAGTTCAGCTGCCCTGCCAAGACTCACCTTAGAATGTTTCTCACATTTATATTAATGACCATCATCCTGGTACATTCATTGTGTGCATAATGGCCACACCAACAAGTCAGTATTAGACTGTGCTAAACCACCTGCTTCAAATCTGTCAATTTCCACAATCTACTTCCACACTGTCCAGTGGCATGCTGTGCACCAGAAACTGTTGACACTCACCTGTATACAGACCACTATTAAACCAATAATTAGTGCTGTAAATTTTATAGGCTAACTAGATGCGCCTCGAATCACTATGTTTTACCTACTCTACATGAGGATTATATTTTGAGACAATATCAACAACACTGTGGATCTCACACATCTTTTTATATTTTGCACTTTCAACAGGATGTGAAGTACGTGACAGCTGACAAGACGAGTATGCTATCTACAGCCTGCACAATGCATTCATATTGTAAGATTGCAATTCCTGGGTTGAATCATTCACCTAATGCTTTCATGGTTGCTTCTCCTTTTTTCATCTGATTTCACTAAACTTCCCTTTAAATCTCACTGTTATTCAGTCATGACAAATGACTGTTTATATGGCACTCAGTTCCTGTGCTGTAAAAGCTGCTGACTTGACGCACTGAGTTTATCATACCCCCTATTCATCAAGCTGTTATAAATTGAACACGGATCATCTCTTGAGTTCACAAGTAAACAGTAAGCCCATAATCAATCTCTGTTAGAATCCTGACCCAGCTACATCAAAGGTGAACATGTCCTTCACTTTCACAATCTTGAGTTAATGAAACCAGGACCAGATTCATCATATCAGTACACGCTAATGCATCTATTAATAGTGCCTTTAACTTCGCCAATGGTCACTTAAAAGCCATATGAAAGGAATCTATCAAATGTTATAAAATACCATAACAAACAAAAATATGTATAAGAGAAGAGTCTTCAACTCTGGTTGAAACACTATTTCAATTTAAAGTACTTAGTACCACACCAGCTTCTCGTAATGGGATTGCATTACAGATATCCTTCAGTAACTGCTGACTGGCACTTCTGGCATGGTGATTTTACTCTGGCATGTGTGCCTAGCTTCTACAGTCATGTTAGCCACAGACTTTGGCTTCAGCATGTCTGAATGGTACATCAGTGCACTGAATTGGAACAGATGAATGAAAAGAACAGATCCTGAAGAATGCGTCTGTTTAGCATTTATCTGGTTCTGTGAGTCTGGCAGGGGCACAGACATGCTGATGATCTTAAAGGAGTTTAAGAAAGTTCAATGGTCTGTGTTCTTGAATAAAAATTTGAAGGCATATTTAAGTTACAGGATGGGGTAATCCCTCTCATGATAAATCAAGAACTTTAAAATCGTATAAAGCAGGAAACCTGCTTTTCCACTAACAACAGCGCTACCTCCACAAGGACCCTTTCAAGGCTGAAACCTGTCTGCAATGCAGTCGGGTTCCCACCTGCCCCCTCTCCAACACACACAGAACCTGTTCCAGTAGTATCAGTCATGCTAGTCATTCAGATATTCCAGATACTGACTTTCTTCTGGATTGAAACTTGCCATAAAGGTTTATGTGATTCATGAGCTATCAATCGTTTTGCTCCCCTCAACACTCAATTGGTCCACATCAGTTTACTCCACCCTTACTTTCTATACTTCTTTAAAATGTTTATAACTGTATTGCACAGGTTTGTAACATGGGTTGTGATTTTAACTACAGCAAAACAAATTAATTTAAACATCACACACGATGGTCTTGTCTGGGCAATTTCTTGGTGGGACTATAAACATCCCGGCAACCATGCCTTTGCAGCAAGCATCTATGCAGACGTCGGGGAGTTCAAATGGAATGTGCTTGGAATGAGGAAGCAACGTGTGAGAAATAGGTTATCAGATACGAGTAATCCACAATGATGAATTACTACTCGCCTGCTGAAACGCCCGCATTCCCGAAACATGTGTGTGAATCCGCCCTTTTAGAGAACGTCCTGAGTTTGTGTGGGTAGTTTAAATGTTTTTTTAAGACTAGGGGCGTCGTGGAAATAAGAAATTGAGCGTTTCTTTGGCAAAAACAAAGCAAACAAAAAAAAACAAGTATAATGTTTAACAGCAGTTACTTATGAACATTCATCTAATGGTTACCAGGGAAGGCGAAAATAATTAAAACTTCTACTGGATATAAACTGAGCCAATTTAACATTCGCATGGATTCTCCCAGGAGGAAGTGCTGTTTTGGAAAATTCACTATTTTCTTACCTCCAAGACCTGAACGTAACTTGAGGGAAACCATCCCCTCGCTCCATCCTTCTCTCCTTCCCACCATCCACCGGGCAAAGCTTGAGTTATTTTAATAATCTCTCCCGCTTCGAATCTCAAACCAAGCTGGTGTTGCTCTCCACTGAAGGCATACAAACTTTTGCAGTAAGATCCAGACATTGCAAAGTTTCACTGTTCAGTCAGCGTTACGTCCAGAAGTTTATACTTAAACCAGATTAGCGTCCTGGAGCAGTGGTGTCTGACCAGATGCAGTCAATGATCAGAATATTTAATCCCCTGATTTCCTTTTAAATGTTGATTTCTGGCAATCCTAATGTCACTATTTCTGTCAGAGCGCAAGTGCGACCTACGCCGTGCGTTGCTTCAGCAGTGAGTGAATGAGCGTGTTTGTGTGTATGAAGAACTCTTTCCACTAAGCCAAACCTTCCTTGCCTTACGCCACACTGAATGACAGCGGGGCAGTGCCGACTCATATTGTTTCATGTGTCGCAGAGCGCGCAACTTGGTGGGCTGGCCCCAGCTGCATGTTGCCAAAATAATACCTCGAGGCGCTTTGTCTCAGCCATTGTTTACACTGTTAGACTTGAGGTAAAAATATTTCAACGTGCCACAGGTATTGTAACGAGGGAATGTATTTATAGCGAGGAAAATTTTACGTAGGTAGGGAAGACCTGTGAATCGTACCTCAACAATTTCTTTTTTTCCCTGTAGCTTTTGTGTGGAAGTTAAGTGTGTCAGGTGTTCACAGAGAAGTGAAGCAGTTGATGAGCCATAACGTAGACTAATTCGTCGCCAAAGGAACATTTCGACTATTGATAACCCTCATACTACCTCTGAAATGTCTGATAGCTCAAATTTGCTGTTCGCACTTCGTAGTTCTCTCCTCCTTAGCCCTTAAGTTCCTTTAAAAAGCTGACGCCCCCAAACTTCCTTTTTTCTACAGTAACTATTTGAACCATTAGATGGCGCCAACAGACCATCAAATTGAAGAAAGAACCTTTATAGGCTACTTTTCACCACCTGTGTTATTGCATCCCTAATGGTGCATGGTGTAAGGGGTAGTGATTATGAGATCACATATTTTTATATCCTACAAAAATAAAAAAATAAGTCAACCACTGAAGCACCTGTTAGGAATTCACTCACACCTGACAAGTCATCTTTAAATCAAGACATGCAGATATTCTCTCAGGCTGTTGTCTTAATTTGGACATTTTCTCATGATTCATCTCATTCTCATGATTCATACATAAAACAAAACAATACTCTGTGCAGAGTTGAGACAATACCCACTAGAAATTGGTTGCTTCTACTTTATTTCATGCATTTAATGTCTTTTCAGGAAAGATAAAGCTAAGAAGATAAATCTTCTAAAATTCCATTTCCTTGAATGTGACTGAACTCCCATTTAGTAGGCCTAACTACTCCATGCAGAAGAGGGAGATTCAAATCCATCACAGAATCCTTCATTAAGATTCAGGCTGAAAGGCAGCAAAGACATAAGCATTAGTATAAGTAATTTTAATATGCCTGTAGTGTGTGTGTGTGTATTCTGTCAGAGAAGACCAGTTTACCTTTCCCACATCACGGCTCTTGGCCCTCAGTTTGTTGATCTGAGACTCAGCAATGTCAGCTCTCTCCTCCGCCTCTTCCAGCTCGTGCTGGAGCTTCCGGGACTTGGACAGGTGAGTGTTGGCCTGTTCCTCCTATAAGGGCGACACATTCAGTGCCTGTTGTCAGTGCCACTGTTGTCTGGGGAATTTAGAAATTTGAATGACACTGAAAATTCTGTGTCTGTGCTAAACATGTGATGGGCGTGTGAATATCTCAACTCACAGCTTCCTCAGCCTGTCTTTTGTAAGATTTCACTTTCAGCTGAAGCTTATCCACAAGATCCTGAAGGCGCTGAACATTCTTCTTATCCTCCTCAGTCTGTGAATAGTAGCAAATTGCTTTTCAGCTGCGTGGCTTTATGAAATGTCTTTGGAATTCAGTAAGATTTGAGTCAACACTTAAATCACCTGATAGGTGAGTTCTTTCACTCTCCTCTCATACTTGCGAATACCTTTGATGGCTTCCGCACCGCGTTTTTGTTCAGCATCAAGCTCAGTTTCCAATTCACGGACCTACATTCAGAAAAAAAGAATCTTTTAAATACTGAAATGTAGAAAGGTGTGCATTCATGTCAGAATTTCAAAAAGAAAATTGTTCATTTATTGGCTGGATCTGAATGGTATGATGTCAGGAAAAGGCTGATAATTAGATACCCTGGCTTCCAGTTTCTGAAGCTGTTTCTTGCCCCCTTTCAAGGCCATGTTCTCAGCCTCATCCAGGCGCTGTTGCAAATCTTTGACTGTGATCTCAAGGTTTTTCTTCATGCGCTCCAAGTGGCCACTGGTGTCCTGTTCCTTCTTGAGCTCCTCTGCCATCATGGCCGCCTGCATGGACCATGACATGGCACAACAAAAATAGACCAGGTAGAGGAGGGAGAATGCAACTGGGTCCAACTGGGTTTGTGGGTCACAAGCATGGAATTTTGTGACTGCCTAATTCTAATCAGTACATATGGATCAAAAATCCTTGGTGGCAATAGACTGGTGGTGGTATTAATCACTCATTTTAAATGTAGATGTATGAACCAAGTCAGTTTCTGAGAATGAAAAATGTTTGATTGTTTATTGAAACCTGACCCAACTCTCATTCTTTTACATAATTCTTATAACTCTCTCTAAATTGTATCTACAATTTTTTCCAGATTCAGGATTTCTGCTGTTTTGTATGTCCTCTCTGTAGGTTCTTTTTTGAGGAAATATTGCAGTGAAATGATAATGCATAAGTAGATACCTACATCAGTGATGGCCTTTTTGGCTTTTTCCTCAGCATTCCTGGCCTCTTGGACAGCGTCCTCCACCTCACCCTGCAGGTGATTCACATCTGTCTCCAGCTTCTTCTTAGTGTTCACCAGACTAGTGTTCTGGTATAGAGGCAGAATATATAGAAACTGCTCAACTCTATATACCCAACCTGTCTATACATGAAGGGGGGAAATGCAGTATACCATGGGGGAGAGAGCTGCTGACCTGGGCATGCAGAAGTCCCACTCGCTCACTGGCATCCACCAGCTCCTGCTCTGCCATTTTGCGGCTTTTCTCTGTCTGCTCCAGGGCCGCCCTCAGTTCTTCAATCTCGGCCTGCATGAGGTTGTTCCTGCGCTCTACCATGGCCACCTGCTCCTTCAGGTCATCTTGAGACCTGATGACTTCATCAAAATGGATGGTCATATCCTACAATATGGACAAGAGAAAGTCATGAGGACAGGATCCAAGTCCAAAACTGTCTAATGTCACATGACAAAACAACACCACTATCAAATCTTTGCTAAATTAGACATATGAACAAATCTTTATTAAATTAGACATTACAAGAATTGTTCTATTGTCTAATTGTCTACTGTATGCTCAAGTCAGTTGACTTAATATGTTTTGATTGCCCAGACGAGGAGGCGTAATCACCTTGATTTGAGCTTGGGCATTCCTCAGTTGTTTCTGACATTCTGCAGCCTGCCGGTTGGCGTGACTCAACTGGATTTCCATCTCATTGAGGTCCCCCTCCATCTTCTTCTTGATGCGCAGGGCGTCATTCCTGCTTCGAATTTCTGCGTCCAAGGTGGACTGCATGGTGTCTAAGACTCTTTGGTTGTTTCGCTTGATCTGTTCGATTTCCTCGTCTTTCTCCGAGACTTTCCTGTCCACCTCAGATTTTACCTGAGTGAGCTCTAACTGGATGCAAAGGATCTTGGACTCCTCATGCTCCAGCGATGCCTGAGAGAGACAGAAGAATAAAAAAAAATAATAAAAATAATGATGACAACAGTAAACAGGAAAATAAAGAAAAAACGCAAAATGTTTTGATCAACAGATTATTTTTTACCTCTGCTTCCTCCAAGGCAGTTTGGATCTCTGACTTCTCAGTGTCTGTTTGTTTCTTAGCCCTCTCCAGCTCATGAATGACCTTCCCATTTTCTCCAAGCTGCTCTGTGAGATCCCCAATTTCCTCTGGCAAGACAAGAGACGCCATTTTGTACAGTACCTTGGCTGTACTATTATACTGTATTTTAAACCTTTGTTTAAAAAATCTGTAAAACAAAAATATGTCTTGAATATCTGTCATACGCAGAAGGTTTTTGTTTTCCTTCTTGAAGGTCTCCAGATGGTCCAGGGCCTCCTCATAGGAGTTCTTCATCTTGAAGAGCTCCGTGTTGAGGGAGCGACTTTCTTTCTGAGTCCCCTCCAGCTCAGCCTGGCTCTCCTCATATTTCTGCTTCCACTCCGCAACAATCTAACAAAACATGAAATTGAGCCTTCTCTACTACTTTCTTTTCGGCATACAGTTGTCTTCTCAAATATCAAGACTGACTGTATTTCACTGGCTCATAAAAGTGCCAAACGTTGAATAAATGCTTGATAGCATTGTCTGAATGAGTTGTTGAATGTTTTTTTTATCTGCAGTTCTGAAAGATACAGGAAAAACTTTCATCAACTTTCAACTTTTGGTCAGAAATTTCTCTTTACATCTACCTTTAATATATGGACACTTATACAGTATGTGGAGACATGAAAGTATTTTTTTTCTGTTCCAAGAATCAGCATCAGACTGAAGAGGGCAGAAGAGTTACAGTAAGTAACAATCAAACATCATAGTCATTGTGGGGGGAAGATCTGTGAAAAGCTACCTTATCAAAATTCCTTTGCTTTTTATCAAGGACAGCTGCTTGGGCATTGGCTCTCTCTACATCTGCCATGAGGTCCTCCACTTCCCCCTGCAGTCTCTGCTTGGTCTTCTCTAACGAGGAGCACTTTGCATTTACTGCCTCAATGGATTCCTCAGCCTCCTGCAGGCGCTGAGCAAGCCTTTTCCTGACAGGAAGATCAAATAATGTGCTTCATTACTGTAGTAAAAGGATTTTTGGCCTTAGGCAAACACCTCTGTTTCAGATAATACTCCAGTGAGCTACGCAAAGCACTATTTTTAAAATCTAGCCTTGATTTTAGAGTGAGAGAGAGAGATTGAGGTGAGGTATTTGGCTGTTGTGTGAATACTTGGCCTCCTCTAGCTCCTCAGTGCGCTGAATGGCATCGGTCTCGTATTTGGTTCTCCACTGTGCCACCTCTCCATTGGCTTTGGACATGCTTCTCTTGAGCTCACCCTTGGCCTCCTGCTCCTCCTCATACTGCTCTCGGAGCAGCTCACAGTCATGCCGGGCAGACTGAAGCACATGGGCCAGGGCACACTTGGCCTGGGACACAAATGATTCATAATGTAATAAACTGTAATCAATACAACTTTAAAATAAACATATGCTTTTAGTCATTTTATAAAGTCATTTTATACCCTGTTTTAGGCATTTTTGTTCTATGAAGCAATACATATTTACATAAGGATATATACACTTTAGTGCAGACGTGTTATTATATTAGGATAAACATCAGTGAAAAATAAACACCTTTGTTTCCTCTTCAACCTGCCTCTTGAGATCTTCAATCTGCTGAGTAAAGGTTTGTTTAACACGAGACATCTGAGAGATCAAGGCCTCTCTCTCCTCAAGCTGTCGGGAAAGCTCGCCTAGGAGAAAAGAAGCAATGATACAGGTCTCATACCGCACCCTAACAAAGTTTTATGGATCATTATGTAATAATTTTTCAGTTACCGTTTTCGGTTTGAAGTCTCGCCCTTTGGGCATTGATCTCATTGATCTGACGGGTGTTTTCATCATGTTTTGCTTTGTATTCGCTGAGCTGATCCTCTAAGTTGCGGCTTAACTTCTCAAAGTTGGCCTTGAAGTAAGATAACAGATTTTGTCAACAAAGATGAATGTTTTAGTGAAAAGTTTGGTGGAAAATCTGTGACATCAGTGTGTTTTAGTTCAGTGAAAGGGCCCTTGTTTACTCAGATGCGTCACCTTTGACTTGGCCAGAGATTCCATATTACCAGCCAGGTCATCAATTTCCATCTTGTATTCACTTTTTTCCTTCTCCAGCTTTTGTTTGATGCGTTGGAGGTTGTCGATTTGCTCGGTGAGTTCGGCAACTGTGTCGGCGTGCTTCTTGCGCAGGCCAGCCGCAGTGGCATCGTTCTGCAGGGTGGACTCCTCCAGGGCCCGCCGCAGCTTCTGAAACTCAACCTCACGCTTCTTGTTCATCTCGATTTGGGCCGCGGTGGCGCCACCAGCCTCCTCCAGCCTCTCACTGATTTCCTCCAGCTCCCTGGAGAGGTCGGATCGCTGCTTCTCCACCTTTGCTCGGGTGGCCCGCTCGGACTCAATCTCCTCCTCCAGCTCCTCAATACGTGCCTGTTCAAGCAATCATCATGAAAATGATGACTGTCCCTCTACCCCACTTCAACCACCACAAGCTTTGCTGTCTTTATAGAGGAAATACCTGAAGCTCCTTGATCTTTTTTTGCAGCTGGCCTCCCAGATTGTGCTCATCCTCAATTTTACTCAGCAGCTGACTCATTTCAAAATCCTTTCTGTTGCAAAAATAGAATCACAGAGAACAGGGTGAAAATATAAGAATATCAAAGACTTCAGTGTTACATGATGTGTTTAGTACTGTGTATTGACTTATACTTTTTCAGTTTTTCATCCAGTTGCTGGATGTCATTCTCCAGATCCATGATGGACTCCTGAGTCAGCTTCAGATCCCCTTCCAGTTTCCTTTTGGCTCTCTCAAGATCCATGCGGATTTTTTTCTCTTGTTCCAGTGAGCCCTCAAGCTATAAAAAGTACACAAAATGAAACAAGCATTACTGACTGCATGTCACTGGCCTTTGAGAGAATAGCATTATTAAAACAGATTATTAAAACTAATTTAAAAATGGACACACATCATCAACTTGTTGTTCAAGTTTGACTTTGGCCTTGGACAGAGTGTTGACTTTGTCTTCCTCTGCTTGGAGATCATCAAGCGCTTGCTGGTGGGCCTCTTGGAGGGCTTTCTTCTCTTTGGACAGTTTAGCGATATTCTCATCCAAGCCAGCCATCTCCTCTGTGAGATTTTTCACCTGAAATCACCATTCCATGCATGAATTTGTGATTAAACACAGTGTGATTCAACGCATAATGTACTTCCCTATGATTAACTGTCCCAGCAGTCACCTTGTTTTCAGTTGCGTGCTTTTCCTTCTCCATTTTCGCCAGAGTCAGCTCCATGTCATCCATCTCTCTCTTGAGCTCTGAGCACTCATCCTCAAGCTTTCTCTTCTTGGCTGTCAGCTCAGCATTCACCTCCTCCTCCTCGTCTACTCTCTCGCTCAGCTCTTTCATCTTGGCCTCAAGTTGGATTTTACTCTTGATCAGGCCCTCACACCTCTCCTCAGCATCAGCAAGACTTTCAGAATCCTGAGGATGCAGATTAGGGCTCATTAGGGTTATTATTTAAGATCATGGTACACCATTTACAACACCAACAATACTAAGGCTTGAAAGAGTGTCTGTTTTGGATTACACATTGATTAAATGAATGGGATGACTCAATTCAAATCAGGGCCCTGTTACTCTAAACCATCTCACTGAGGTCACCAACAGGACAAACAAGGAAATTACAGGGGAGGATGCGCTAGTTTATGCTTCTCAAAAGTGACCAAAGTAGATTGGCAAGGCTATGAAATTATACAGAAGTGTCTTAATCAGCTTCTTCCTAATCTTTCTTCTTTCTTCTTCAGAGATACCTTTCAGAGGCAGCATACTACATAATGTGGAACACTCAAATAGTCTTTCAGAGGCAGCATACTACATACTGTGGAACACTCAAATAGTCATTCAGTGGCAGCATACTACATACTGTGGGGCACTCAAAAGTGGCAAAAAGCAGGCATTAAACTAGACATCTTCAGTAGCCCAATCCTGGACATGGTCATATCATACAACAATATGAAAACAGTGAAACAATCTAGACATTAATTGTGTCTCTGTGTTGCAGGCATATCAGGGGAAGTTTTAAGTTATGTAGATGTCATTCTTTTCATTAAAGATGAAGATGATTTAGCTGTAGCATGATGTCACCTGCTAACACCAAAAGTAGGGGGTGTTTCAGCACTGTTGATGTGGACAGCACCCTTTCAGAACTTCTTAAGGGCATTGCACCTGTGCTCCTGCTACAAGTATGTTCAGGAAATGTACATGGGGAAAAAAACAATTTTAATAAAGCTAATAGCAGAGAACATTTGTGTGTGTGTCTTAATCCATTGATATTGAAAATTGGCATCCTGACTTTTACAGTGGGTAAACCTTACTAATCCATACTATATGTGCTTTGGTAGGGTTTGAGTGGTCTTGGAGTCCTTCACTGATTTGTGTTGTAGTTTAGGCAATGGTCACATATTACAAGAGAAGCAGCTCATATCTGGGTAACTTCACCGGATATCTGGACAATACCGATCATAAGCATTTTGACATCAAAACAGTTTCATGGTACAGTGAACAGTATCTTCACATTCTGTTACTACTTCTAAGCCATTTGTTTTTGTTTTGTTTTGTTTTTTTAATCTAAAAACATAGCACACTTACAGTGTGAACTTGTAACTGTAGGTCATTCTTCTCCTGGAGCAGGGTCACCAGTTTGGTTTCTAACTCCTTCCTCTTGGCCTCTGCTTTAACCAGCTCATCCTTACACTTGGTGAACTCCTCCTTCATGGTGGCCATCTCTTTCTCTGTCTCTGCACTCTTCAGCAGTGGCTTGATCTTAAAGTAGAGCTTCATCCACGGCCAATGTTTCACATTCATAAATGAGCGGATATTGTATTGGATGGTGTAAATGGATTCTCTGTTAAAGAAATAATTATTCTTAATCATTATTATTAATAATTACTTATTCAAATTACACTAATTACTATCTTGGATTTACACATTCCTAAGATGTAAAAAGAATAATGAACATAAGAGGTTCAGAGGTGAGAACCACAAATTTACTGGCTTGAGCCTTAAAGAGGAATTTTGATGGCAACAGAGAGGAAACATCAAAGGTCGAGATAGAAATATGTCCTCTCTTTGTTCTCAGCACATAAACCACTGACACATTGCTGAACATCTTGTGTCTGTCTTCTCCTCACTTTCGCTCGGTCATCTTGGAGTACTCAAGCCTCATTAGGAAGCCTCGGCATAGGGCCTGAGTGACGGTGATGAGGGCGGCCAGTTTGTCGTCTCGCATTTCCTCCAGAGTTCCCAGCAAACCAGCCTTGAAGAACACCTGAAAGTATTGGCAATGATTTCATTACTTTACATCATGATTTCATTGCTTCTGTAAGTATTTTGTAGCATGAAATTTAAGTATTCAAGTAGTTTTCAATAAAATACCATTTTTATTGTTGTTCACATTTTAGAGTTAGTTTTTTAATGTCAAATCCCAAAACTCTATAATAATAGAGTTGGGAAACAACACAGTGTCTGCTGAGGCTTGTGCTGTGTAAAATAACATGTTAATTAGGTCCATAATAACTTGCCTTTGTGTGTCCAAATTTGTACTGACTGTGGTCTACATCGATGGAGCCCAAGAGCTTCTCTGAAGCTTTCTTGTTGTCCATGAACTGACCTTCTGGGATCACACTGGGATTCAAAATCTTATATCTGCACGTAAGAAGCATGTTGCTTAGAGACTTTCCTTTAATCACACACAATTTACAAGCAATTTCTGTAGATGTTACCTCTGTTTGAAATCTCCATATAAGATTCTGCTTGGAAAGCCTTTCCTGCATATTCTGATGCCCTCAAGAACACCATTGCACCTCAACTGGTGGATGACCAGATGATTGTCCATCACACCTGAATTAATTTATAAAAACTTGTTTTATCTCTGTGTCATAACATACTATTCAGCATGTTATTCAGTTATGTATTGTTATTTATTATTTTGTCATACCTGGTGTTTTTGTTTCATTAGGTATAAGACACCTCACAAAATGAGGATGAGTGCTCTTCAAGTTAGTCATCAGTTTCCCAAGATTCTCCTGTGGAGTGGACATACCAGTAGCACATCATAGGCACAGTTGATTTCCCTTTCCTTTCTCTTGCAAAACATTTACAAGGTGCTCAGATGTAGCAGACATCTGGGTCTTTGTACAGTACTCACTCTGAAAAGGGCTGAGACTGTCTGGAAGGAGGAGCCCTTTTTCTTGGAGCTCTTCTTCCCTCCCGCAGCCCCACCGCCTCCACCAGCACTGTTTTCTAGGGATGGAGGAAGGTATTTAGAAATCTCATTGCATGAGAACATACAGATATATAAACAGAAATTACATTTGTCTGTCTGTCTCTCTCTCTCTCTCTCTCTCTCTCTCTCTCTCTCTCTGTGTGTGTGTGTGTGTGTGTGTGTGTGTGTGTGTGTGTGTGTGTGTGTGTGTGTGTGTGTGTGTGTAAAATAATAATGATATTTATTATGATATTTATTATGTCCATATGATTATTATGGACTATTGCCTTTAGTCCTGGCAATAACAAAATAGAAACCATGCCTAAGCATATGTGGTCTTATGTGCTAAAAATTGTGTAGGTTGTAAACATTATCTCTGTCATCATGGAATTGAAATATCCTACATTCTAAGACTGTGTTGTAAACATTATCACTGTCATCATGGAATAAAATACCCTCAGTAGAGGCATAGCTGGAGTAAAGGAAGGCCAGCAGTTTCAAAGAAGACTTCTGATAAAGTTGCACAACCGTCTCATTAAGAGGATCTTTGTTCTTGTCCAGCCAGCCGCTGATGTTGTAGTCCACAGTGCCAGCATAATGCACCAGGGAGAAATGGGCCTCGGCTTTGCCTTTCACTGGCTTTGGCTTCTGGAAATTGTTTGATTTGCCCAGATGCTGGTCATAGAGTTTGTTCTTGAAGGTGGTATCTGATGCCTTGGGGAACATGCATTCCTCTTCAAGGATGGAGAAGATTCCCATTGGCTTCAAAGCAAAGTACAATACATGAGACAGTAGGGAAAACAAGGCCATACTGTTTTAATGAATAGCCATTCCAAATGTAAATAACGACTAATGCAATTACCTTCTCAATAAGCTCTATACAGGCAGCCAAGTCCATCCCAAAGTCAATAAAATCCCACTCAATCCCTTCCTTCTTGTATTCCTCTTGTTCCAGCACAAACATGTGGTGGTTGAAAAACTGTTGCAGTTTCTCATTGGTGAAGTTGATGCAAAGCTGCTCCAGACTATTATACTGAGAAACAAAAGAAATATATGACCCTCACACAGAGCGACACAGTAGGTCATGGGGTGGTGGGGCTACCTTTACTAAATGGCATGTTGTTGGACAAGGCTATAACTCAACAAAAACTCACATCAAAGATTTCGAACCCAGCGATGTCCAGGACGCCAATGAAAAATTGCCTGGGCTGCTTGGTATCTAGCATTTGATTTATGCGAATCACCATCCACAGGAACATTTTCTCGTAAACTGACTTAGCCAGCGCTCCGATCGAATTGTACACCTGTAAGTAATTACCGACAGTCTTGTAATTTTTCCCATAGTGCACAGTAGACGTTCTCAGCATTCTCAGCATTCTCACACAGCTTACCTGTTGGACAGTTTGACCCTTGGTCACATATTCATTTCCGACCTTAACTCTCGGACAGCACAGAGCTTTGAGCAGATCTGCCGAGTTGAGGCCCATAAGGTAAGCTGCTTTGTCAGCAACTGTCATAAAAGCCCAAAGCAAGAACATTATACTATATAATATATATATATATATAGCCATATATATATATATACATATATATATATATATATATATATATATATATATATATATATATATATATATATATATATATATACACTTATACACACATACTTATATATATATTTATATTTTCATTGGTGGATTCACTGAAAAAACTATAGAGACAAATGAGCAGTGAATACATCCTTACTTGCTAAAAAAAGTTAAGGATGTCCTTTCTTACCCTCAGTACCGTCAGGTTCAGCCTGCTCCTCGCGCTGCTTCTGCTTGAACTTCATGTTGCCATAGTGCATCACAGCTCCTGTCAGCTTGTAAATACTTATCTTCTCTTCACCACTGAAACCCAAAATGTCCACAGCACACTGGGAGGGAAGAAATCAACAAATGAAGACAAATACCAGCACACAATATATGACATTCTAACAATACATATCACAATGAGTCTTCTTCTTCTTGCTGTTACTATTATTGGTAGAAGTAGTAGTAGTAATAATAGCAGTAGCTGTGGTAGTAGTGTTTACACACCTACCATTACTAATAACATTACACAATAACAACATTGGAATGGCAATAACATTTCCTCACATCAGTGGCCATCAGTTCGTCATTGTCATTTATGCTGGCAACACTGATTTCCCCCTGGCTGACGAATGGGAAGTCATAAGGGTTGGTGGTGATGAGAAGGGTTTCTGTTTGGAAAGGACAAAGTATCATTGAACAACTTTTGTCATGTTTGAAAAGGACTAATAGAGAGAAGGCTTGTTTGAGCTGTAAGAGATTTCTGTCCTACCTATCAGTTCAGGTTTTTTGTTTGACATAATCTGATAGAAAATGTGGTAACTTCTCTCAGCTTGAAGCTGGAATGTTACCCTGGACTTTTCCAGCAGATCTGGAAAAAAAGCAGTTTCTAAAATGTACATTTTTGCAAATTCTGTTTAGTTTTTAAGTTGGATGAAAGAAACATTGAGACACTCACAAGTTTCAATATCAGCAGAGGACAGTTTCCCTGAAGTTCCAAAATGAATTCTTATAAATTTGCCCTGAGGTTTTGAGAAAAAGAGATGTGATATACAGTAAGCAACTGTAGAACACACAGCACAACAACATTTTAATAAAACTAAACTTGCAAAATCCACCACAGCACATCTAATGACTCTGAAGGATCCTTCAGAATATTAAGCATTGGTTCACTCACAAAACGAGAGGAGTTGTCATTCCTGACTGTCTTGGCATTACCAAAAGCCTCGAGCAGAGGATTGGCTGAGATGATTTGATCTTCTAGCGTTCCCTGCACAGTGGAGAATTATAGTTTAATTGCCATGATGATGAAGATGATATACATAATTAAATGAATATTTCTCTCACCTGCATTTTGCCAGAAACTGGGGCTGCCTCTTTCTTTTTGTCCCCAGACACTGCAATTGTTGCAAAGTACTGGATGACACGCTTTGTGTTGACAGTCTTGCCTGCACCAGATTCTCCACTGCGGAACAATGATGAAACATTGTAAAAACAGGTCTTCAAATTTACCATCACTATTGTAGTCTATAGCAAATCTACTTGATTACTTACGTGATCAGGATTGACTGGTTCTCCCTATCTGATGAAAAAAGTAAAATTTTTAGGGACAATTTTTGATTTTAAACATTAAAAGTGACTATTGTTTTCAGAAATGGTCAGTTGGAATACACTCTACAGCTTGCAAGGAATAATGACAACATGATATTATTATGATCATAGAACACATGTAGTCACATACATGGGAAAGGTAAAACACACATTACTAAGAAAATATTAAAGGAAATATTACTGTATAAGAATCCATGACAACATATATTATTTCTGTACGTACTGCTTTGCTAGTGTGGCACATACCTGTCAGCATAAACTGATAGGCATTGTCGGAGATGGAGAAGATGTGAGGGGGAGCCTCCTGGCGTTTCTTTCCCCTGTAGGCAACCACAACAGACTGATTGTACACTGGGAGCCACTTGTAGGGGTTCACAGTCACACAGAAGAGTCCTGAATAGGTCTAAAATGCCAAATGCCAAAGTCAACAAACCATAAATAGCATATTTTTTCATTTGAAACACAAATACATACAAATTATTTTATAATAACATCCTGAGATGAACTCACATAGATCATCCAGGCTGCATAACGCTCTTTGAGGTTGTACAGCACAGAAGCCTCATTGAGGTGGGTCATCATGGCCATGTCCTCAATTTTATCAAATTTAGGTGGGTTCATGGGGAAGACTTGGTCCTCCTTTACCTTAACACTCTACAAATATTGTCAGGGAGTTAGTATACATTGTGTAGAATGTACAATACAATATCATGAGTTTAAGAGAGGATTCAGTTGTTTTGTTTGGCATTTGTTGTTGCTAACTCACCTGGCCTGCTTCAGTGTTCACCGTGGCTTTACCATCCTCTTTGCTCTTGAGTGTGCCTTTGACATACAGCTCCTTAGCATCGGTTACAAAAACGGCCGTTTTGGCATCGAATGGCTTGTTCTGAGCCTCAATCCTCTCTCGTTCTGGCTTGCGCAGGTAAGATGCAGCCTCCCCAAACACAGCCATCTCTGCGTCTGAACTCATGGCTGCTGCTGCTCTCTCTGTGGAATAAAACCAAAATGAGATCAATAATGCATGTTTTTATGCATTTATGTCATTATTTGAATGCTCACAAATATCAAAGATCCTGAAGCGTCTTGATTATCCACCTAAATTGTATCTGCCTCTTTTAATCAACTGGCATTCAGTGTGATGTTCCTGTAAAGAACACACCAGATATTTGCTTTCAGGTCTGTGTGGTAGATATACATCTCATAGATAGCCTAAAAGATTCATTAACATCAGGAAGTCACCTGAAAATGCTTCAAGCAAATAGTTATTGCCTCTGCAACCTCAGCTGCTTTTATAGGCATCGTTTTGGCCCACTACATGGCTGACCACCTATATTTGGATAAAAGCTTCTTGAGTGTGTGTGTGTGTGAGTGTGTGTGTGTGTATGAGAGAGAGAGAGGGATGGGGTGGGGGGATTTGGTATGCCATAACAAAACATGGCATGGGGGGTTTGTCATAAATCAGTGGGCAGTGACTGCCAATCTGTATTGGGACTAGCCCAAAACAGATGACCTCCCTGGGGCATTTTACTTGGGCACCACTTTGATGTGGCATCCAACACCAAAAGCCCTGTAAGCATCTATAAAAGATAGTTATTATCACTTGAGATCTGTTCCTAATGCGGAAAGCCAGAAAAGCCATCAGGTTGCCTTTTTTTCATTCACAAACACCATCAAAGAATGCACCTACGTGAAATGTGAAATGTCACATTGTGCTTCTTTAAAGCTATGGAACTTTTCCATCATTTTCTTTCCTTACAACTTTGATTCATGTTATTGCAACTAAATCAATGTGTTCTCATTTTGGAAGCATGATCACAACACAGAAACAACAGCCTTAAATTGCCATTCCAAAACCAGCTGACTCGCAGACATGGGACCCTCACTCTGATATCAGTAATGTGCTCTTAATCTTATGCTCACGGGCCAAAAAAGAGGCGCAGCAGGCCATGCCTTAAATTTGAATTCCTAAGGGATCTTCTCTGAAACCCTTGAGATTAATCCAGAGATTGGAAACTGCTTTGGAATTTACTCCCCTTTCATGGGTGGATTTGTCGAGGACAAATTCTTCTCCTGCACAGCAGCCAAGACGGGACCAGAAGATGAGCTCACTACTTTATCCTGAAGTTAACTTGGGATTAAGAGACCTTTCTGATGTAAATGATAATATTAGTTTTTGATGTATAGATACAATACAGTAATTATTTCTTATAATGTTGCATTGTGTGAAGACATATCAGGGCTAGTGTACTTAAAAGAATGTAAATAACCACCTGTATTTGAGTATTTCAGGTTTTGCCATTGCAGTTTTTATTTATGGTTGTTCATATATTCTGATGGCTAGTGGCCTGATTAGATCAGTTTCAAAAAAGGTGAAATACCTTAAAGGTTCTCCTGGACTCAGCAACTAATTTGTCATCACATCACATGTTAATGCAAGGAAACTTCCAGAAATTATTCATCTGAAAAAGTGCACTATATAAGCTTTGGAAGTCTTCTTCTGGATGGTTCATTACTTAAAACATCATACTTGATGACTGATGCCAGATTTTTGTCATTTTTTTAACCATCCAAATGGCCAAAACAAATGATCTATCCACTGGATGATCCATCTATGCTATGACTGGGTCAAATAGACCGTAAAGCTGCAGATGGTGATGTTAATTTCCAACATGTCAACAGCAGATCCTTAGCAGACTTGATTTAGTATGTTAATGTAATGGCATGATGACACATGGAAACACTGTGTGCCTAGGAGGACCTCTGAGAGTCTTACCACTGTGAAATGAGATCCTATAAGTCAGGGCAGATGGGAGAAGGATGGGTGATTAAGTTGAGCTTACTTTTAATCCTTGTGTTTCTCACCTACTGATAGCAGCAGGACATAAAAGTGAATTTACGGACTTAATTAACATCATCACTGTTTACTCTTGACCTCCAAGTCCATCATATAAACAAACAATTCATCAAAGGCTGCACACTGAAGTGGTGTAAACTTGGGAGGAAAAGGACAGGGGTCTGAGTGGTTTCTCTTTTTCTGGAAGGTCTCTCTGACTTTGCTGTAACTCAAGGAGAGAAACAAAAACCAAACTAGGCAAATCTCCTGGATTATTTCTGAGTAACTAAGACCTCCAAGGCGGGATATAAATATCAAATGATGAAACTGAGTCATTGACCAGAAACCACTTCACATTTTCTTGAAAGGTAGTCTTGGGCAGCTGTCATTTTTGTTGTCGCTGTTCAGACTTCAGATCTAGTGATTCTGTTAATCTAGTATTCTGTTATTCTACAAGTACAAATAATGTATGACAGATAACAGTTGCATTCTTTTCATCCATTGCCCAAAAATATATAGTTTCCAACAGTACCAACCACACTGCACAGCTATAACCCGTTGAAGACCAAATGTATTAAGCAGCTAAAAAGCAAGCCACATAGCTCTTGCCCTTTCTCCAGCCCCGTTCACCACCTTTACATCTCTCCCCATCTCTATGGAGCCCTTAGCCACCCCCATCCCTCCCCTACTACATTATATGCACTTTATCCTGTTCCTTTCCTAAAAAAATAATAATAATAGGCTGACACAATCTTACTGATTTTTTTTTACACACAATAACTATATGCATATGACAATAAACGTTCCTTATATCCTTGTATCTTTGTAAAATCAATTGTCTGGAAAACCCCACTAGAACCTAAACAGACTAGTAGGAGAAATCCGGTGTGAACAAATCCATAGATCTGTTGTTTGCAAGTAGGCCTATGTCTCACTGCAGTCTGTAGGAAAAAGAACAAGAGTGTTTGATACAACATAGACCAAATGGCAAACCAGTGGGTGTTTTTAAGACAGTTTTGGTCAGATGAGGATGTACTTCCCCATGCTCCCTGATATTAGTGTAAATATTTGGATGTGTAATTTAGCTGAAGCACAAGTGGACCTACCACTGGGAGGGGTACTGGTATTAGGTACTGGTGCTTAATAATCTCCTGCAGTGTTGTGAATTTGTAAACAACCTGACTTAGCCAATTCCTTTATGGAAGACATGGACAGGAGTATCTACATAGCAGTATTTGGGACAGTGTTATTATATTTCATTCATCCTTTATAATAACAATAATAATTGTATTAATAATTAAAAGTATTATTATTATTATTATATGTTAATATAATTTAAATTTCGTTTCCATGCCTTTTTTCCCACCCATAGGCCTATATCCTTTATCAATGGCCTTATGGCCTACATGTTGGCTGTCCAATAGCATCACCTAGTGTCCTTATATTGATATTACAATTCACGTAAAGCCAATGTCACATTTCTGAAACCATCTCATGACAAACTAGTTAACGGAGTAAAACTTACATTGGTTTACAATCACCAGAAAACCTTGAATTTCCTAGACCTAGATTATAGGTTAAAGAAATTCTACGATTTAAATAATGTTATTGCCTTATCAAATAGCCTATGTCCATGGTGGTACAGAGATTATCGTTTATCATCAACGCAGCATTTGAAATTGTGTGACTTTGTGAAATTGTGATTATTAGATGAAAACATAAATTCAACGAATAAAAAGCGCGTAGACGACTTTAAACGACGCTGTTTTCTGCGCAAACGGAACGCATGAAGTCGTTTGTAATCAACCCTAGAAAATAAACAGGAAGGTCGAAGTCAGACAGTGAAGACCGTTCTAGTAGAATCGGCTGTTCTTGTAGTCGACTTTCGGTGAACACGTTTGATCGCTTTTTATAGATATGTTCATATGTTCATAAACATTAATCATTATGGAAAACGATTTCGGACAGTGAGTCAGCAATACAGGGGTTTCGTTCAGTTGTTTCACAACTGTTACCATGTTGTGAAGGTTGGAGCCACTCGAGCACGCAAGCGTTTCAGGTGGACAAAAATTGGAATACCACTTCTAAAACAAGGACGAGCAGCGAAAACCATGGAAGACTATGAACCGCCACTGTTTACGTTTGGAATAATTGCTGACATTCAGTATGCTGACATAGACGACGGGTTCAATTTTAAGCAGACAAGCAAACGATACTATAGGAATAGTCTCAAGTTATTACAAAAGGCGAACGAGGGCTGGAATTTAGAAAACGTTAAACCTAGTTTCATTCTCCAACTTGGAGACATAATAGACGGATTTAACAAAAACTATGACGCCTCTCAAACCGCACTGGATACAGTTGTAAGAGAATTTAACCATAGCCCGGCAGTGCATCACGTGTGGGGAAACCACGAATTTTATAATTTTACTAGAGGCGTGCTTCTATCGTCCGTGCTTAACAGCAAACCCAACCAGCAGCGCGTCTCGGACGCTGACGAGTTTTACGCATACCATTTTAGCCCCACCCCCAGTTTCCGATTTGTTATACTTGATGCTTATGATATGAGCATCATTGGCCGCGAGCAATCCAGTGAAAAGTACGAGCAGTCACTGAAACTTCTGAAAGACCACAATACAAATGAGGACCTCAACCACCCCCCAGGTAACTAGCAACTGTCATGTCCTTTCTCAATGTTAGGTAAGAGACTCATCCTCAAGAACTTAATGTGCCAAAATGACCTTTTTATTTTGTTATAAACAGTCTTCTCAGTACTGGAGCAAAGATTTGTCAAATTCAATGGGGGATTCAGCGAAGGCCAATTGAAGTGGCTGGACAAAGTGCTAAGTGAAGCAGATGAGACAAAGGAAAAAGTTACTATTGCATGTAAGTAGGTCTGGACTACAAAACACCCTTAAATATATGTATACTTTTATATACAACCTCAATAATAATAATAACTCTTATGCCATTAGTCTTATATACAAATGTACTCCCTGTTTGTCTTTCAGACTTGTGTGTCTTATAGAAGTGATAATAATAAAAAAAAAATGTTGGTTCTGCTGGGGATTCACATCTTGTCCATGCGACATGCCCCCCCCCACACACACACCCAACTATCCACTTTTGCTCTCAGGTCACCTGCCGGTACACCCAGACTCCACCGACCCCATATGTTTGGCCTGGAACTACAATGAGGTCCTGTCCATCCTGCAGTCGCACAAGAGTGTGGTATGCTTCATGGCTGGGCATGACCATGTAGGAGGCTACCACAGGGACTACTCTGGAATACACCACCTCACACTTGAAGGGGTCATTGAGACCCCTCCAGAAAGCAATGCCTACGGCACTGTGTATGTGTATGAAGACCGCATGATCCTCAAGGGTAATGGAAGGATGGTGGACCGTGTGCTTGAGTATCCCAGAAATCTTTGAAGTTGCACCAAAAGCACAGAATAACAGGATTTTCCATACAGGCCTGAAATCTTTCTGCAGTTAAATCTGGCCAAAGGACATCTGGCAAATGACTGGTTGTTTTAATCTTATTCTATGAAAAATGTAAGATGCACAGAGTTTCTGACACAGGCCTTCCATTGTTTTTACATGGTAAAAATTGTATTCTGAACAGGAGTTAAGGAATAAATTGTGGAGTCAAGGGACACCTTGGGTCTTTTATTACACCTGTATAAATGTAATCTGTTTCATGAAAATGGGTAAAAAATATCTCAGCAAATCTGCCTACTGTTTACTCAAAACATGTTGTTTACATCACAAGAATTTATCTCAACCTTGAAGAAGACTGTAGTATTCATAGATTGCAATGCACAGCATGACTTACTTGAATGTATATCAAGGGAAATAATGTAAATTAATAAATCTGAAATCAAGTTTTAAACAGATAAACCATGTCTGGTGTTTCATTACAGATTTATTTAAAATGTATATTTTTAAATAGAAGATAGTGATAGATTAGATATGAGATAAGAGGGCAATTACGATGGCCTGATGTTGCCTTTTCAATATTATTTTCAATATTCTCCAATATTTCAGTCAGTATAGTCAGTCTAGACTTGCCTATCTACGGCTGCTTTTGAGTTTCGTTTTCTAAATAGAGCATCCATGGATCAGTGGCCCCTTTTCAAAGCTGATCATTAGGCTAATCGTAGCAACGAGCTGATAGACTAGGTCACTATTTTTCATTATTTAATTATTTACTTGTTGGATTTTTAGACTGTACATTTTGCTAATAACTAGCATCTGTCGCATTTTGAAGTTTATATGTAGACGTACTGAATGGTGACAATCGTACACCGAAGGATTGGTGCCTTTAGTTATGTATTTCCTAAGGGTCTATGTGGGCGAATATTACCCAACTTGGCAACCCCACCAGGCCTCAGAACTCGGCCTTCTGCGTTTCGGACAGTGTAATACCCAGCGCCGAAGCTGGGTGTCCCGCGTCGGTAAATTGTTTTAACCCCTTAATATCTTTGTTATAGCTGATGATTCTTCCGTGACTTGCGTTAACAGACGTGGACGTGGAGTGAGCTGCGTTTTTATCTTGTCTGGAAAGGGTGAAGTTTACTCCCTGCATTGCAGCCACAGTGCTGCTGGAATCAAACACAACAATGGCGACTCCCAGTCCTACCACCAATTCAACAACCTCCTCCTGCAGTAAGACTAATAACGCAGGATCCATTCTACACCACTACCAAACGCAGGCTCAACATTTAACAACAATGACCAACATGCAGGGTAAGATATTTTACAGACATTTTTAGTCTCGAAATTTCTTCTTTGAATTTACTTGGATAAAGTATGCTGACTGTGTCACGACTGCAACGTAGTGATACAGTGTTGCTACCTATCAATGAGTAGGCCTTGTTATTTTGTTTAGGTTTTTATGTGATCAGGGACAATTGTGTTACCATTCGTTTTGCGTTCGTGTAGGAAAAGGATGGGCTAGCTGTGGACTTTTCATGGTCTCGATTGGGTGCTCAGGGATCGATTTGTAGTCATTTTGCTACATGTAGCCTACCACCACCGCATAGGCCTGTGGCTAACAAATATGCTATTCGTATATTTTCTTCCTTAGTCTGTCGTACTCACTCGTGCTATTTCATTTCGTTTTCATTCGAAAGCGCACTGGTCTAGACAGTGCTAACGATTCTCCCAATGACTCGTTCATTTTTTTACCTTTCCTTTAGCCTAGTTTATAGCCTACAGTCCATTGCTGTAACGTTCGTTAGCCTTCGTCTGTTGCATGAGCCTCAATTGCTTGCAACAAGATGCAAGTGAGGAATGCGTTAGGGTCGTTCACCTGAGAGCTCATAAATCTTCATTAATGGGAGTTTGTTGTCTTTAAAATAACAACTCGAGTAAGTTATACACTACATTGCAGGGCAGCAAGCTACATTATCGTCTCTTCCGTCTGCATTCGGCTCTGCAGTTTTGTCACCATACTTGCAATGACTGTTCTTGTCACCTGGTAGCTGCAAATCAATCGCCAAAATAATAAATATTATTATAACGTTTCAGATTCCAACACTTGCTGGAGATGTCAAAATGAATCAGGTACTCGTATATTTTTGTTTGTTTGTTTGTAATGCTTCTGAAATGATGTCCATCATTTTGAGATGAAACACCATACGAGATCCCTCTTAAAGGACTAAGCTTGTCGAGACAGAGGGCAATCATGTCATTTGCCATTGAAATCCATTTTGTTTCGTCCACCTTATGATGGCATCAAAACACTTATTGTAGTTTTTTCTGTTTGCTTGTTTATTTGTTATGCCATCGGTACCAGTTTGCACTAATATTATATGAACACACCCCTGTTGTGTAGCCTATTGTAGGCTACCCTATGTGTGAAAACATGATTGGGCAGAGCACATTCAAGTCAAAGCACTCCCACAGTAGTTCTGCCTACTCATGATCCAAATACTGTTATTATTTCCTAATGGTCATATAAACAAGGACTACCATTGCACAGGTTTGAAAGACTGAAAGAACATGCATCACACTTCATTGTCCATTGTGCATGTTTCAGTGAAACAAAAAGACTACTCCAGTGTTCTGAGCTTCCACTTATTCACCACATAGTGGTCCACCGTATAGTGAATAAGCACTGTAGCTATAGTTCTGTGGTGAATGAGTTAATTCTCAGAACATAGGGATGGTTCACTCTTACTTTGTGCCTCATTTCTGTGTGGACGCATGGAATGTAATGCCATGTCCTCAAAGGTTTCTTCTTCACAATAGGGTTTCAGATTAACCAGACTGGAGCCCCTGAAAGTAAGAGAAGCATTTTCTGTGTGCAATGATGCCACTTTAACTTTTTGTTGCCCTCTGTTCTGTGGTGTTCTGTCAGTTCCTGCGCTATACCTGTCTGTGGGGAATGACAGTAAGGCTCTGATATCTGACAGAGATGCTCAGTCTTCTACACTTTGGCATAATCATAAGTTCTGAACATATGTATATGCATTGGATACAGAGTACAGTCATTTATTTCAGGGAAATTGAACAGTGTCAATGTAATTCGACAATTCACAGTTGCTGAGTAAAAGCAGACTTAGAGGACTGAGCATCCTTGATTTACTTACGGTCATGCTTTATTGTCTTTATTTATGTGTTTATGAACACATTGGGTACTTTTAAATGTCCTTCAAATGTCTGATGTTTGTGTTAAACTGGTCTATGTTAATGTGGGGGGTGAGATGGTGTCTGTGGATGAGGTGGTATTTGGAAACTCTTTAAAATCTTGGCTTTCTCTCTTGACATTCACTTGGAATACCTTACAGTTTGGTTGGAGTAAACCTGTATATCGAATCGAGAGAATTTCATGTCCGTATTATAGAATGCAGCCTTTGACTGCAGCACTTGCACCTGCTATTTTTGTACACAGTAAGTACACAATAACATAAATCACTGAATCTTTTTTGTAACATTCTGCTCTCTCTCTCTCTCTGCCCTTTTTTCTTCTCTTTTGTTTTTCTTTCAGCTAACCGCAGAGCTCTGAAGTTAACCTTTGCCAATCCTCCCATGAAACCAACAACAAGGCTCCCAATCTCTACTGTGACACCTCCATTCCAAAACCCACACATGTAATTTCAGATTTTTTTTAAAGAAAGAAAGAAAGAAATTTATTAGCACATTCAAATGTAGATACTCACAAAACATAGAAATGCATGACTCCCTTTATTCAACATGACCTCTGTATGCCATTGTTGTAATTTTCATGAATCTCTTGTAGTTGCTAAATTGTGTGAAATATAAGGAAGTCATCAAAAATCATCCAGATTTAAGAAGTAGGGTCTCACCACTGCCTTAATCCACTCTGGATGTGTTAATTCAAGACAGATCTCAAATGGCTTTACAGTAGAATGCATATATTTGTGTGTGTGCTGTGTGCAGAGAGAGGTTGAGGACACACAGTATCGAGTCATCAGGGAAGCTAAAGATCTCCCCAGAGCAGCACTGGGACTTCACTGCTGAGGATCTGAAGGACCTGGGTGAGATCGGCCGAGGCGCCTACGGCTCCGTCAACAAGATGGTCCACATACCCAGCAACCAGATCATGGCTGTGAAGGTGCTGCAGACAGCCTCTTTTGTGACTTACATGTGTCTGACTTTTGCTGTCATGTTTAGTCAGTAGTTTCTTGTAATGTAAAGGTTGATGTTTGCGATTGTAACTGTATTCATGAAAGTTTGTAAAATGGCAGCAATGTGTCAACATACAAATGAATATTTAATGTGGAGTCATATCTGATGTTAGTGCTTGCAGTAGACTGAACTGAATGGATGTCTGGGGGTGCTGTAATCTTTCTCCTGCTCATTTGATTTGTCTTCAGCGGATCCGCTCTACTGTGGATGAGAAGGAACAGAAGCAGCTGCTGATGGACCTGGATGTAGTCATGAGAAGTAGCGACTGCCCCTATATTGTCCAGTTTTATGGCGCTCTTTTCAGAGAGGTGAACAGGCGTCCCCTCCTTCATCTCTGCACCTAAGGATGCAGAGAAAGATAGCTTGAACTCTTTAGATAACACGTTCTTATAATCTTACAAACTGAATATTATGATTGAAATTAGCCATTTTTTAATTCATCATTGTACAGTATGTGAAATGTATGGTAATGTGTTGTGATGACGTGTGGTGTTGCTAGAAGTTTGTTATGTACTATAGCTTTTTTGTGTAGTATTTGAGAGATTGGCTCTGACCTTCTGTCATCTGTCTTTTTCAGGGTGACTGTTGGATCTGTATGGAGCTCATGTCTACCTCATTCGACAAATTCTACAAATATGTATATTGTGCATTAGATGATGTCATTCCAGAGGAGATACTAGGCAAAATAACATTAGCCGTAAGTAAATCAACAGGCAGTCTGCCTGTTTGCTTCCTGTTGTCTCTAATGTGTCACCACTAAAGGAGGATGCTAATGCTGTGACTCTAATTCTCCTCTATTTGTTATCCACAGACTGTGAAAGCACTGAATCACTTAAAAGAAAGCTTGAAAATAATCCACAGAGGTAAGTGGCTGGCCTCCAAAGATAGAAGACAGATTGATAAAAAAAAGTACTGAGAATGCTACTCAACCATTATAGCCTCCAGTGTCCCTCTCATTGCTTGTCATCTTTCAAGTCAGTGGCATTTTCTTGTCACCTTTTCAGACATCAAACCCTCCAACATTCTCCTGGACCGAAACGGCAACATAAAGCTTTGTGATTTTGGCATCAGCGGCCAGCTGGTGGACTCCATAGCCAAGACCAGAGATGCCGGATGCAGGCCCTACATGGCGGTGAGCACTCAGCGTTTCCATGACGCTTCAGGGTTTCAAAGTTCATGTTCATGTTCATGTTCCTGTTTCTTTGCCACTAGTTCCGTGCAAGGATGTCAGTTGATGTGTCTTGCCTCAACATTGTCCAAGTCTTGACACACCGTTGACCCATTAGAACAACACAAGGTGAAGGCTTGGTGTTAATTTGAGGTGACTCAACTTGACCAGAGTCGGACTGCTGAGGTGTTTGCTTTCTTTTCCTCTCGTGCAGGAAGTGACCTTATTTGACCCTTAGACGTTAAAGCAAAGCTCGATGTCAGATCCAATAATGGTCCATGGCTTCATCTTCAGTTCAAATAACTACTTACATTGTCACACAGTCATGTTGTGGAAAGGTACATTGCTGGAAGTCATGACGATGTATAGTGAAGATATTTTGAAGAGATTGCACAAGGAAAAGTTGACCCCGTTTTTGGGTCAAAGGGCACAAGCCAACCAGTCAGTCAACCAGCCAGACAGATGGACTCGGGCTCTTTAAACGAACTTGTAATTTTGCTTCAGTGGATAGCTATAAATGCATAGTCTGTTCTCTCTAATACTTGAAACCATCTCAAAAGAAATGTGGCCATTTTTGTTTTGAGCAATAAGCTCCAGATGCTAATAAACCAAAGGCAGAATTAGCCCCTCTATAAATTATGTGTTGTGTTATGTCTGCAAATTGTGGAAGTGTTTCTGACATGATGTTCCTGGTGTTGTTGTTTCAGCCTGAGAGAATAGACCCCAGTGCTTCCAGGCAAGGATATGATGTCCGATCAGATGTCTGGAGTTTGGGTATCACTCTGGTAGGTGTTAGAGAGGAGACACATACTTCACACTAGCATGACCATAAAAGTATGCATATGTGTAGTTGCTTTATTGTCGTAGGACAAAATAAACAGTGTTCTAAGATTTTGTGCATGTGTATTTGTGTGCTCTGGTAAAAAATTTTGTTCTTCAGATTGAGTATATGTAACTAACTGTATGACTACATCTGTGATTTATAGCTGTATGACTATGGTTTATGTGTATGGCCAATAAGTGTGTGTTTTGGTTTCTGTGTGTTTTTCTGTAATTAGTATGAGCTGGCTACAGGTCGTTTCCCCTACCCTAAGTGGAACAGTGTGTTTGACCAGTTGACCCAGGTGGTCAAGGGGGATCCCCCTCAGCTATGCAACTCTGAGGAGAGGCAGTTCTCCCCGAAATTCATCAACTTTGTCAACCTATGGTGAGCACCCCCATCTCCCTGTCAAGTGGCAAGAGTAGCATGTTCCTATCTGTCTGATTTACTGCCCTCTGGTGGACGTAGTTTTGATGGCTGGATAGATATATGCTTCATGGTCCCTTCAATGTCCAAAATTCTATGAAATTGTGAAGTCAACTATTGGTTTCTTGGTCAGTGTCAAAAAGTAGTGTAGTCAAATAAATTAAAGATGGCATTGTGGACATTTTAGGGGGACTGAAGCTTACCCGATTCACCTAAGTGCATGGAAATTTTCATCTGTTCATCTTGGTTAAATTGCTTGCAAAGTCTCTGTCACACAGATACCGTCCACATATAACGTAAAACTGCACGGTCGAATGGTACTAGGCACTAGTTGCTGTTCGCACATTTCAGTGCACATTAAATTTCTTAATACATTCTGCAGTTCTGCCTGTGTCCATACAGGGGCATTTTTCTTGTTGCAGTAGTCGGCAGATTCTACACATAATCATAGAGTCATACTCTACACATAATCATAGAATCATACTCTACACATAATCATAGAACCATATATCAAAATAAGCAGGAGAACATATGCTAGAATCTTCTTCATGAACATGAGCCCAGACATATGGCCTTAATAATACCAAATCATTGACTTCAGGCTGTAGTGAGATATATATATATATTTATATAGAACAAAATAGGCCTATCTGGAGGAGGTAGTAGAAAAATAGGCAGGAGGTTTCAAAGAAGGCAGGTAGAGAAAATGAGTCAGGAAATGGGCCCTAATGAGAACTAAAATAAATTCATGTAGCCTATTTAAAGGAAAAATCCTGTGAATCAACCCATAGCCCTGTTGTTTGAGGTCAAAGTGCTGTCTTGAGAAAAAAAAAAAAAGAAAATTTGATGCAACATAGATGAATAATGAACCAGCAGCTAATGTTAACTGAATGGGGCATAGTGAAACTGAAAGAAAGTTACTGTGCCCTGTTCAGTGTTAACTCAGGTTCAGTATTGTATTTTCTTTTACCTATAAACAGCACTCAGTGACCTCAAACAACAGGGCTATGGATTAGGGCAAGGATTGATTCACACTGGATTTCTCCTGTAAACATGGCCAGCAAGACTCTCCTTTAAAACATAAACATGATTCACGACAATGACCAAGGGGCTAGCCCCCCTGTCACTCAAAGCTAGTGTAGTCTCTGGGCGTAGTTGAGTTTAGCTATCTTGCTAAGGTGTCCGAAAACAAAGTTCGTAGCTGCTACCTTGATGCCTGTCACGACAAATGACTCATTTAGGCAGTGAAGCAGCAGGAAGCTCTATTGAAGTTCTCTTTTAGTGAAGACAAGGCTTTATCCATATACAGAAACTGGCGTTTTGAGTTTCAATGCGCCGCACTTCCTCCAGCACAGATGACTGCTGTGCTTTTCAAGTCGTTCATGTTAACTGTGATGCATTACTCATGTGGTCTTCACCTCTGTTGTTTCCAGCCTTACTAAGGATGAATCAAAAAGGCCAAAGTATAGAGAGCTTCTGGTGAGTGTCCTCCATTCCTGACTGCTTTAGTAGTTAACCACACTGACATGCTATCCCTCACATCTCAACATCTTACACTAGGTCAATTTGTGACCTATACAGTATTTACAAGTAAATGGTGTGTAACTGAATATGCCTATATACATATACATACATGAATAAAAGCATAATGTATGTTTATTAAGTCTGGGGCTGATTTTGTCTCAGTGTTTGGACTGGCTAGAAAAAGCTGCTCATAAATAAATAAAACCACCATCATGACCTTTATCCAAAATGAAAGGCAATCTATAACTTGCAGTAAAGGGCAGGAAAGCATTACATTCACTTTAGCCACAGACATTCAGATATTCACCCATCATTAGTTACCACAGAATTTGAAATCATTTAGCTTTGTTGGCCAATGTTTGCCTGGAGGGGACTCATTCATTTCCATGTCCATGGGGTGAAATTAACATGAAAATAGGAGTTGAATTAGTGCATTAAACTCTTAAAAAATCTTCTTCAGGGCATAGTGACATAGAGCGTTACTAACTGGTTTGTCAAAGTTTACCCAGACTAAGAAGTTTCTGAATTTCATTTATATTCCACAGTCTATTGTAACTATATTGGTACAATATATTGAATACAGAGAGGAGACATGTATTTGACATTACATAATACAGGTCTATCTAAAACCATACAAAAATGTGTCCAAAGTGCACCAGAAGTTGGCCCTCCATTGCTTTCTAGATGAAGCCATAATGTATTCAATGTTCTGTCTGCTCCACAGAAGCAACCCTTCATTCAGATGTATGAGGAGCGAGAGGTGGACGTGGCTATCTACGTGTGCAGGATCCTCGATCAGATGCCCACCTCACCCAGCTCACCCATGTACGGGGACTGATCCCCTGGCTTCAGTGCACTGACCAAGGAACGAAGGGTCACCTCTGGTAACCTTTCGGGTGCACAACATTGCTTCGTGACATGGTTTCCTATTTAAACAGCAATGAAACAAACATACAAAACAAACAAATGAAAGACAAATTCCCAAAATGTTTTGTGCAATAAACATGGCTCTCATTTCCGTGTCCATCAAACGTTGATCATGAAACGTCACATTCACTTCAGCGGTTGTCACACAGTGTAGTGTCGAATCATGTAGGGTCCATCTTGCCTTCCCATAATTTTCATCAGTAGAAAACCAAACTTGAACTCTTACTGTCTGATACCACCATCATTCATCTTTGCTTGAGTGGGAATAAAAGAAAAAGTCAAATCTATACTTGAACGTAATGTAGACAAATACAGATTTACCAAATAAGTAAACAAAGTTACATTCAAATGGAAAACCATAAGCCATCCACATGTGTTTCAGTCACCGTATATGTTTATAGTAATATGCCAATGTACAGTCAATGGGGCACAGACCAACCCACACTTGCGTTTTAGCACCTCACAACATTGATCACTTGCGCTTTTCTGTAAATGAATGCGTATGCGAAAGTATTGTTACGTAACAACAAAAATTGTACTGTGGCTTCATTATGTTTTCTGATTATGCAACATTTTCAAAAGAAAAAAAAAGATAGTTTGCCTTTCAGATGCAGAATTCACTCACGGTGTACAAACGCTAATATGTTTACGCCGCATAAAAGGACTATTCCTTAGAAGATCAGTTTAGTTGATGTGGTGTGTGTATGCTTAGAGTGGTAAGACAATTCAGCAATTGTAAATGTGTATTTATGTCTTCATCTACGCAAATAGTAAGACCGTTGTAAAACTTCACAGTACATCCGGCGCCTTGCACCAGTCCTTGTACAGATGGCCAATGGAGTCTGCCTCCTTATCTGAAATCACACATTGATGCACACAGCATGCTATCAACTGAATTAGCATGACGCTTAGCTTGTGTCGATGGAATGTTCTTTTCTTTTACTTTATACTTTTTGTTCTTCCCATTTTTTTTAATAACCGTATCCACGTTACCTTCAAAGTAGATACATAATGTGTCAGAAAAGGCGTCCACTGAAAAAGTTCGATTTGGATCAATCCCATCGTAAGGAAAAGAGCCAGACAGTATTTGCCAGTCAAAGAGGGCCAAGTTTGGAGATCACTGGAGCGGTGCGAGTCACCCAAACAGATTCACATCAAAGATGACTAGCGGTTTGATAAAACTCTTGAACATTGCTTTTTAACAGGGCAGTTGTTTTGGTCTGCTTTCCGTTTGTGCCGCCTAAGGCCCTTTGGAATGAAAACTCCTGCATCCGTTTAGGAATTCTGTTCTTCTACTTGTGCGTGCGTGCGTGCGTGCGTGCGTGCGTGGTGTCAGAAGGAAACAAACAAACTAAACAAAACAACAAAAAACTTGTAATGTTGACACAATCTCTTTTAAAGGAGGTAGACACAAATGATGTAAAAATGGCAATTTATTAGAATGTTAATAGTAGAGGGTAAAGTAAAATTATGGGCAAGTATTATTCTATTGTATCTTTATTGAGGGTCGGGGGAGAAAGTGTACAGTATGTTCACACTGTGAAAATATTTTAAATGTATGTTCTGAACCATAGCAAATTGTTTAAAACACGAGAATTAAAAGAAAAAAAAGATGACGTGCAGGGATCTTGCCTTATATGTCTTGTAGCAGGAGCACTGGGGCTGCCCAGCAACTCCTTCTATTTCCTTCACATATATTTATGAAAGTATCCATGAAAGTTTAGTGTTCACATAGTAATGATATGAGCTATCTGCCTGCGGGTCAGTTGTAATGAATTAGGATTTGACTTGTGACCTTAATGTCATTGTTTTGTAAGGTCTGGAAATACAGAAATGGCTAAATAAAGTAAATTGATCAGCAGCGTTTTATGCACTGACCTCATTTCTTTGGTCTTGGTGTTGTAATACCTCCAACCCCCAGCCCTGCATTTACTGCCTCTTTTATGAATTTTTTCATTATGACACAGGTTACATTGACCCTTTTTATCACCCGAAAGTATTTTTGCGACCTGAGTACTAGTCATTTACTGTACTAAATGTATTCTAAATTTATGATTTTATCCACCCATAGATATAGAGGTCTGTCCAGGTCACATTGACCCATTATCAGACATATTGAAGCCAGAAGTGCCAATTTGATGTGGACAGCAGTTCTCCTAATTATACTTTTCTGCTCTAGTCTCCAGTTACCTTTCACAGTCTTTGTTACAAACACATCCACATACCTCTACTTCCACCACGGTTGAAATGCAGAAATGATGGTACTACTGATTAACTTGTGAAACTCATTGTTTCATTCATGTTGAGTAATGGACGTTGCTTTCTCTCTATGATACAAAGTATGTGTCATAGTTGCCCCCCCCCCCACACACACACACACACACACTCACTCACACACCATCACACAAACACACATTAATATTTATACTCATGCACACATGCATACATACATATATTAAGATAACGAAACTGTTTTAAACATATTTTGTGGAGAACTAAATTTTACTTTAGTGTGTGTGTGTGTGTGTGTGTGTGTGAGAGAGAGAGAGATTTAGGTCACTTTGACTCTTACTTTAACTTTAACAGAACAGGAGGGTCAATGATATGTGACTGTTAAAGGGTGATGACTGAAGAATGTACACACACACACACATATATTCATTTCTGTCTTCCTGCTTCACTCCTCCACTGTCCTAGTTGAAAGGAATATCCAAAGCTGAACTTCTCAACTCGTAACACCTCTTATTATTTATAACCCCAGTGGATCTAGTGAGGACATATCTAAACTTCCTGTCTGATTTTTTGGAGGGTCTACCTTGTAGATTTTATAGGGTTCAGACTGACCTTGACATAAAAAAAGCACCTAGAGGGAATTTTTGGTCAGTCTGTAATGGATTTTTCTGTGTCTACATATTTTATCTTGAGTTGTTGTTGAGGTAAAAGGTAAAATCTATATGGACAAAAACAAGCATAATCATATGAACTTCATGGTGTTTACATTTATTGTTTTTTTTTTTGTTTGTTTTTTTCCTCTTTAATAATACAGTGGTGTAGACAAATACTGAGACGGTTTACATTGTAAAGCTGTTCTGTGGCCAAGCAATGAAGAAGCTCTTTGTCATTTCTTATCGTCATGGGAAAAACAAACAAACAAACAAACAAACAAACAAACACAAACCTCCATGCTTCACCAGAATGAACAGATGTGCAGCAACATTGGTTTTCGTAATCTTAATAAACTCCCAACACCTCAGCTAGGAAGGTAATATAAAACAAAGTATGCAAAAGTGTGTGATTAAAGTCGTATTCCAGCAGTACACAAACAAACGTAGGAAAAGGAAATAGCAAAGTGAGCTGCATTTGGCCTACCATTACCTAGACCTACATCTCCATCTTCACAAAGATATTTGCTGTGATAAATTTAGGGATAAAAGATGTTAGGGATAAAAGAAGTCTTATCTGTTATTTTCCTCTATTCCTATGATAACAGTTTCATTACTGGATTTATTTATTTGGTTATTTTTTAAAATAGTTTTGTTGCTGGAGTAGTGACCCTACTGTGAGAGGCATCTTTATCTTCAAATAAAATTTGACAAGGAATACTGAAAAAATTTACAGTACAAAATGTATTGAATCCTGTTCAGTATAGCCTACTTTATATTAATGTGTATCTGAGCAAGGCAACCCTTCACCTTTTGGTCACTATAAAAAAAAATCAAGAATCCAGGACAAAACATTTTTACATTTAAGGTGACTTCATTTTCATGACAAAATATTGAAATAAAATTCTAAATTCTGTACTTTGGTGCGCGTGTGAAAATAATTTTGATTCTGATGTCTGGCTCCAAACCAACGACATGTCTGCAAAGTGTTTCAAATGTACATTCTACTTACAGACGTAAAACTTGCCATTCAGACTGGTCTATTGAGACAAAAAACATTTATGTCAATCCTTTATACAATCCAACATTCTTGTATACATTATCCAAATGACAAGTTCACCTATATCTTAGATGATTCACAGTGTGTTTTATGGACTTAATCATTTCTAAACTTAATCAGATAACCTTGTAATGTTAGATACAGCAAACGTGAATTGGTGGACTGACCAAACTGATGAATATTAAGGACTGCAACATTAAGGTTCTATAGTAATAGTTTTCAAGCTGCCACAAGCAATATCCCTCTGGGGTGCCTAAACTATAGCTGGCTTCACATTCTAATATCACAAAGTTACTTGAAAAGAAAACTGTTTCAGGACTCATTTTCACTGTAATGACACAAATGAAATTTCAATCTACTTTTACTTAATAACAGAATATCCCTTGAGACAAAAACAGATTGTATCAGCCAATTATTTCATGTAGTAGGTCCACTTCAGTGGTAAAAGTAGATAACATCACTCACAGTCACTCTTAGGCCCTGTATGGCTATTTCTGGGTATTCATCTCACTATTTAAAAAAATTCAAACTAAAAGGTCCCATATGTGTCACTTATTTGATAGGCAACACATTGTGATAAGGTACCAAAAGTACATTTCACAGTTAAATTGTATATAAGGAAAATGGTTGTGTCAAATATACATTACATTTTGTTATTCACAAGTGCTGGTAAGAATGGGAATGCTCCCATTTTAAGTGGTTCTTTTTATGCAGTAAATTCTGTATACATTAGAACTCTGGGGACAAATACTATAAACAGAAGACAATTTTTAGAAAAAAAAAAAAGTCAATCATAAGTTACTTTGTTTACATTCCATATTAAAACAATGCATGATGGCAAATGGCAGTACTTGGATATCTGTGTTTATCATGAATCCCATTGAGAAGTAAAGGAATGTCATATAAATACCAAATGTTTAAATATTTTAAGGAAAAACAAAAACTGAAATAAATATATTTAAGTGAGACCCTTTGAAACCGGGGAGACTTATGGATGACGATTCAAAAGATGAAATACATCTCAACATTGCTAGCTGACATGTTGCAATTGCAACTGTACGTTGTAAAATTGTGACTATATTTCATGTTAATCTCACTATACTAATAGTGACTGTGTACACTATCATACACATTGATATACCATGGCATTGCAGCTTTGTACCATGCAGTTTTGGCCTCAATGCCTCAGAAATGAAGCCATTACATCATACAGTTGTGTCTTTCAGTCATAGGAACAGCAACTTTGTATACAGGTTTATACAGATGAAAAATTAACTGCATTTCAGAATTTAAATTGTTGTTAAACTGCTAGACAGTTCACAAGGTCCACATAGTTTCACAATGAAGAGATATTAAGATATAACAATTGGAACAATTCCCAGATGTAGTCACAGGTGTAAGACATGATGATAATGTATGCTGTAGACAGTCCCAGAGTTAGTGAAGTACAGTAGATGTAGATTTGGTGCATGTACATACATTTTAGATTTGGTAAATCAGATTTAAATGTGATGAGATGTGAACTTGCTATTCTGAGAGAATCAAAGTAGCTGGATAGACTTGCATGATTTGTGAGACAGATACTTGCAGATATAGGTTGCAGGTGTGAGATACATCACTCAGAAATGTTGCAATCAATTATTAGAAATAACATGTTACCGACAAAAGAATATTGTGTAAAATTCAGAAATCAAAATGAATGGCATTTACCTCTCTATTACTAGAGGTGGGCTTGCACAGCTAAAGAAAGATCTCTCCACTCTCTCCAACAGCTCATAGTCATGCTTTAACTCAAGTTTGAATATAACTGGGCAATTCTGTGGCCCTGTAGTATAGCTGCTGGGCTTTAGACTGCCCAATCAAATTCTACGAATTTCATTGTGACTCTGTAGTGATCATGTGCATTACAGCAGCCCTTGGAAGTTCTCCAATGGTTCTAAGTAAAGGCACACTGAAGGTAGCATTGCTCTAGTTATTTTGGATGTACCAATAAAGGACTTAGTCTTGCTGTTGATAGACAGGTGATATGTACTGAAAGCCTCTCGCCACTCATGTTGGCATTCTACAATTCAGCAAATGGGATATAAAATGCTCACACAGAATAGCATGATTAACGCTGTAATAACAATATATGCAAAAATAAGTAATGTGTGATCAATTCTATACTACTCAAGGTGCAGTGTGAACATTCCCATATGTACAATAGAATAAGTAAATGGAGTATATGATGGAAATTGTAAGTCTTCTGCTGCGTACCTTCCAACTCCACACAAATGGATACATATATTTTTTCTCTGAATAATACAGTGTAATATTTACAAATTCTTCATTGTTGTAACATCTATGATTTCGCTTTTCTTTTTATGTCCAATTCTGCTTGTAGATTCTTTCCAGTAATACAAACATATATTTGCCCCAGAAGTCAAAATAAGGGTTTTCAAGTTTTAATGGACCATGACATAATGCATAACAACTGCAAACTACTCTCAAATGTATATTTTGATAAGGCAACAATGGTGAATTTGTCCTTTACATTCAATAGACTGAGTTGGATAAGAATCCATCTGAAATGGCGAAAAAGTTTGCTGAGTTGTGCGCATGTGTTGTCCACAGAAGACCAAGGTCATTCATAGGAGTAAGGCTAGATCTAAAACGTCGTCATGAAGAGTGACAGATGGGTGAAAGCACAAGGCACAGAAGATTAAAGTTGTTTTTGTAGGCTGTGTGTCTGAGTCGGGCAGTGTCTGTCTCTCTCGGTGTGTGTCTGTCTGTCTGTCTGTCTCATTTCAGTTCCTTGGGAAACTTTACCAGTGCTCCAGGTGCAAGTCCATGGCCGAGTTCAAGTTGATGTCAGTCACATCCAGGAACTCTGTGTTGAAGATGCTCGGCCCGGACGGAGGGATGGTGTTAAATGCTGTTGCCGAGCTAGGCGGAGTCAGATCCAGCCATTCCATGGTCTCCCATGGCGATTCTGTGAACGTCATACCCAGGCCCTGGCTGTCTGCCGGGACGGGCGACACCTTTGTGGCCATCGGCGACAGTGGAGTGTCCATCATGTCGCGGTTGCCGAGCATTTTGTCGTCATGGTGAGAGCCGGCAAAGCCACCGTCGCCTTCCTCCCCTGGGCCGTCCTCGCCGCCGATCTTGAGCAGGACGATGTCCCCCTGCCGGCCGATGGGACTGCTTAAGAGCGCCTCCAGGTGGCAGTCACCGTGGCTCACCCCATGCTCGTAGGGCATCTGGGAGGGCGACAGGTGTCCATAGTGTCTGTGGAACTTGTGCACGGCGATGCCACTGGCACTGCCTGCGGACACTGTAAGGTGAGGCACAACTTTGGTTACACAGGACCTCTCGTCCTTGGCGTTAGCCGGCATTTCTTGGAAGAGAAAGGGGAGGGCGAGGAGAGGGAATGGGGAGGGGGACACACACAGCACATGGGATTTAATGACTGGATCCAGGCCAGAGCTGGAGTTAATTACAGGCTTGATCTACAGCCCTCGTGACAGGGTGGTTATCAGCAGGAGGTCAGACTTAAATTTCAAGGCAATGATTCATTTCCATTAAGAAAAACATCAAATTGCAATTAACTACCTAGGGTTAGGTAGCAAAAACATTGTAGTTAATCTAATATTGTTTTCTCCATCTTTAACATATATAACTGTACTTCACTCACCTCCACTTTCAATGAGGACATCCAGAATCTCATCCATCTGTTGACTTCGAGTCAGTTGCTGAAACACAAGATGGTTCCACTTGAATACTTGAAGCCATCTGTGGCCGAGATGTTTGGCACTGACAGATTTGCACTTCTAGTGCCAGCACACAGCACATTTCAACTCGCCAAAGAACTCTACAACTTCAAGGTAGTACCACAACAACAGTGATGAACTGCGATATGAGCTCAGGTATAAATGTAGTCAAAGACCGGATCATACTTTTCTGTTCAAATTGAAAGTGGTTTGTTTAGTCTGCTTCGATTAAAACTGTACTGTTTAGTCTACTATGCTATCACAACATCTGTACGATTCAGTCTAGCAGATGCTGCTGTTATGACAGCAGTGTACACAGCAGAAACTCAGTCATCCAGAACACTGTTTCACTCTCACATGACACAGTCCTCACAGCCAGTCGGCTACCTTGTGCTGGGGTGCAGGGAGAACATGGGGACCAGTGGCACTAAGCTAAAAGGCTTTGTGAACCTGAGCATGTGGCTAGTGGAAGCTAGGTGGTGACAAGCGATTAGTGGTCAGCTTTTAGCAGGGAGTGCCATGGTGGGGGCATGGGAGATGCAGGGTTTGGGTGCGGGTGGGGTGGCTGGTCTGCTTTACCTGCTTGACTGCATCCTCATAGCAGGGGGGCTGTTTAATCTTGGATGCAGCAGCGGGGTCTGAGCTACAGAAGGCAGTGGAGGTGATGGGGCACTTTGGGCCGGGGTGCCGGGGAGAGTGCATAACTGGCATCTACATGAGATAGGACATAGATGGGGCAGTGTTAATGAGTGCAGGAGAAGGATAGGACTAAAAGAGATGAAGCTCCCTGACTGAATGACTGACTGACATGCCGTGAGAACTTTGAGCAGAACAGAGAGGTGAAATGAAAGTATGTATGTTATTGGAATATTTTTTTGGGAGTTATTAAAATAAAGGTATATGTAGTTAATGATAGATATGTAATGTGTGGCTGGTGGTCCCTAAAATGAAGTGTTACATGATTAAAACACACTGAAATGTTGATATCCCTGACCTCCCATGTTTTGATGAATCTCCCAATAATGTTAGGGATATAAGTCAACATTGTTACTTTGAAGCTGATTTCTTTGCAGGTCCATGTGTATGTAGATTAGGTCTAGATAAATCGCACACACCTTGGGTTGCATGTGGGGACTTTTGGCTTTGGAGGCCCTTTCATTGAGCCCCATATCAGTGGGGCTGGAATATATGGCTTGCAGACCTCTCTGGTCAGGTGGGTAGGGACAGCTTATAGGCTGATTGACATTCTTCTGCTGGATCTGTAAGACATATGACAGACACATGGGTTCTTTACCAATTGTTACAAACTGAGGAGCATCAGAAACATAAATTAGTTTATTCCATCAAGTTAATTTTAAGAATGTACGAATTTACGAAGGATTTGGTTTTGGGGGGGGGGGGGGGACATTGATAGTGTTATCCATTGAATGCTGTGGTATATTACAGGGTAGCAAGGAACTGTACCTGCATACTGCGAGGCCTGGTGCCTGTCTGGGCATGGGCACAGCCATCCCTGCCCATGGCGGGGGGCATCATGTAGGAGTGACTAGGTGAAGAGGACAGGCTGTTGGGCTGAGGGCTGCTGGACGTTTTGGTGCCTGGCGAGTCTTGGGGCGAACACTGCGGGCTGAGGAAGGCAGAGAGGCCCGAGGGGCTCCGGGACGACGGGGCTTCCTGACAGCGCGGTGGCACTCCCATCATGACACAGTGCCCCATGCCCTCCATACAACTGCTGCTGCTGTTGCCCCCGCCGTTGGGATGGCTACCACTGCTGCTCTTCATGGCTTTGGAGGCCAAGGGGCAGCTGGAGGCCACGTGCTCCTGCTTCACGGACACATTGGCATAGAAGTGCTGCATCTGGCTGGGGCTGGGGGTGTGTAGATTGAGGCCGTGTGGTGGAGGCTGCTGCTGCTGGCTGTGGTGAGGGCCCAGTGGGGTGTTCTGGTCCTGGGCCATTGGAGGCTGAGGTGTCGACTGGGCGGATGGAGGAGGTGGGGGTTGGGGCGGAGGGGTCTGGTCCTGCATGCCATGGGTACGCTTGCGCTTGTGCAGCTGCATGCGCAGCTCCTCCACCTGCCGCTGCTCCTGGTGCAGCTTCCAGGTGAGCTCCTCAATCACCTTCTGCTTCTCCACCAGCATCTTGTCCTTCTCAGCGTCCAGACCCGAACCACCTTTTCCCCCGCTGCCTCCTCCGCTCCCTCCTCCCATACTGTGACTACCACTGCCGTTGTTTCCGCCTCCCCCTCCTCCTCCTCCTGTTCCCCCGAGGCCGACTGCCAAGCCCTCGTCAGCACTCAGCTGGGCAGGGGATGCTTGGAGGCCGAACTGGGGCGAGGACATAGTGACGTCGCTGAAGCTGTCCGGCAGCGAGCCGCTCACCGACAGGTCAGACGAGGCGGGTGAGATGGGTGGCGTGGAGCTGGTGCTGCAGAACGGGTAGTAGCCGCCGCCGTGCGACATGGCGCTGGAAGAGCTCGGTGACTGATAGGAGGACAGTGATCCCGTGGGTGTAACGGGGAAAGTCACAGTGGTGATGTCACTGGGCTGTGAGGGCGAGCCGGAGCTGGGGTCTCGGAAGGGCCGGAGCCTCTCGATGAGGGCAGTCTTGGTGCCTGACACGGGGAGACCCCGGATTCTCAGCTGTTGCCTCAGCTCAGACACCTGTGGATACAAATATCATTGTGTCAATGTTCACTTCACATTAATTCAGAGGACACTGTCCAGTTTACAGATGCTATAATATGGATTCGAACTAAATGCTAATGAAAAAGTAAACACTGTTTAAACAGTGAAATAATAAATATAATTAATGAAAGAATATTAATTAAATTAATAGAAAAAAATCATGAAAAATATGAATGAAATTATAAATATAATTAAAATGTGCATTACTTGCTTGAAATCTGGTCAAAAATTGACTATGGCACATCCACTCATCTACTCTCAGTATCTATTCAGTATTTGAATTTGGTGTCTATCAAGTCATATTTCAGCTCTGTTGTGTCCCATACCTTCAGGTCGTCCAGGTTAGGAGGCAGAGGCCCAGGCTTGACAGGGTTAACAGCGGTGGGGCTGCAGTAGGTGGTCTTGACTGGAGATGAGGAAGAGCTGCTCACTGTACTGGTGGGGGCGCTAGAGCTACACGTCGACAGCTGCTCGCTGGAGAACACAAGACAAGCATTAAGACTTCAACATCAGCACTGCTGAAAGATCATCACAGTTATTCATCAGGATTAACACTGGTTTGTTAATGGTGACTTTTGGGACTCAACTCCACCTCTACTACTCCACCTAACAGAGCATTTTATTGCTAACAAGTCAAACTAGATCAAGACTGATTAAAATGGGGAAAATTAATAATTAATAAAAATTACAGAAATGTGACATTTTGAAAGACTGACCTGCTGCCTTGTTGCTGGTGCAGAGGCTGGTAGCTGAAGCTCTGAGACTGCTGCTGCTGCTGCTGCTGGTGATGGTGATGGTGTTGGTGCTGGTGCTGCTGCTGCTGCTGGGGACACTGGCCATGCTGCTGCTGCTGCTGCTGATGGTGCTTCTGCTGGCTTAGGATCTGCAGCTGCAGGAAGAGCTGCTGCTGCTGGAGCAGCCGGGCGTAGGCCGAGTCCATGGGCGGAGGGGACTTCTCAGCCTTCTGGTCCGGCGGGATGTACTGGTGGTACTTGAGCTTCTTTACCTTGGGCTTGATGTCCTTGGGCTTCTTGTGACGGTTTTTGTCTGAAGTCTTGGGTGGCTTCATTTGTGCCAACATGGAAATGGGGCAATATGGGAATTATTGCCAAAAGTCATTCATTGGTGGCCGAAAAGCATAGCTATTACTATATGTCTGATAGAAATATGAAATTCCATTTTAAAATAAGTTTCAAATTCAGTAAGTAAAGGTCAAATAAAATCAAAGAGGTGTCAATCATCTTACCTTCACTATAGCAGGGACTTGAATTGGGGGTGTGGCTTGTTTGCTGTTGGATTCCAGAGCATTCTCCTCTTGGCCATGATGGACAGCATCGCTACCATGGGAACCCTGAGAAACACAACAATAATAGTAATACAATTCGGTTCCTTCAATGTAAAAAAATTACACTGTGATTCTTCCCTGACTGCCCACTGCTCTTCCTATCTTATTGGGCCTTTAATTTTTTTCTAAAAATATTCCAATTTATTATGTATGGGGAAGAGAGATGGTTCACTCTACATAACAGGAACATAAAAAATATGATGAATTGAATCTGATTGATTTGTGTGCTTGGGTGAGTGAGTGGAGATGTAGAGGGTATGGCAAACACAGGCACATGGCTCCAAGCTCCACGTGAGTACATAGAGTCTCCTGGCATCTGCCTCATTTATGAGAGCGTGGCCGAAGGTTTGTCATGCCTGAAACCATGGTGGAGGAAAGAAAAAAAAATACCCTTGGTACCCTCTCCTTCCACTTACAGAGAGAGAGAGGGAGGGAGGGAGAGAGAGAGAGGCTGGCATTCAAGAGTGGGCTCACAGCCAAAGACCTGTCACAGACTGGGTAACGGTCTCTCAAGAGCCTGAACAGAACACTGCACTTTCACAAGTGACCACAGGGGGCAGAGTCAGCACAGAGATGCTGAAGTATCTTCATTCCAAATGCCATAGTCTGTGGCTTCATTCACAGTTTGACAAATTGATGGTAACTCAGTATAATCAAGGCCCATATCCCCTCACAGCTGAATTCTATTACATAGTTTGTGCTTTTGTTTCAGGCACATTTAAACACAGACGCCACATAGTTTAATGGAACCCTGGCCCTCGACTTAGAGCCAGAACTGAAAGGCTTTAACCACAGAAGTACCTTTGCATCAGGCAAATGTTTATTCAGGTGGCCATAATATCCAAGATCAGACGTTTTGCTTTATGAGTCATGTGTGTGCTCGTGTGTGTGTGTGTGTGTATGTGTGTGTATCTCACCTGTGGAGGGCTTGTGAGAGAGGATGAGGGTGAGGGGGATGCATTGCCCTTCGTCTCAACGAGTGGGCAGGCTGAGCCCTGGGACTCGTCACTGTGGGGCTGGTCGGGGGACAGGCTCTCGCTGCTGCTGTCCTCCTCAAAGGCGTACGAGTCCTCCTGCTTGGGGAACTTCCCATGGTTCACTGCAGCGATAAATAAAAGATAGCGGCCAGGCCATAAGCGGAGAGTACCACACACAGTCAGATAAGTGGAGTACACAAGAAAGTGGGGTGGGGGGGGTGGTGAATCAAGAAGAAGACAGGAAGAGAGTCAGATAAAGATGACAAAATGATTGAATAATAAAAAGGGAAGAAGCCCCTAAAGAGAATCATCATATTTATGTGCACCTATAGACTGAAGGCAGAAGCGGATGTTGGCTTGCTTTAAAGATAGCTGTGTCCGTTTGTATGCTGTATGTGTGCATTTGGCTGCACATATGGATTTCAGTTGAATGCGTGTGTGGTGCACAAGTTAAACACAATTAGGCCACTGTTGAGACTGCCATTCTTTTGTCACTTGCCACCTAGTCAAACGGCTGGCCTGGAGGTGCCAGGATGGAGTTGGGAAGGACTGAGAAGACCACTTCAATTTTGGAGCGACTCAAGATAACAACTGCAATGACGGCTACCCTCTATCAGCTACAGAGGTCAGACTCAGGGGTTACTACAGGAATACTTAAAATGTGTGTGTATGTGTTTGTGCGCACACATTTTTGTGAGTGAGATATAGTATGTGCCTGTTTGTGAATGAATTTGTGTAGAAGTGTGTGCCAATGGTTTGCAGAGTGTCTGTGTGTGTGTGGTGTGTGTGCTTGAGTGTATCAGAAAGTGTTTGTGAGGTTGTGTGTGTATTTTGTGAGGGACGGTGGAAAGGAGGAAGGGAGGGGGACGGGAGGGAGACTGAGCGGGTCTCATTTTGTATCTCAACATGTGACTTGCCAGAAAGCACAGACCCTGGTTTCAATCACGCCCCGCCACACTTCTCTATCGTGCTCTTGGTCATGAGCCGAGCGCCAGGAGGCTTGTCGCTGGACGTCGGGGCAGAGTGACCCCTGGTGTTATTTCCTCCACCTGTTGATGTTGGCCGCCGCTCCCCCAGCATAACAAGGCCCGGGGGACACCTGACTGCAGACTATCTACTCGTTCTGTCATCTGAGGTCATCACAAACAGGCCAAAAAAACGATCGCTGATTACTCGCCTCTCTCAGATACTCTATCTGCACAAATGCACAACAGGAAAAAAAAAAAAAAGATTAGCAAGGGGAGTTCTGCAAAGCGTCCAACCTAACTAGCAGGACCTCAGTTTAAACAGACCTGAAGTCTAAGTTTCCATGTTACTCTCTGCTCCGGTGCAATCTGACAATTGTTTTTTTTTTTTATAAAGAAAAGGTCACCGTAGCAAGAGCTCTGCAAGCCATCTCTGTCCCACAAACCGCAGGGCCCTCAGTAAGACACACTGTGGTCTAGCAGACGCACAAACAAAAGGGCTCCGTGCATCCGCAAGCTTTAGGGGTCCCTGGGCCTCGTGGACGACAGACAGCTGGGGAACAGCCATGGCTTGTCAGACACCTTTGTAGGTGGTTCGCTGGAGCCATATAAATCACGTGTAGTCAAAACAGAGTCGGAGGGGCTGGAGGAGCCGAGGAGGACTGGAAGGGCGGGGGAAACAGGGGGAGCCCACGTTCATTTGATCTCCCAGAAAGAGGGTGGATCTAACTACAGCTGCTGTTTGTCTCAATAAAACACGCTCCTCTTTGTAGGGGGATAATGTAAACTAACAAGCCTCCCCAACCTTACCGCAGGCGGCTTATGCAATCCGTTTGCCCGGCGACTTCAGGAAGATGAGCCCTCGACTTAACTGCTTGCTTTTGAGTGTGGACGACAAAAAAAAAAATGCGACAGTGATGCTGGGACAGGCGGCACTGGAAACATGTTGCAATCTCACGTTGGTGAAAAAAGGTGAACAACCATGTTAATCAACACTGTTTGTTAGGAAGGGGTTGAAGGTGAAGGGGGGAAAGCCTGGAAAAACTGGGGAGGGAGGAATGCTAAAGAATTCTTCCAAAACATTTCCGGAATACATTACACCAAGTGATGCGTCAGCTGGAGATGAAAATGCCAGAGAACCTTTGCCATGCAGACAAGCGTTGTTATTGTTGGTCCCTGTAAGCAAGACTGTTTATTTAAATCAGAACACAACCAAATCTTATGGTGAGATTTAAGCTCTGACAGATACATTGCACATTAAAATGTGTGCTAATAGAAAGGTTGGCCCTATTATATACATGTTTGTTCCAAGGTCATGGTGTGACATGGCCTTTCAGATTTTGTTGCATACCAGAATCTTCAACCCCTTCTGAAGTCATAAATGAAACAACAAGATCTCAATGCTTGCTGGAGTTAAGAGTCCCAAATGCACTGTATAACACAGCAGAACGTTCTCTCTTCAGTTTGATTAACGGCAACAGCAAAAAACTGATTTGGTCCAAAATATTGTTTCAGAGGAATGCTTTCAGGGATTAAGACAGGCAGCTCCTAAGATGTGCCGGGATGAATTATGGCACATAATTGCTCTTCTTTAGTGGCCTTCCTAAACTTTGGAGTTTAATACAAGGACTGTGGTCAGTCTGCCCAGATGGATATTTTAGGATGTTTTGGAAATGCAGATGAGGTTAAGAAGGGATAGGTGTGCAATGTGGGCAATGAAGAGAAGGGACTGGGTTGTACACTCAGACATGTTTTAGTCACAGTTCTAGCCACAAGGTATTTCTCACGCAGTTGAAAAACATTCCTCCACTTATTTCTCCCACCGATACCTCTCATAGCTGCCTCTTTGACAGTCGAGTCGGCAGGAATGATATTCTTTTCGACCAGCTCCAGGGGACCCGGGCGGAGAGCGATTTTCTCGTTAAGGTCGTCGGCGAGCCGGGCTCGTTTTAGCTTTGTCGGAGTTTCGCGGTGCGTGGCTGAGCCCTCACTGGCTGCCGGATCTGTGCAGTAAACAAAACAAATGGTGAGGTCTGTAACTCCCCCCACCGCTTTGTGAGACTAATGCACAGGCATTCCACTGAGCCACATACATGATGCAGACACACAGAGCGAGCGCAAGCCATTGGCTGTTACAGTAAACAGTTATTGCGCGTGCATCCAAGTCGAGGCGCGCCTAGTGCAATCAGTCAAAAGCGATCAAGCGCACTCGGCTTATGGCAATGGTGTCAAAATGCCTCACGGGGTAAACACACATGCAGTGTGTGCTTGTGTGTGTGTGGGCGCGTCAGCCAAGAGCCATGCAGTTTGTTTGCGTTCAGCAAACATGTTTTTGTAAATCTTCACAGCAGTTGTTGAGATCACAATTTTTTCGGAAACATGGGGATGGGCTGTGAGTTTATTTGCATGCATAAATCATGATGTAAGCTTGTCTTGGTTTAGTTGCTGTTTGATGTTATTGAGAAAGCTCAACTGTGGCTCTTACCTGGTAATATACGCATCTTGACCAATTCTGACTTCTCTGGTCTACTTCTGATTTTATGTTTTAAGTAATCCCCAGTCTGTAAAATATTAAAATGACCAATTACTTGACCTTATGTAAGGTGAAGCTTTTATGTAATTTCACTGGACTGGAGTTTAATGGGACCACAAATTCAATTTAACTTACTTAATTTTCATTATTTATATTACTGAGCCAAAGTGGTTTGTTTGGGCTTTCTTTATCAGGATAATTAAGTCCCAACTAACAGGACAAGATTTCATAGATTTATTTAGGTATATTTGTGGATTCAATCATGTCCTCTGATGCCTTAACATCTCCTGCAGTGCTTTAAGAAAAAGTGAATCAGTTTGGTTTTCTGGAGGTTTCGGCTGCTGTCGATGGATTAATATTGACAGTGTGGCATCTGCCGCTGACCTTGGAGCGCTCAAGACTTTTCCTCTGTTCATGGAATGCAGCTGGGCTCTTCAAGGCTGGAAAAATAAATGAAAGCGAGCTAAATAAATGTGATACACGCATAACGGGGTAGGCCGCTTGCGCACACTTTGTCAATAAATCCTACACAAATAATCTCTGGCAGTACCTGCGCTGGCTCGCCCTCTCAGTTTCACTGCCTCGCACTGATTGCCCCTTGCTTGGATAGTGGGCTTGATTGAATTGCAGGCTTGATTGCAATACGGTGGAAGTAGCGGCGAGAAGAGCTTATTTGGTCAGCGCCCCCCCCCCCCCCCCTTCATTTTTTTCTCTTTTCTTCTCTTTTTCTTAGGTTTTGTCTACTAGGCTTTCATCAACGTTTGGATATGGACCACAGCAATATGTTCCAGAATTTCCAGATATAGTTCAAAACAATGCCCCCCACCCCCATTGTATATTAAGGGTTTTTTTGTAGTTTATTCAAAATCCAAATGTGTTCACTTTCCTGTGTTCGATTGACTCATGATTTTGAAATCAAAGTCAACGTGCACATGAACCACAGCAGCTCCTCTGGGCCCCCTCCCACCCATCTGTGCTCCATGACCATATCGCTCATAAGCTCACGCAACAGTGGGTCTAAGTGGCAGATGCTTCCTCACAGCACAGCATAGAACAGCACCTCATCTTCTCTGTTTCCCAATCAGTAATTAGTGTCCCTGCCCTCAGATACGGCAGGGCCGCTGCTGATAAGCTGCTTCCTAATCACTACAAATGGGCCTCTGTTGCCCCTGCGACCTGCCAACTAGTGTCTGAACTGCTATGATTAGATGAAGCCCCTCTGTGCTGGCTCTTCCACGTAAATGACCTCTGACCCCTAATGCTCAGACTGAACAGATAGACACGACAACTTGCAACAGGTTTAAAAGATCGCCTGGGTGAGATGCACACACACACACACAAACAGGGCTGACAGGTTAAGATTCTTGAAGGGCCACGGGAAGAGGAAAAACTATTGGCAGGTGTAATTGTCATGCCATAGGTTGTATGCCAACTGTGCGCCAGAAATATCAGTGTGTCCGTATGTCCATTATTATGACATTTCCCCTAAGTTATGATATTTTCAAGCCAAGATATTTTCATGTATTTCAATTAGGACCACTGTGTGTGTGTATTTGTGTGTGTGTGTGTGTGTGTGTGTATACCTCACGTCATGTCAGCACACGCAATGCACAGTAACACTAGAGAATTATAAGCACAGGAACAATTGCTAGGATAGGGCTGAGTCCAGTCTGACACACACACACACACACGCAGACAGCCAGGCATTTGTCGGCTGGCTCCTCCCAGGCCACACGCCAACCAGCCCTGAGAGGCCTGACTTCTGCTTTCAAGAGCCTAATAAACACCAGATGTTCCTGAAGAAATGTATACACAGAGCATACACACACACCCTGTCCAGCCTGCTGCCTTTCAACACACACACAGACACACACACACAAATCTTAAGAAGAAGGATTTCATTGTAACTTGCAGAGAGAGAATAAGGGTGTAATAGCAGGAAAATCTTTTAAAGGTCTCCAAATAATTTCGTGGAGTGGTATTTTGCTGGCCACAACACGATCACCAGAGACGACAAAAACATCACAGGTCAAAACCATCTAAACAGAATATTCTGGAAAGATCAACTCCTTAAACAGAAGCTTTGGACATATGGCCTAAGAAGGGAGTCACCAAATAGACCAAAATAGTCTTACATCACTGGAAGTGGACATCTTAATACTCCTACAAATTACACACAACTGCTGCAAAAAATTCAGCCTAATCCATTAATGTTCTAGAAACTCAAGAGCGAAAAAAAGAATGGAAAAAAAAACACCTAATGGATTGCTCTTATTTAAACCAATTGAAAACAATTCCTGGCTATATCCTTTCCAAAGACCCACAAACCAATTAGGTTTAAAGAGTTTTTTTTGTGTGTGTGTGTGTCTCCCTCCCTCCCTCCTTTAGCTTTTATCTCTGGCAGACTCCGAGAAATTGATAGGACTAGGACGGCCTCTGGATTCCTTTCCCGCACACACTTACGGCCAGTTATCTTAATGCTTATGGCTTTCTGCAAAAGGCCCAAACTGGGCCAGAGACACCATTCAACACCCCCCTTTTAAAAATACTCCAGTCCAAGTGCAATGATACAGACAACTGTCTGTAGCCTATAGGGTATGGACTGGAATTAAGCAGAATGCATTTACAAAGACCATGTTGATTACCTGCAAAATCTACTATCCTCCTTAATCTCCTGTGTCGTAGTTTATATGTATGTAAGGAGGACTAATCAGCGTTCAGGACATATCTGTAGTCAGTAGGGCATTCTCCATTAGTCTGCGTCTGTAATTACTAACTACAAATAGGACACTTTCACCTACCATAGGGTATAGTGCATCTCTGTTCACACACAGGTAATCACAGCATCAATCAGATAGCTGGACTATCACTGGGACGCCCTCGGGCATAAACAAAGCCACTGAGCTATGTGCTTTCCCACTGTACACACAACAGTGCGCCACATAAGCAGGTGTTGCTCGTGTAAATTCAGCGTACCGATCTGTGAAGGCATCCTTGGAGCCTGTGAGGAGGAGGGGGGCCGGAGTTGTGGAGAGGCTCTCCAGGGACAGGAGAATTCCAGCGCGGTCAGGCTAAAGCGTGCGGGCGCAGCCTAGTTCTCGCGCACGGAACTACAGAGTCAACTTGGTGGTGCTCTCAGTTTGGGTTGGTAGTTAGGGAGAGGTGTGTGCGTGCGTGCGCGTCTGTGTGTGTGTGTGTGTGGGGGGGGGGGGGGGGGGGGTTGGTTGGTGGAGAAAGAGGGGGGATTGTGCTGGTTTAAAGCACTGTCACATAGATCAACTTTCACAAGGTGTCAGGGGCCGCTTGTGTTTCTCTGCTTTATCGTGAGGTAAGTGCGTGGGGCACACTGCCAGGCCAATGCCACGCTCGGCAGCAGGCGATGGGGGGTCAGGTTACAGACTCGTGGTCTGATCTAAATGGTGCATGCACCCTAACAAATGTGCACACACGCACACGCACAAATGCATACATATACAACACATTCACACACACCAAATCTCATACCACACACACAGTTTTAGTTGAGGCACACATCTGCTCTTACGCACACACCAAACATAAAAACACTGGCAAATAAACTCTGTCACCTATTTGCAAACACACATGCACACACGCCCTCAGACATTCACTAAACACACACAAACACACATAAAGTCACACAGAGTAGATAAACATGCACAGCATAGTAGTTTACACAGACTCTTGTCACAGACCCACACATGCATACCACAAAACTCTCTCCCTCTCCCTTCCTCTCATTTCTCCCTCTTCTAGCTATCTGCACACTGAGGGCTAGAATGACGCATGCTGTGACGTTCACTTGTCACACTGAAGACGTGCTATGACTTCACAGAGCTCCAGGAGAGACGGTAGGACACGGGTCAGGGAGGGCAGGGGAGATGGAACTAGGGATGGGGAGGACGGGGGACGGAGGTGGGGGGAAGAGAGAGACAGTGGGACGGGTTGGGAGGATGGGGTGGGGGGGTTGTTGGCGGTCGGAGAAGTGCTACTCACGAGGCATGATGCCCTGGTCTGCCAGCTGTTCCCGGGTCCTCCTCTGCTGGAGCCTCAACTGCAAGACTGTGGGGTGTGGAAGATGAGATGGAGGGAAGAAAAGAAAAGAACAGGAGAGAGAGAGAGAGAGAGAGAGAGAGAGAGAGATGAGGAGGAGTAGGAAGGGAACACAGAGAGTGAGAGAGAGAGAATAGAGACACAGAGAGGAAGAGACAGAGAGACAGACTGAGTCACTGACTCACTTCAAAAGAATGATCTGCAGTCCCTTTCCACTGCTCTCCTGGTACGGCGGGGCTGCTGGTGGAATCTATGGCCACTGATGTGCAGTGGCTAACCACAACAGATAAGCATGTTCACTGTGTGAGTGTGTGTGTGTGTGTGTGTGGGTGTTTGGGAGGTTGGAGGGAGGGTGGGTGCGCGTTCCCACATGCGGAGCTCAGAGAGGGATGGGAGATGAGAAAGGGGACCCCTGGGACAAGTTTGTGACACTCGTGGCAATGCATATAATCAACTCAGCTGGGGAAACTCATAATAAGATGAACGGAGAGAGTGTGTGTGTGTGTGTGTAACCAAAAAAAAAAAAAAACAAAACAGAACAAACTGAGACCGACACACAAATATGTTTTAAAACAGGATGCTGGAGTATGTTAAACACAGCTTCTGGCTTTTAAACAAATCACACTCCAGTGTGTGGTCCCTATGGGCGTGGGGAGATCATAAATGCTAAGCCATGGGCGGTTAGTCACCCTAAAAGTGATTTTTTTTGGAGATTTGTGCTCAAATACACATCTCTCTCTGTCTCTCTCTCTCCCTTTCCCCCTCCCTCCCTCCCTCTCCATCTCTGTCTCTCCACCATGAGCAACTTCTAAGTAAACATCTTTAATAATCATTCATGTATTTTTATACACAAAAAGTGTTTCATTTAATCATCCGTGAGTGTGACTAAACTCTCTCTAAACTGTAAACTTTCAAACTTCTAAACCAAGCTGATCTGTCTGATATGACATACGGCATGTTCTCCAGACATGGATTAAGCCAAGAGTCCAAGATTAAAAGAGAACTTCACTGAAGGGTTTCAGTGGAAAGCAGTGAGTAATAGCCAACAGCGAGACAGTGGAAATACGAATCATTTCGTGTCACTCAGTTGGGCTTGTAGGCAAACAACCTGCTTGGAACACTCAGTAAAAGACCAAATTTCCCCTATTGGCCTACCTGAGAGCAGAGGCCCGCTCGCAACATCTGCTTCTCTTTACATTACAAACACACACGCAAACACCAAACACACACACACACACACACAAACGCATACTCCCAGACCACAATGGATGCATGCAAGCCATTACCCCTGCAGACCTCAGTGCTGGCTCTGCTAGACACTCGTCACTCAGTGCTCTATATGTGTGAACTGTGGCACCTCCGAGCTCGCTCCAAGGCCACATTCTGTGAGTTCACCTGCTTCATTCCAGGCCATTGAAACTCTATACGTATGTTGCTCAATCAGTGCCAAGAGTGAATGCCATACTTATGGGTGGGTATGGGGAGAGTAAGGCACAGTCAGCCCTCTCAAAGTGTGGCATATGTCATCAAGTGGAGGTGGTGGCAATGGCAAGGATAGTGTTGCAGGGGTTGAGGTGTGTGTGTGTGTGTGTGTGTGTGTGTGCGTCTTGCGGGGGTGGGGGATGGGGTACTGGAGAGCGCCAAATCCCATCACCAGTGATTGCTCTCAATAAGACTGATCACAGCTTTTAAAGACACGCTGGATCGCGTATCACTGACTGCAATGGGAACCAGATGGGCTGCGTTAATGGCTTAAAAATAACCCTGGCCCATTGTCTGCGGGGTATATACCTGCACAAACAGCATACGTCTTACACCAGGCTAAAGTGATTGAAGGCAATTATGTTAGACTGGCCAAATATTGTTATTATTTTTTTCCCTCTCTCTCTCAGGCTGATACTGTGGAAGTCTATCAAACAACTTTTGCTTCATGACCTCACAAAGGAAATATATAAACAAGCAGACTTGTCCAGTAGAAACACACACGCACACACACACTATGTGCATCCATAAACTGGGGACAGAAACTTGAATACTTGATGCAACTGCAACTTGTTGCAACAGATGCAACTTGAGCCCTCCAACTGACAATGCAACAAAAGCCTTCATGCCAGTGGCATTGGCGCAATGTTTCCATCCTTCCGTCAGATCACAGGGGGTGGTGGGCAATTTGCATCAGTTGTTGCCTCCACTTAAGTGGCCTGGGTGACTCAATGCAGCCATAAGCTAAGTTCATGACACTGGCAACTGGTGACTGCCCCGTGGCAGCCGTTGCCCAGCTGTTGCCATGGGAGCAGGAGACTTGCTGTAACCCACAAATGTGCGCTGTCGAAAATTCCTCTCAGGACGGTTCTGTTGGCAGCATTTTTCTTGCTGGGTCAGGAACAACTATTTTTTAAATGGCAGCGATGGTGTGTGGCGAAGATGTAGATGAGAAGACCATGCTGTTCTCATAAGGCTGGGGTTGCCACAGGGAAATAATGCATTTGGAAGGGGCAGGGCTGGTATCAGTAAGGGGGAAAGCAGAAGGCAGATTCATTGCTGAAGAAACCTAGGGAGCCCTCAACAAAGAGGACACACCCTTCAGAGCTCTTTGGAGCTTTCTGCACGACAAAAGTATTGGACAAACGTACATACTCATGAACTGTTGCAACAACAAATCCATACAGTGAAAAGCACACACTCAGACACACGCACACACACGTTGAGTTCTGATTCCTTGTAATTCACTACGCCCTTGATGATCCTTGGAGACTGCCGACATGTTTATGATTAAGGCTGTGGGCTGATTTATCATTTAGCACTCGCACACCCAGTGCCACCTGGCTCAGCACAATCATCGCCAGATGACAGCCCAGTGATATACTCGATCTCAGGGAGGACAACCATCTCTCAACAGCCATCTACAGTTACAGGTATGTGATTAGCTCTGTACACTACTTCTGCTGCAGTAACTTACTGTTATTATGTTCGAGATAAGAGGAGAATTTGTAGTAGTTTTGAAACAGAACTTTTTAATTAAGGTCTGTCTCTTGTGGGTGTTAGATATCAGATATCCCTTTTGAGGGGTAAATGAAGTAATCTGGTTTGGTGGGTTCAGCCACCATTTTGGACATGGCACATAACTGGTTGGAGTAAGTACTCTGAGCAAACTTAAACCAGCTCAATTACTTCAGGGGGGAAATTGCACTGATGTTTAGCTGAAGTGGATGACCATTACGTAATCGCAATGCACACCCTACGTGACTGGAAGGGGATAGGTCTAGCCTTTTCACACACACACAAACACACACATACACACAAACAAACAAACATACACACACCATAGCTCAACTCAACACAGCACACATATACACACACTTCAACTCAATGGAACACTACACCCCCACCCCCACCACACACACACACACACACACAATGCAATATAACACAAAACACTCCCAAATATCCAGTGGAGGTTCAAGAGTGGGAACAAGAGTAGGATTCGTCCACAGGGACCCAAGGCAGGCAGAGATCCCTATCGCTCTCCGGGTCTGGCTCTTATACCCCCCCCCCCCCCCCCAAACTACTGGCCTTCCAGCAGCAGCAAAAGGAGTAGCGGCAGTGCCAATGTCAGTGCTGTTGGAAATCCACGGCCCCCTCTCAACCTGAGTGTCAGGCAGAGGAATGGACGGATGGGTAAACAGCCTCACATCTGTGGAAGATTAGCACGCTAATGCAGCACACTCAAAACAAACTGCCTTTTTAAATGTTTTCCCCCCTTTCTCTTAGCCACTCTTATCATGCCGACTCTCACACATGAGGGCTTTCCATCTTCGCTTCCTTAGAGCCGAATAGGTCACTGACCCCTCCCCCTCCTTCCTCCCGTCTGGCCACCCCTCCCCCAAATGCTTAACGTCACTCTAAACAAGACGAAGGAAATGATCAATTTTGTCAACAGTTCCTGGTGGGAAAAGCTGAAAGATCACAGCAGCCCTTAAATCAATGCTTCAACGCGGGCAACCTGGGCTTTTAATCATGTGGACTGCCCTCCAGGCTCTCCGTAATAAGACTCATAAACTTTCCTGGCCAGTGTCGCTCGTTCACAACAGGCACACTCGTGGGCGATGCTAAAACATGCCAGTATTTCCTTATGAAGTGAATAGTGTTGCCTCACTAACTCTTTTTATCAGAGAGGTGGCAGCATTGTACATCATTTCTTTAATGTTTCTTCACATAAACAGTAAGTGTGGCAGCATAAGAATGAACATAAACACCATTCTGAATGTGTGAGTGTGTGTGTGAGTGAGTGAATGACAGGGGCAGGAGGAGTGAAAGAGACAGAGAGGTGAAGGCAGTGCAGAGAGAGTGTAAGAGATAAGGGTTAAATAAGAGGGTAGGAGTAACATAAAGCAAACCCTGAAGCTCCAGCTTCTTGTGTGTGTGTGTGTGTGAGAGAGAGAGAGAGGGAGACAGAGTGGAGGGGATTTAACTCCACTCTGCACACTGTTTGGAAACACAGGTGAGGTCACCAGGGGGTCGCTCCACATCACAACTGGCTGATAATCTCCTGACCTCCAGGAATAAAGTCCTGTGAGCTAAAAATACTTAGCCGTAATCCCGAGATGAGAAGGAGTGCCTAGATACGTCCCCCCCTTATCTCACAGAGTCATGCATGCTTCACTGTGATTTAGTGGGATGTGGGAACCCAGAATGTGTTCTTAACAACAAAACCGAAACAACCCTTGTTTCACTATCGCCATGATAAAACACATAGTGAGGCTAACAGGTACAGCGAAAGCTTTCAATCACTTGTGCGATAAAAGTGCAATGACTTCCTCTCGTTTTTGTGTTATCACTCTACACGCATGCCGGCATGCTTTTAATGTTTTCATTGTGGACGGATTAGGACTAAGGAGGTAAAACACACAGACACTTACCTGATCGAAATTTGCTGCGAATCAGTATGGAGTGTTCAGAGCCCAAAAGTGTCATAATGCTTGGCATAAAAGTTCCAGTGTCGAGAGGGTTTGTTTACATAAACAAGAAAAACAAGAAGAAAAAAAAAGACGCACCGTCGCAGAAAAAGAGACACTTGTTTACTTCAAAGCGGTGACCTCTGGGAGTCTGAGTGCATCATTAGAAGTCTAAGAGGGAGCAGGAGGGAGGAGGCAAAAAAAGTCAAGAAAATGAGAGAGCAAGATATAAACAAAAAACGAGAGTTCTTTTTCTCATTCGCGTGCTCATTTAGAGGATTCACTCATCTTGAGGGAATTTGGCACATTCACACATACACACGCACACATGCTGCCTCTCCCTCTCTCTCCCCCTCACACACACACACACACACACAAAATCAGCACTGACACGCCAGACAAGCTCAAAGAGACAGGCAGCCTGCGCTGCTTGCCCGGCAGACGTTGGTCCCGTGTAGCGGAGAATGGCCCTCCTCTCCATGTGGGAGAAAATGATATGGCTCGCATGTGGGGAGGGTCTAAAAACCAGAGGGGACTCGGTCAGCGCCTCCTCCTCCTCCTCCTCCTCTTGATCTGAGTCAACCGTCAGCAGCACCAGAGGGCTCTCCCCCCTACCGAATGCCTGCCCCATGACATACACTCATGCACTACATGTACGGCACACACACACACACAGACTTTCCCTCAGACACACACGCAGACACAGACAACAACACTCTTATCATTCACTGCATGTAAACACACATGCACAATTTCTTTTCCACACACATACACACACACACACTTAGACATATAAATACACAGGCAAGCTCACATCAAACATGAATACATATACACACAAACATTCCCACACACCACACAGGCTCAGTCACAAAAACATTCATTATATTCATGCCCATTAAACTCTCCCTCCTGGAGACACACATACATATACACATCTGAACACACACAATCAAACTCACTCACACACACACAGCATTCTCTTCTACTGGTCAAGCACCATAGTGTGTACACTGAGAATGCAATGTAGGACCTTCAGCTCCCACAAGACAAAAAGGCAACGAAAGACAATTATCCATTTTTTATACACAAACTAAAATCATTGCATCATTGAAAGGCTTTTCTGCCTCCATTCATCTACTGCCCGAGTATTTTCCTGTTACATTTCCCAACATCCACTCCATTCCATTACGCAGCATTTTTGTCTGCCGTGGACGAGTGGGCGAATGAGACAGCAGCTTCTTGTGTGGTGCGGTTTGATTTTTGTCAGTCACTGGCGTTATCTTATCTGAAGCACAGCATCCTGCAGGCAGAGTACAGGCAGCCTCTTCCTCCAGCTCCCACCAGCTCAACCCCAGACATTTGTTAGGGTCTGGACTCAGGACTCTCTCTCCTCTCTTCTTCTTTTCTCCCTCTCTTTCTCCCTTGCACATTCTGTGCATGTCTGCAGGCTAAGCGAGACAATGTTACGTCCTTGATAGCGACTGTTTCTGAGATCCTAAAACTGTTTACGCTTCCTTATCTCCGGCATGTACAAAGCCCTCGTATCGCTGGTTAAAGGTCTTTGTCTTTTTGGCTGTTTGCTGGAGCCCTCATCTCGAGCAAGAACACTACACATTTAGCTAGACAGGACAAATTATGACTACTGATTGATTGATGTGAAAAACAAAGTCAGATGTCTACTGATCGTCACAGAATCCTTTAGTACTTTAGTTTCCACTACTGAATTTGTTTGTGCAAAGTTCTCAGTTTAGATTATAATACAGTATTTTATTAATTAAGGGGTAATACATGATGCCAAAAAGTGGGTCTCCAGACATGGCACATTTGTTCCTGCTACTTGTGTTCATCTTCATTTAAAGGGCTGGTCTGTGCCGGATTCCCCGATCCCAACCCCCAGCGCAGAAGTTTAACGGCTACAGCTGGGAATGCAGCCACTAAAGTGACTGCACTGAAGTCTGTGTGTCACCATTCCATCCTCTCTTAGTTTGTCTAGGGGCTACGGTCCCCTCTATCCTTGGCTCCATAGACCAGACCAGTCAGCCTCACACAGCCTTGACTTAAAGGTCACAAAGGGGACACTTTTTTCAGTCTAGCTAATGGCTTATGGCACCCATGTTTCTGCACTAGCTCTCCCATTAAGTCTACTCCATTGAGCCCATTTGTAGTGCATAGCGCTGATCAAATATTTACTCGAGACCATCTTGAGTTGCAAAGTGGGGTGCTTTCTCGTCCTTTGACTCTCGGTCTCTGGCAGTATGTCTGAGCCCCCCCACCACCTCGGTTTTCCCCTTGACTGCAGCTTGGATGGCTTAATTAACAGGTGAAAGTGCTTAGGGGCTGGAAGGATAAGGCTGCCGAGGGTTGCTGGTTGAGGATGGGGCGTTGGGGGGGCAGGGGGTTGTGAGGCTTGCTGTAGCACGTCCTGAGAGTGAACACGTTGCATCCTTGTTGAATTCCAGTGAGGGTCACCGAGTCCCTTCTTAATCTTCCTCCTTTAATTGGGCCATGTGTCAACAGCCGTGAAATGTTACATCTGAGCAAGCTTGATGCATTTCCACTAACCCACAGCTATGACCAACAGCCCCCCACCACCCCATACACACACACACACACACACAAAATCCCAAGCACTACACTCCACAAATATGAATCTCACCCTTTACATATATGATGCATGTCTGTATACAATAGCCAGTGAGCAACGTACACTTTTAAACACATGCTGGGTTTAGCAGCATAGCATCGGGAGGACTGGACATTTCATGGCAGATTCCAAATGTGTTGCAGGGAAATAACGACTGTGTTAAACACAATTTGTCTTTGGTGTCGCTTCACTTTATGAATGTTATGATTGGGTCATTTCAGCTGTGGAGTCATATTTTTTTTTTTTTTTACAGGGAACATAGCCATTTTTCCTGCTCCCCCCCTTGTGGATGCCTATGCTATCATCATAACAATATCCACTCTAAACATACTATTTGTCTTTTGCGTAACTTAATATGTGGATTAAGACATTAAGCTGATGTTCAGCAAGTTAAAGCCAGACTAATGTCATCAAAAAAGCTAACATCTCTGAAGATATGTTTACTTTCAAAGGGAATAGAGCTTCAGAAAATGAGCTTAAAAAAGATATTCATTGTGGAGCTTCGGCCTGTGTGTAATTTTGAGAAAAACAGAATATAATTTTTACCATTTTTAATCTAAACATATTACATGGCCTGAAATACCACAGCTTTGTCAGCAAGAGAAACTGAAATATTCAAATAAATCTGAGTGAGGAAAATACAGACTTTCTGCTCATAACTTCCAACAGACAACATCTCCAGACAAACAGCACAAGCTGAAGCAACGAGGCAGTCAACTTCCTTTTTATCTAGGATGTCTGCACATTTGAAATGTCTAGCATTTTCCGGAAGGTTAGCATGTCTCCAATCACTCAGTTGTCATCCAGCTAACCCCTCAGCGCCCCTTGGCCATCTGTTTTGAGCAGACAGTCCACTGATATCCACAGAGCACCAGCTACACCGGTTCATGTACAGTACATAAGGTCTGCTGCCAAACTGATAATCGTAAGTAGAGACTCATGCGTTGATGTATAGTGTGGTGTTTCATTGCTGTGATTACTGTCGGAAAATATTAAAGGTTCTCCAGAGCAAATTCAATAATAAACCAAAGGAATAGAGTAGATATAGAAATAATTAAATATGGATATATTAATCATCTAGCCAGGTGAATGTTGCCTAGTACCTCTGCTCAATATTTCATTTTGCTACAGTACTATATCAGGGAACTCTCCAAAAGCTTCAGTTTGCTTCAAATAGAATTTTTATCTCTAATCAATGAACAGAAATTGAAGGCAGAACCAATCAGTTTAAAGTTCCCACCCACCGCAAAGTAAACGTATGCCTATCCAGAGTGTCCAGACTCATGGCGAAGTGTGTGTGTGTGTGTGTATGTGTGTGCGTGAGAGAGAGAGAGATTGAGTGAGTGTGTGTGTGTGTCTATGTGTGTGTGTGTGTGTGTGTGTGTGTGTGACCTTGAACTAGAGTCCTTTTTGTGTGTGCATTCCTGTACTAGAGAGACAGTGTGGAATCATTACTGTGTGTGTGTACTAGAGAAAGAGATTGTGTAATGTCTGTGCACTGAGACAGAGGGTCAGAGGAAGAAGGGATACAGTACACAAGGAGAGAGTGTGTGCTATGTGCATTTGCATGTAAATGTGTGTGTATAAGCTTCAGATGAATAGACATAGAGAAACAAAAAGAGAAAGGGAGTGTGCTCTCTGCCTATGGTGACAAGTGTGTGTCTTTGTGTGTGCGTGTTCACGCACACGCGTACGTGTGTTTGTGTCCACAGACTGAGGAGTGCAGAGAGAGGGAAGGAGAGAGAGAAAAAGAAAGGGACAGAGAGCACACGTGCGAGAGAGAGAGTGTATGGGCTGATAGGAGTGCTCGTGAGTGTTGAAGTGGCCTGAGGGCAGACTCAGACACCGCAGTGCAGTCAGCAGCTGGCTTTTATCTGCCTGAAGCCCATTGGTCTCGGTTACAACCCCGCTTTAATTATCATCCTCTGCTTACTGTCGCGGCTGCGCCGAGCACTCGACAGGGATGGCCGCCGTCACAGGTAAACATTCCCCAAGCGTGCACTTAAATCATTCATCAGCCTAAGAAAAGCCATGAGACACAAGGGACTTCTGTTTTGTCCATGACAAGCTGTTTTTTTCTTTCTGGACAAAAGTTTGGGAACCTTTTTTAAGGCAAAAGCAGTTTACTTACTACACATGCATTGTTTGGCTTTCATTTCATAAAATTACGACGAAGCATTTCCCACCATTCAATGTTTGTTGCTGTAAGCATGACTAAATGGAGATACGGTTGTATACAATTGCTCACTTTATCACAGCGTATCAACTGTTATTAGCTTTATAAGCTGTAATCACTTTTTCACGCAAGTTCCCCCTACCCCCGTACCCTTTTGTGATGCATCTCTTTTTTTGGGGGGGGCGGGGGGGGGGGGGGGGGTATAGGGAGGTGGTGGTGGTTGTGCGACTCAAATGTTGGAGCTTTTGGGGCCACAAGAGAAGCAGGGTTAAACTCATCCCTGCAACCCGCAAGGGGATTTAATTAAGAGGTGCTTCGGGAAAACCTAAAACCTCAAATCAAAAGTGACAGAGGCGGCCCTTGGCCAAAGCCTCCCAAGTCTGCAGAGATGTGGGGAACATTTATTTTGGTGTGAAAGAGTGAGATTTCCTCCATGCTGGCAGCAGGCAATCTGACTGGAATCCAAAACACAACAAGGGTTGTAATCGCTGAAGGTCTGCCTCCATATTGAATCCGGCTCGTGCTAAGCAAAACATGCGCTATTATTTTGTGTCTTTGTGGCTGTTTGGATTTCGGCAATTGACTTTGCCTCCACTTTGGTCTGCAAATGCTGGAACTTGGCCATTGACTAGAAGAAGGGAAGTATGCATGAATGATTTTTTTTAGTGTGAAGTCAAATGTAGGCCCTACAATTCTCCAGCTTAGTGTTAACTCCTGGTTATTAGCTGGAGTTATGGGAAGCTTTGTTTGGTATTCCACAATCCTCTCCACACAAAATGAATAACTCCTGGTTGTCTTTCTTTCACTAAATATCAGTCCATGACTAATGATTTTGAAATAAAAGTAATGGCTTTAAGAACTGATGTGAAATAACACTCAGGATACCGAGGTGTGTGCTGTTTTTTTCTTTACGACTGGACAAAGGCAAATTTTATGGGTGTCTCCCTGACAAACTGAACTCTTGTTTTCCCAGAGTGATTAATGTGTGGAACGAAAACTTGTTTGTGTATGTTTTGATCAAATATCTCCAAACTACGTGTAACACTTATGCATGTTTAGTCTATGGACTACTGTATACGTTGAGAGATACATTTGGAGCATCTCTCACTGTCATCTGGGTGCACAGAGCACGGACAATTGCACTAAGCCATTCCATGACTACTTGTATCAGGGCCATCTCTTCATGCCGTTATGTCCATTTTTTTTATGAGGCGCCATATTTTTTGTGAAGGCTGGAAATGTCACAGGTGACTTTGATATTCCCGCCATGGCTAATCTTAGTATGTGGAAGGTTGCGGACCCCACAACATTTCTTGTGTCGCTATGTACTGTTGCTATGGATAAACAGACAACAGTCACCATCACGTTTAGCATCTGTATCCTCCTCGAGGTCTGATTCTATTAATACAGAACGCAATGCTCCAGCTAACAGAGATCCCTTACAATGGATTCTCTATACCAACACAGGAGTCTCTGTGGTAAATGCAACCTCCTTCAAGTTCTTGACATGAGACAGACAGCTGTGTCAACCTGCAGTGCTGGCCCCCACTGACCTCCGACCTCCAGGGGGAGAAGAGCAGACACAGGGCAAAGACACATTTGCCCTTGACCTCTCATTACTTTGGCCTACTGTTGAGACACTACAGTGAGATCTCTTGACTCTACTCTTTCAATCAAAGGTAGCGTTTAGGGATGAGGATGGGGGTTAGGGTGGTTGGGGTGAGTGGAATGGATCCCAAATAGCGCAAATATTTGGCTTTTCTGCATCTCTCTCCAATTGACCCAAACACATCCCAGCGGCCCGGCTGAAACATGCTGTCACAGAGCACATTTTTCCCTTTCAGTGCAGAGAGACCCCGGCTGTGTTTTTGTTGGTTTAAGCCAGTCCCCATCAGACTACACGTCATAAGGAACTTGACATTTGTGTGATAGAGATAAAACGGCCATATAGTGTTCCCCCACCCCAACTCACATTATTAGGGTCACTCTCTAAAGGGACAAGTCCACAACCTCCAACCAAGATGGCTCCTCACAAAGCACTGGTACATTCATTTTGTGCCAGTGCCCCCCGCTCCCCCTTAAAAGAAACCTGTATGTTCTCCGTACAGGCCGCGCTGAGTGGTCTGACTTATGCAACCTGTCAGTGAGAAATTAAATTGCATCGTCACACTGATCCGGTACATTGCATTTTTTGCCCTTTCGGCTTGAAGAGGTAATTCGCTCATAAAACCCATGCTTTCTTTTCAGGCTGAAAACCTGAACAAACAGTTCATGACTCTGTTTTCATTTCAGGACCCATGAGAAATGTGCTCTGATAATAGCCTCAAAAAAAGCGCCTTGTGACCATGCTCCTTCATGAGACATGCAGTGTATATACACAAACGCTTTTTATAGACCCCTCTTATAATCACAGCTATACGTTGATATGAAGAGAGACATACAGATGGTATGAGGGGAACCTGTCACATATACTGCAATGCAATGCAACATTAAGCAAATTCACATGCAACATTTAGCAAAAGCATACTCTCGTTCCTCACCATACACTCAAGGGATTGTATGAAAAGGCCTGTGACCTAATGGGAGCCACTGTGAATGATTAAGTCCCAACTTTGTGCTAGAGAACAAGGCTCTTTAAGAGGTGTCTGCCTTATCTTGGCTTTACCACAAAGTTAACACTACACTACACTAACTAGCTAAGAGAACTCAACTATCACCTTCACCTCATTCAAATGACCACACACACTCACTCACACACACAAGTGTGTGCGCACACACGCACACACACAGAGAGAGAGAGAGAGAGAGGGAGAGAAGGACTGTCTTCTGCCAGAGGAGATCAGACAACCTCTCTCATTCAGACTGTCTCTGGGGCCCATGAGCCTGGCTGTTGGACGGCAGATCACACTGACCCAAAGCATCACTTTCACTACCGGCTTCCACAAGGGTGCCTGACCTTACGTCACCAGCCGCCTATCAGCCCCCCCACTCCAAGATAGATTGGTGCCAGCTGGGTTTGTGACCTCAACACCATCACGAGGCCAGGAGGAACAGAGACTGAGTTTGTCACTGGCTGTCAGGCAGATATTCGTTTCTAGGTGTGAAGACCTGGATGGGTTACGAGAGGCTGGGGAGTGAGTCTCATTTAAAATACTGAAAAATATTGTGAGGAACTGTGACTCCATAATAATTAGCATGCTAGATTTGATTAGCATTTTGGTTTTGGTAGCAACAGAAGCATTGATGGCCTTTCAGACAATGTTGCAGCATGTATATTTGCTTGCATCAACCTTCGCTTTTCAACAATGTGTTTCAGACACATACATTTACATGAGTTTTTCATCTCAGAGGTTTTATTTGTACTATCTATACAATCTATGCTAATACTATACTATCTATGCTAATATCTATACTATCTATGCTAACAATGTTTATAGACAGTTGTTGGTGTTGGTTCACACATGAAAACACCTCAATAGTAAGAGCAGATTATTTACACATCACTGTAATCATTTAATTAAGTAAGGACTGATCAATCCTGTCTGCTACTGGTAAAAAACGTTTCAAACTACTGAGTAATCAAGGCCTGCGACCCCTACATTTTCCAAGCTGTGGGCTATACAAACAACACTGCAGTGATTTGAATACACTTCCATGCACAACTTTCTAACTGCGAACTATACCAAGTAAAAGAATTCAACTTATTCTTATCTATGTTACACATTTCAAAGTGTCGTAAACACTGCTAAAATTCAGCACAGCACAGGCTACATTGAGTAGGGACAGCTAGTGTGTGACCTGACTCTCCAATCAGGCCCATCAGATTTTGTGGCAGCGCTTATCTCTGCTATCTGTCTGACTAGGGAACATGTATTGCCTTCAGGGCTCTGTTTGGAATGTTCTGGAATGGGCCACTCTTGGCAATGAGCAACAATGAGGCAGGGAGAGGGAAAAAGACTGTGTCCCTTTTTTTTCTGTACGGGCAAATATTTGGGAGCTCCAAGCAGGAACGGAAAGAACTATATTAGTCTGATTCACTTATTAAAGAGACTGATTTAAAATGTTTACAAATTTTCAAAATAATGTTGGGGAGCATCCCTCACTTACCTTCCCCACTCTGTCGCTTTAAAGGCAGTAGATCATGGAAAAACAAAGCCCTTAGAGCATTTATTAAACCCTCGAGACATCTGCTCTTACCTCAGCAAGAACTGGTCTAACCGCAGATAAAACCACCTTGAGTGGCAGGACATTTTACTTGAATAAGTGACACAGGGAAACTCATTCTTAATTGTTTCAAGTGATAGCTTGCATGCTTTTCAGCAGGTGTGTAGCCCAAAGAGTGTAAGCCAAGATCTGAACAGCAGACTAATGTTAGGACTTTTAGAATGTTCCAGCATAACATTCTGACCTGTGATAAACACAGCTCTGTCTTTGATAAAATCACCAAAAATGTTGGCCCCTGTTAAATTTCAATATAAAAGTGGTATTACACTGTTTGTACTTAGGCTGATTCCCATAGCTGCTGGTATGTCAGTGGAAACCTTTAAAAATACGACCCCATCTCTCATGTTTTCCTTGGCCTTTGGGATGGGTTGCTTTCAAAAGAAATTTAAAGCACAGTCTGATTGATTCCCTGCTTTACAGTTTAATGAATACCATGTCTAGCTCCAAGGAGAAACTGTAACCTGTGACTCTTAATGACTGCCAGTGGCATTTTGAAATGACAAGAGATGTTACTAGAAAGGATTAGGCCACATGGAATGACCAATGACAATTGTTTTCCATGAATCTTGTTAAAAAAATATTCTTACACAATGTAATGTATGCCAAATGTCCCACAGTAGTGACAGGAAAGAAGTTTTTTATTGAAAAATAATCAGATCCTATTATTTTGTAGTTCAACTGGAAAAACAAATTACCAAAGCCTTGACACTAAAACATACTTAAAAATACTTGTAAATTGTGATATGTTTATTTAGTGGCTCTATAGACATCTCAATGGGCATGAAGTTATATATAAAATTGATGCATATGAAATGTGAAATAATAGAAAACTCTAGTTTCTCCACTAAAACCATTTGACCATATAATTAAACCACAGGTTTCACAAAAGGAATATGATGTAGGCTGCCAATTCAGTCGAGCACTTGGACAGTATCACAGATAAAAATAATTCTATTTACATTTCTGTATATCATATTTTGGTGTGGACCCCTTATGTTGGAAAAGTAAGGCAGTTTCTGTGGAAGCACCATCATGGCAACAGTCAGGAAGCAGGCGACGGCAATGAAGCATAGCAGTAACCTGAATGGAAAATGTCTCATTAGGCCATGACTCATTATGTCCACTGTCTTGCTGTCTTTAGCTGTGTGTATGACCCTAGCAGATGACTATCTCAATGCCATGAGAGTCCCAAGATTGTTCTGGTTCATTATCATGCTTGTTAACAATACCTACTGCCAAAGGAATGTATGTGTATGTGTATGTGTGTGTATGTGTGTGTGTGTGTGTGTGTGACCAGCTAAGGGACACTATCAGTCTCTGGAATCATAGGTAGTGTTGTCAGATGACAATATAATTTTTCTTCCAAAAAAGGTTCTCCAGTATTTGTGTAATACTGTACAGTTTTTAGACTCGGGTTTCAAATTTAGCCTCCAGTTTCCAATCTGGTCAATCCTCCAAACAATGTTCATGTATCATATCAGGCTGAAAGTAACAACCATTTCTTCATATCCAAGTAAAAGTAATATGTTTTGGATCAAATTACTGCACCCCATTCACAGCTACTCTGGTACTGATCTCAGGCATATGGCTACATAACTTCCTTAATGCAGTCAAAAAATATATCACCATTAAATATCTGAACACACCAATTTAAAAACACATGTTCTAGTGCATGATGATCCTGTGATTAGTCCTCTATGGATCACAACAGCTGCCAGAATGTAAAGCTTATGTGCATCTATACTGCCCTCCAGTTGAGCCCACCATGACAGTAATGAAAACAAAAGTAAACTGTTCAAGGGAATATGAAAAAGATCACATGACAACTGCATTCGTGCTCATAATGATGTTATTTCCCATTCTACGCATTGGTTGTTTCAACCTTTAGGTCTGTGGAATTCTTCCAGCTCAGAACTGCCAGATTTAATTGAGTGACTTCAAATAACACAAATGCTTGAAAAACAACAGGTTGGGTGATACTGTTTTGTAAATATGTGCTTTCTGGTCGCAAGGGAAATCGTAAACTGTATTGTATTACACTTTTATTTAATAATAAATTCTCTCATTGTTTTGAAACTTTTTGAGCTTGTGCCAACATAAATTATGATGGGTTATAGACTCTCCGACTAGTTTCTATTTGAATGAGGCTTCAGTTGCTTGTGAGTGTGTGTTTGTGTGTTTAACAAAGGTGCATAAGCATATGGCTATGTGTGTAGTTTCCGCTAGGGTATGGGTGTAGAGATGTAGATGTTTACAGAGTAACATAGATTATGTGTATGTGTGTGTGTGTGATAGAGAGAGATGAGAGTGTGATGTGTGAGAGAGAGAGATACAAATAACTTCTCCATCATGTTTACTGTGCTGTCTGTCTGTCTGTTTTCAGGGCCTTCTCACCATCACCACCATGCCTTTAATACACCCCATGTGTTTCCCATTGAAATTACCATATGCTTCCCTCTCCCAGCCCCGATCTCACCCTCATACATACCCTGCTTGCTTACTAGGAAAACAGGGGGAAAAAAATCTTTTTTTCATTTGCTACACACGAAAAGGCCTGGAAGTAAGTCCAGTCTGGAATTTTATAGAAAATGATTTCACCTTGCATGCTTTCCCCTTCACCTCCCCCACCCCCCAAGCATTATTAGTCTTATTCTGGTTTCAGGTGGATTGGGGTTGATACCAGCCCTGGCCCCAACTGTTTCTTTCAGGCCTGTTTTAGTTGTCGTTAAATGACAGGGTATGTTTCATCATGTATTTCTCTGCATTTTCCTATGGTAAACTGAAGCCAAGTGGTTCTGTTTGTTGAAAAAACCTCCAGTATACAGGGTGAGATAGCTTCATTTATTAATACCTGACCTCATGAATTTTGATGGCAAAGTGGATTATGACTGACCACTAATTCAAACTGTACAATACATTATGGATGAGCAAGGCTTTCAGGAACAATGTGAGGAGTACTAGCTATTAGGAGGAGAATTCCATATCATATTGTGAGGGCCTGGAATGTGGTCCCAGTGCTTCATTTCTCCACTGAGCAGGATCAGCACAGTATATTGTGTTACTGTTTTCATTTCCAAGGCAAAGGGATTTCTTCCTTGGTAAAATTCACAACCCAAATCTCTTGTATCCACAATACAACACCTGGAAAAAGAAACTGTTCATTAATCTTTGCTGCCCTGAAATCCGCGGTTTTAAGTCCCTCCCGCTCTGCAGCCACATGCAAGCCTTGGGCCGGTGGACCTGCCGTGGCACTCTGTTTTCAAATAACCCCATGGGTTGTTTTCAGGTCATCATGGCCGAGTGCTTCCTTGATTGAATTTCAGAACGCTTTGTTTAATATGCAGCAGTTAAATGGCTATAAATAGACCACCAAATGCAATGACCTAATCTTTTTTTTCCGTATTTGTGTGGCTCTGTGCTGTAGGCTCGGATACTTCACATCCTACTGGTCTTATCATATGGTGTAATAACTGATGAGTGAATGAGTGCAGAATTCTCAAGATCCGATCAATCTAAATATTATTCCTTACATGTAAGCATGACATCATAGGGTATCCAAGTGATTAGTGCTACTTCTGCAACTTTGCTTGTAACCATTTTCCAGTTCACCTACACTTGTCTGTTTTTAGATTTTAGGTGATAATGTAGTAATCTGAAAATGTCCTTTAAAGGACTATTATGGAATAATATCCAAACCAAGCAATGGCATCATAGTTTGTTGAAAGTAGAAAATAACTATGAAATTGCTTTAATAACCATGCTACTGAATACTCTAATTATAAACTAATTGACACAATGGATGTAGACCAGATCTAATTTCCTTGAAACATAAGCAACATTAATTCTGTAAAAAAAAAAAAAACTCTTTCAAATGTTTTAATTAGAGTGAGAGAGGTGAGAAATTGGAGACTGGAAATGATCATCCGTCCTCATCTGTCAGATGCAGCCAGGTCTGGTCAATAAAAATTGTTTATCTCGCACTCATGCTTTAATATCCCCAGTGTCATTTACTCATCTTCCTTAATGAACCTCTGAGAGCTACCTTGGCTATAATTCCTGTCTCTCTGCTCCAAGTTGAATGCATTTGCTACCATGCCTTTCATATCTATCATATTTATCAAGTTCCCAGCAAGGATGCCCATCTTAAAATTCATTTTTTTTTTGGCTTATCACTGGCTTATCACAAGTATCAGTATAGCAGGTTCCAAAAACCCATTTTTGGTATATAAAAAATGAGACATCTTAAAGCAGAGACAAGGATAGTGCAGTTTAGCACACCTGTCACAAGCTTATATGCATTATGTATTTTCCTGAGCAACCACATCCCAAATGGGCCAAAGTGCTGTCAAGCGTTTATAGAGTTCACCTGAGGATAGCTCCACAACTCTAAGGCCAGAGAGAACAGGCCCATGCGATGGCCCTTGGGCAGACAGGACTTGGCTAGTTTCTTGTTCAAGGAGCACAAACAGTTCTTCAGACAGCGCTATCGTACATTCAACATCCTACACTAAATCTCTGGTGGAAAGACATGGCGACCTGCCATCAAGCAACGCAGAAGAGCAAAGAGAGAGTTAAGCCCTAGGATCAGAACCAAAGAATAATGTTCAAATGCTCATGCTCTACACTTCGGCTCCATGAATGGTGATTGAATATAATTTACCAAACCAATCTCTTTGGAGGCAATTTATATACTGTGTTTATATACCCTCCAGCAAGATCCTTTGGGTCTGTCAACAGTAATATTACCTCAACCTATTTGGACTCTAGTAAAAATGTAACTGCTTTTTACCTGGCTAAATGTCAGCTCTCTGGCCTGTGGTGTTAAACACAGGCATGAGTAAGACAGAGAGCAGTGTCAGATAAGACCCTAGTGCTACAGACAGTCACCTGCTAATCAATACACAGTCTAATTCCAATTCCTGATAATCAAGTTGAACCTGCAGGACAGATCACAGGCGAAAGTGACGTTTATGTGCTACGAGCCAATAACAATTATTGTGAAGCAAAGACTGAGTTTTTGGAAGGCCGAGGAAAACTTCATTTTACTCTTTGACAGTCATCACAAAAACCAACTGACTGTTGCATTTTTAACAAAGCATAAGCTAAATAGCCATAACAATGTAGATGGCAAGGCCTATTACTACGCTAAAGATAGTGGACTTTTAACTAATAGTTGATTTTTAATAGTTGATTTTTAATAGTTGATTTTTCCCCTCCAGTAGCATATAAGAAAACATCTCACAAATATTTTGAGCTCAATAAGGGCATTTGTTTTTTGCAAGAAATGGGAGTATCTACGCACATGCCAAATTACAACTCTCCCTCTCATTACTAAGAAATTAAACAAAGCTGGTTCCCTCACTCATGAGGGAGCACACACTGTTCAAATCAGTAAACTTCAAAAACATTTGACTTCTCCGCAATAGTATTTGGGATATTCTCTCGTACTTTATCTACAGAATGATCAAACTGGTCTTAACTGATGCCAGGCTAATTCCCTAGGATCAGAACCAAATAATAATGTTCAAATGCTCATGCTCTACACTTCGGCTCCATGAATGGTGATTAAATATCATTTACCAAACCCCCCATTTTTTCTCTTTGGGGGCAATTTATATATATACCCTCCAGCAAGACTTCTCAGCAACAGTATTTGGGATATTCTCTCGTCCTTTATCTACAGAATGATCAAACTGGTCTTAACTGATGCCAGGCTAATTCCCTTGTGTGAACAACATATTACCCACATTACACATTCCCACTGCCTTCTTGGCAGTGGCTTCACAACTCTCCCTTGCACAACCACAAAGGGCATGCAAAGTCATATCAACACATTTGCTGAGAATTCAGCCATCATTTAACTTCTAAATACATGCCCGAACATTTGTTACACAGGTTTATTTGAACAGCATGACCACATACATGTCGATGTAAGATTCTCATCCAAGAGTACATGCAACATTTATGAGTGAGCGTCTGTGAATTAGAGACCTGCAGCCCTGGATAGCCACGGCTGTAATGTACCAGCCTAACTCTTATTTATGTTAGCTGCAAACCAATTTCAACTGTACATTCCAGATAGGTGAGGATATCTTGGCGCCAGTTTAGAATTTTTCAAAGCTTACAACAAAATCGGTGTTCAGTCTTCGGCCATTCCTGCCATATGTGCAAAACATTTTTGCAACCAAAGTAATGATAGTTTTATTTATACTTGTGAGCTCAGAGCTTTTCAATAATGTTTTACTGTAATATAACTAAATGTGATACCAATTACCAGGCACTAGGGAGGTTTCTCAAAGGCAGAGCTCTTGGCTTTTTGTAACTATTCCAAAAATTTTGGGTTTGCATCTTGTTGGTTTTACTCTCCTGCTTTTATTTCCCTCCGTCTTGTTGCGCGTGCCATAAATATCTGATTCTGACTTCGGGGTCGCTGTAATATTAGCGGAGAACCATTATCAATCAACTAGTCTTCATTACTGGCTTCAGATGAAAAAAACAAAAACGCAAAAAAAAAAGTAAAAAAAATCTGAAATCAAATGATGAATGCACATGTGCAATTTCATGGATGAATTAGGAGTGCAGAACAACAACAGGAATAACTTATTACCGTAGATTCCACCTGTTGCCTAATGAGAAAATGCTGGGCCCAGTATTTTGTTTTTATTTTCCGCCGATGGTATCAGCAGTACATTTTGGCAGTTCCTTGTAAACGTTGCTGTTATTCCGCCTGAAAACCTGATGTTCGATATAAATGCATGCAATGAAACAAACAGAAGAGGCTATTTTTTCTAGTTAGGGGCGGCACTATGGACAGGGAGTGAGAGGGTTTGTTTTCCCCTTTAGAGATGCATGGTTCATTAGCTGAGTTGAATTTGGGTAACCCTGCATTCTTGTGAGAGGCATCCCAGTGAGCTGGATTATGAAGAGGTCGCATCATTCTGAAATCTCATGCAAAGATCTATTAATTCTATGATGTCATGACAACTTTTATTAGTTTTGTTTAGTTTCTTTCATTCTGTCTTTCTTTCCTTCTCTTTTCTTTGTCCTTTAAAGCTTCATGTCAAATTATTACAGTTGCTGCTATGTTTTCTGCCGTGAATGGAACCAAAATGCTCATAACTCAGGAGATCAAGTGATCAGGCGATCAAATGTTCGTCTGCTCCGGTGAGCAATTTCATCCAGATGAGTGTAATCTCTCACCCACAGTCACCGCAAAATCAGCATGGAATTCACATGAAAGCATCCCCCAGCGTACCATTTCACTGGGTCCAGATTGCGGCAACAAGGGAGCCGAAACAGGTGTTGCTCCCTTGAGAGGTGCCAGAAACCTGGTGTGGTTGGACTGCTCCCTCTTGTTCTCTTTATTTCTTTTTTTCTTTGGCTCTTTCTCCCTCTCTCTCCCTCTTCACTTCCCAAAATGCGATTTCCTCTTTGAGATGGTATCGGTTATTTGAGAGTGATTTTACTTCTCGTGAAATGATACAAATACATGCTAAAACCACAATCCCCACTTCCAATGAAGAATCAACAACCTGTTTTGGCGCTGATGGAATTGGTTTAATCAATTGGCTCTCTGAAGTCATGCCAGGGGCAATGGTAATAGCAGGTCTTCGAACCCTTTACGTCTTTCCTTCAACACAATCGATCAAGTTATGGAGCTCACAAACAGCCCCTGCCACTGCCCTGTTCTGGCCCACATGAACGGGATTGGAGCTACCCAGAGCCAGATTTAATTAAGTCTAACCAGGTACTGCTCTTAAGTCCAGAAGCAAAGCCCACATTGCAGACATTGACAAATATGACAGGCACCAGACATAATAGACATAAGAATAGCAAATCAAATGACGCACGGCAGTCAACTGACAGGAACCCCTCACCTCTATGTGACAGACTTAGAGACACACACACACACACACACACACACACACAACTAAATTAGAACACAACTGGTCCTCTATTGCACATTTTGAGGTGGCACAAGCACAATCTGTGAAATAAAACAGATACTTCTGCAGCAACATTTGTGTGAATGATGCCATCATGTGGACTGTTCTGACAGCTTTGAAAGAGCCTGAAATCAGATAGTCACTGACACATCAAAACAATCACAACACACTTGCTGTGGTTTGGTGTAAGACAACAGACCTTTTCACAGAGGTGTCTTTCGACATGATGCAGGGTCTGTCTGAAACCAGACAGACAATAACTTGTATAGTACTTGTTCTGGGAGCTTGTTGGACATGCTCATGCTCCCCTTCTTACTGTAATTGCATGATTTCAATGGAAAAGTGAAAGTTTCATAACAAAAAGGACTAACGTCAGTGTTCAAAAAGCGTCACTGCAAGAGCACTCTTCAAACAAAGGAATTAGATGTTTGCACAAAGAATCAGCATTTGGGGCTCAGATTACCAGCTATAAAATGTATTTTTCATGTGATCTTCTCTTGAAAGAGAACCATGCTCTGGTCACAAACTGGTTTGCTCACTCCCTCAAGAAAAATCTTCTTGAGTAACACAGGATGTCTCAAAAGGCTGATGAGACTAATATGGTACTAACAGAGGGATTAATGCAGTATACATAATTACACAAGTAGCCATCACTGAGTCTAAACAACAGTAATTCTGGCTACTAGTCATAGTTTGTGTTCAGATGAATAAAACATAGAGAGGTACCAGAATAGAGCTCTACCCAATCTGAACTGTAGCGTTTGAATATGCAAGCAAACAAGCACACACAAAGTCACGTAGGAGTTAACGTTGGATGTGTCTTGGGTAAAAACAAGAGATTCACTCCCACAATTTTTCATATGGAACTAAACTCGGACTTGTTGACAGACTCCTGGCACTATGGCTGCATGCTTGTACAACAAACAAGTCATGGATTTACAGTCATGAAGACGGTTGATTGTGCCACCATAGAATGCAACCTCATTTCCAAACCTGAGCATAACAGCACAGCCTCGTAATAAGTGACTCATAATAAGTATCAAAAGCATGCATTTGATGTCAGACAGATATGAATGTGTCTTCATTAAAATGGCTTAAACTCGCCTCACACGCTACGTTGTGGGAAGGCAGCAGAAATTTAGTAATGTGGTCTACCCTGTAAAGCTAGGCTACATGTGTAACTGCAAGAGGATATTTCATAAGAGTGGGTTACACAAAAGGCCTTGTGGCCTGCTTGCTTTTTGCATTGAGAGGCCTACAACATATTAAACAAGCTCATCAGAGTGTGCACAACACAGTTCATGTACAAGTATGAGAAAAACATAATAATAAATGAGAAGAAAAGAACGGCTTATTTGGTTTGTGAAGAGAAAGGGGATTCTGGCAATACCATCATTCTCCCTGGTCATTACATATCCCGTCACTTCTCTTTCCATTCAGGCAAGGCAGCTTATAATGCAGAGACACATCTTCATCAGTAGCTGCCCTCCCCTCCCTCAAATATACATAAACTCCATGTTGTCAGTAGGTAAACTACAAGGACGCTACCAAAGCAAGCAAGGTTGCTACCAAAGCAAGGTGTTGCCAAAAAAGAAAGCAAAACACATTATTCCTGATAGTTCAACAAATAATTTTCATGTCAGAACAGAGCTGCAGCGACATAGGGCACAAAGTGTTTCAGTTTCATTCAGTTCGAGTTCCCTAAAATAGTGTGATACATTGATAAACCATAGCAGCCATGTCACTACTATTCATCTACAGATCCTACAGTGCAGAGGCATTAGTTGTCAGCTAAATGCCTCTGTCAATACCACAGTTTTAGATCAGTACCGATTCTGTATTGTGAGACACTCTTCTGCCAGATATCAAAATGGCCACCACTGTTTTGTATTTCAATCTTTCATGGAGCCCCTTGTTTTATAGTAATTTCAGTATTATGTACCTTGAAACTGCCACTACTGATTTAATAAAATCCACATGCTGGAATCCATTATCATCATCATATGAGTTGGGAATGACTCAGTATAAAGTCCAAGCCTATGATGGCATCCTCACTGTATCTTTCATTTGAACTGATGTCCTGGAGCATGGACACAGTGTGCGTAACACAGCATTGTTAAGTTCTTAGGCCAATGCCTTCTTTTAAACCGTGAGGATGAACACCACAGACCAATAATAAATAAATAAATAAATAAGACAGAGGGGCTGAACTCAGGGAGACTCGAGTTTGTGTTCATTTGCCTCCTCAATTACTCTCACCCAAGCACCACATATGACATCATGGAAAACTTCTGTCGGCTCTTAAAGTGAAGTGGGAACCGCTGTATTTCTCTTGCCGCGCGCCGCAGAGCCCAGGGAACCATCCGTTCTAAAAATACAAGGTTCTATCACAGGATTCCGCAAATACTTTCATCCCTCCGACCTTGTGATTCGAGTGGCATTTAAGCTGGTTTGATTAGACTGTGAAGTTGAAAAGCAGAGCGTACCGAAATTTCGGCATGGATTAGTCATCAGCTGGTTTTAATAAAACGTTCAAACAAGCTTGTTTTATCTGGCCTGGGGAGTCACTTGGCACGGGCCACGTTTTTGCATACTTACCTATTTACCTGGTATGTAGGTTGGCGAAGGCGAGTGACGGCAGCCAATCTTAAGCCTTGAAAAGACCCAATCCAAAAATGACTCAACCTTTTGTGTTCGGAGGTGTTTACAAATCAAGGCTTACGTGGCCCTGATTGTTTTCCAGATTCATTGTAGCCAATATATAGCCAATACAACTAAGATCATGTTCACAGAAATTCACATCTGCTGAATTTAATATATATGACCATGGGTGTACAGTAACCCCTGTTGGTTGCACATGATTGGGGTCAACTGGCCCATTACTTTAGGTGGACACTAACCGTTTTTGTTCTCCCTCGGAGCTGGCCTCCGTACAGGAGCATGCAGGACAGAGTTGCTTGTGTCCCCACTAACATGATGTGACTTTGGAAATGGGTGTCCAGGATTCTTCTCTGTGGTCTTCACATTCATTGCCCTGACCACCACACTCCCCTTTCATACAGGCCTGCATAGAAAACCTAGAGAGTAGGGAAGAGACACAGAAAGGGAGTGGGGGGACTGTTATTTGATTACTTGTGTTTCCCTCCCACATAAGCATATAGTCACTGCAACAGTTCATGAAAAAGTTCATGAAAGAGAGACATTTCTTTTTTTTCTTTTTACTGGAAAGCCCTTTTCAAGTAGGGTAGATATAACAATCGCCAGAGTGCGTCTGTTTATTTACAAAGTCTAAGCCCACTTGAAAGGACACAAACGTTTCTTCCATTCGAGCACACCACACAACATATTCATCTCCACAGCTTACAAAGTGCAGACCTTTAACTTGGGTACCTCTGTCCAGATATTAAACACACAAGGCCTGATTTCAGTAGCCTCAGCTATGTGTCGCCGTGAAAAATGAGGCGCTCGCCTCCTCCACGGACAGGCCAAGTCTTTTCTATGTATAGTACATCATCTACAGAAACAAACCGCATAGGGCACTACAAACATACATCTCTGTTTTCTTTAATAAACTGTGTTTTGAAAACCACTTAGACGTTTGAAGGACATTAATTCCCCCAGACTGTCATGTCTAATAAATAAAGTGGTGTTATTGAAGCCCTGCTGCCAATTTATTGCACAATTCAGGGGCCAGAACCACCTCCTAAAGTCGTAGTGAGAGAAAAAAAATGCATGCGTAGATATATTTCATGATATTCCGACATAGAACTGCATATCTCTAATAAAAGTGAAAGCAATGAATTCTAGAGCAAGGTGCAAGCTCTGCCCCTCGGCCCAGTAACAAGCAAGCAAGGCCAACAGTTCCAGTGGGATTTTTTACACCTCTGGTTCAAGTTGTTCTGTGTTTGTAATCTGCTTGTAATGTCAAATCAAATTGAGACCAATAAGGTGCTAATTATGGTCAAGAGTTTTGCTGTGACGCTGTGTTTTTATTTTCAATTTCTCACATACATTTAAAATAAGTTGACCATTACCAGTTCATACACTTGTCAAGGAGCAATGATTTCATGATACAAAAAATGAACAAACAGATCTTTTTGTAATTTGTGCTCTTTCAGTCCCTTAATGGTAATATAAATAATGTTATCTGAAATAATACTTACTGCACAATACCATACTTGTATGTTCAAGTATGTTCCTGCACAGAACACTGAAACACTTCTCATTCTCTCTATGTGTTTTTACTAAATCCTCACACACTGAAAAGTAAACACCTATCACTGTTTTTTTCTACCTCAACAATAAGAGTCAACAAAACCATACCTTCAAAGAAACTAAGACCGAGGAACATGCATCTCGCCTCCACATCTCCACTCAGCCTCTTTATTGGGTCCTTAACTGATGGGCCTAAGTTTAATGCCAAGTCTAAAACGGGCTCCAACAATTTATACGTGCGTCAGGTCCAGGAAACCAGAGTGGTAAAGTGAAGGTCTGTGCACATGTGTGTGGTGGGCTGGGAGCTCAATGGCAAAGCTACACACACTTGTACGACGGAATAAAATAAAATCATGCAATCAAGGAGTCGTCTTCAAAGACTCAAGCTTTCAAGCTTTGAGTATGAGATAGCATCAGCACATAGATAGAAGTGTTGCGTGGAGGTTGACCAAGATAGAGCCTACAGTCTTATCCATAATCACCATAGGCATCACTGGTGTAAGAACTTATCGGCTTTCATGGGTCTTCCTCCTCCCCTACGCTGTGTCGTCTCTGAAAAATAAACAGCAGGGCAGGATCCTGAGGCAGTTTGATGGTGTCAAATCTTCTACCTACATAGTGGACAAAATTCATGTATATATCATTGGCTGGCCCTCATAAAGACTTTTATTATTCGACCCCCACTCAACCGCATGTCAACTAGGCCCATCCATTAAACAGTTACAGCTTTTTGCACTGGTAGTATACAGCCATCTCTGTGCAGTGCAGTAGCCTTGTGGTTAGCTTATTCAAACATAGGCCATACCACAAGTCTAACTTTGAAATTACCCTATCATAAGGTAGGCTCGTTTAGAGTGGGGGCTATGCTGAAGAGTGTTTGTCTATATTAAAATGTATTCTGTGGTTGGAGAGCGACTGGTAGATGTCAGACCTGTGGTTACAGCAAAGCACACTGTGTCTGGAGTATCAGATAGAAGCCTGTGCTTTTTTATGCATAAATGAGCTTGTGGTGTGGTTTGAGGTGGAATGTTTTCTTTCCTCTTGTCATTTTTAATCATCACTTTTTTTCCCTCTACTTCCTTTTGGCTACTTTATTTGTTCCATTTCAACTCTTTTTCATCTCCCCTTTTTTTGTCTCAAAGAGCTGACCACCAGTTGAGTTGAGACAGTGCCAAATTTATGGGAGGTTTTCATGGCTGTCATTATTTATCTTGGGGTCATTCCAGGACTTCCAGGGATGACTTTGACTTTTTTGTTGGAATTAACATGGGGTTCTCTCTCTCTCTGGCCTCCAAATTAGCATCTGCATTAAAGCATTTTATGGCTTAATTGCAACAGCGCAAACATTTCCCTTAACTACACAGCAGGGGCAGAAACATACAACAAGAGTCTGATCGAGACAGATTGGTCTCTGACAAAAATAGAGAGCGTTTCTAAGAGGTGCATCCCAGACAACAAACGGACAAGGCGAAAAACTGGAATGAAGCAGGAATAAAATCCCAGTGGAATGTAAACGTAGACTTCAGAGTGGTGACACTTATGAATGTGGCATGTCTGCAGTATTCAAAGGCTTTGTTGGGAGGCAGAGAGAAGACAACACAAGACTGATTGCACGGCTTGGAATACCTGACACCTAACCTACTAATGGACAAGGAAAAGGTGACACATGTAAGAATTTCCATGAACGTAAATAAACAACATGACATGGCAAAGGGTGCCAACAGCATGGAGAGATAGTCTGACACGTTGTTAGTAACGGACTTTTTAACACGGGATTTGGCAAGATTTAAGGCTTTTGCCATTCTATAATAAACAATAGCATGGCTTTATTGAAAATATTTACTTAATTCTCCAAAGTGACTTATGGCAACATTGGCTACTAAACAGAATGTCATGAGTGTTATGGCGTCAGGTGCCACAGACTGTATAAATATTCCCTGTGCACTTGTTTATAGGAAAACCCCATCTGGCCTTGGCGAGTGGAGTCAGACACACTGGTGACCCCACGTTTTTCAAACGGAAAATATAACACAAGTGTTTGCGATGTTGGGCGAACCTGCAGCAGTCAACTGTCAAGTGACAAGACAGCATTGTAAAAGACCGCAGGCTCCACATTGAGCCTTGGATTTATTTGAAACAGTAAATGGAATAGTAAAAGTATACTAGTAGCATCAGTAACTCTCATGGCTTTTGTATTTCTTTTTCGAAGAACAGCTGATACATGGTTTTCAGGAACTCATTTTTATCTAGCCTACTGGAAGTAACATCTCTGATTAGTTCATGACAATTGCAAACTACACACAACCACATAAACCATACAGTCTCTACTCAGTGATGACTAAATACACCCACACACCCCAAAGCGTCTATTCAGTGGCAAATGATTTGCTGTCAGTGTTGTGACGGGTAAAAGCTGATGATCTTGATCTTAGCTTTTTATCTATCACCAATCTTTTGTCTTTTGTTTATTCTCCAAGCCCATACATAACACCACAGAGACAAATACCACCGTGAAAAGGCCAAAGTCATCTACAGTGCATCTTACCTCAAATTGAGGATTTATTTAAGGTTATTACTATTCAGGCTATTGGTTGAAGAATGTATTAAACAATCCAAGCTTTTTGTTACTTTAGCCCCTTTTTTATTACCAATGTGGTTTAGTCTAGGACCTTTTCTAAAAGCTGGAGCCGACATGCTGATGCTTCTACAGCAGTGCTGTTACTTATGCGAGATTAGCTATGTAAACTCTACACATAAAACTGAGAGGTTAAACCTTCAGATAAATACAACTGGGGCAAAAGGGGGACGACCGCCCAATATATTGGCTAATATGTTTATTTGAAAAGCAGTGTGCCCAGTTGCTGGCCTCAAGCTGATGGCCCCTTGGCCCTCTGCACTGCAACTCTCCTAAAAGGTAGGCAGTTGACTCAATATTCAAAAAGGATACCTATCACATATACTTTTACAAAGATTGAAGCTGTTTTTTGCCGCAAAGTAAAGCAATATAGCCATACACACAAAAATTATAACAGTTGTTTGGCTCCAAACTCATGAACATCCATCTGTGTGAGGGGTGGGATGAGGCTGCAAGTTCCCAACACACAGACACGAAATACAAAGGGAGAGATTCCAAGCCTACTTATACTGAAAACTCCACATAAAATAACTTAAATTCCATCGGGCCAAAACACAGCACTGTGAGCTGCAGATTCCAAGGAAGATTATAGCCAAACAGGAGAGTCTGTGATGATTTCAGAGCTCAACAGATGTCGGCTCTCAAGCAGTATGACAAACAGGGCTTCGGCCATGTAAATATATCAGGGGCAACCCAAAACTCGTTAAATAGACATTACATTTCTCTTTTTTACATTCGTTTTGTGTGACCATTGCACAGCTTGTGTGAACAAGTGTGCACAACAGACATAAACATTTCACCATCTCTTTTTGCCAATATCAACATTACTTCTTCAGTAGCTTCTCTGAGTTGTGACACCATTGTGGTTTCTTGAGGACAAATGCTAGACTATGATTCTCCAAACTAAGAAAAATATATATTAATTGATGGTGTCAAACTACTGTTTTTAAATGAACTGATTGTGTAAGTTTTCAAAGTTATCTCTGAAGTGAGAATAAAGATGCTTTATATCATGGGTATAGAGAACACCAGAACAAACACAAAAATAAGCTGTTGGCAATGTAAATTCTAATGCTTGATCAGCAGCTCAATGTATGCAACATGAACTATGTGAAATTCAGTGTTTTATGTGTTGTATGTAACCCAAGAATGCCACACAGCACATGTTGAAGGGAATCATAACTAAAAGCCATGAGAAGGCGCCATGCTGACTAACTTTCCACACCACAATGTACACAACCCCCCACCTCAACCCCCCCCCCCAACACACACACACTCCCAACCCAAGTGACAGGTGAGAAAGCAGACTTCGATGCTGCAAGTGTCTCCTTTAAATTTACTCATGCCTCTGGTCCTGGGCTAAACAAAGTAACGCAGGCCCTTGCCAGCAAATGCATCAGGCCCGCTATGTTTGCCATCCTGTAATTATGCGCTGCTAAAATAAATTACACTTTGTTTTAAACGCTCCTCAAATAAGCCACGATGGGTATTGTTCCCCCTCCACAGGTTCTGTCCGCCCATGGTAAGGACTAGAATTATGGACATAGGCCAACTCAGAGTTGAATGTGACCTTCAAGGAATCCCTTAGTGGGGGGTTTACACACACTATATTTCTTTGTGCGATTGTCACATATTTCCACTAACATGACTAATAACACAGAGTCAAGTCCAGTTCAACGACCATGACCCTCAAGGAAGTACAACTGTGAAGTACATGCAGAACCTCTGAAAACATCCTTCTGCATTATTTTGTTTAAGGTTTTTAGAGGTCCTGTGGTCTCTGGCATCATGTTTTGTGGCGATTTATGTTTTCTGGCTTGAGTTGCACAGTTCAAGGTGATCCAGATACACTACTGGAGATGCATTCCACATTGCTGAAACCTCTATCCAAGACTATACCCAGTTCCATGAGAAAGAATGTACTATCCTCTCCAAATGCCCCCAAAATATGTTCTTTGCTTTGCTTACATTTGCTGACACATAAATATGACCCATTTCTCTTATTTGGTTTCCCATTTCAACGCCATGTTCCAAATCAGATGCCTCAACCCAAGTCATTTTGTCCTGTGTTAACCTTGGGCGCAAATGACTTCGTCACTCTTAACTTTGGAGTGCCCACCAATCATCCTGGTCCGCAACAGGTCTCCCTGCAGCCCTATGAATAATACCGTGTGTGTTTAACTTGCGAAATAGAAAGAAGCCATGTAATATAAATACATAAGGTAATATAAATACAAAGAAACCGTATAATCTCCTGCGAGGCTGGCAAAGTCTTTGTGTGTGACATTTTCTCGTGAGGCTCCCTGGTTCGGCTCGGCCACAGTGGGCTGGCACTAGCAGTGTTTAAAAAGCTCCCGGAAAGTTTACAGTGGGTGTACTTCTCCTGGGTTTTGTGTGACAACCTTTAACGCACCATACCCATCACAAGCAAAACACTGGGGACCTCCCTGGAATCCTATTTTTTTTTTCAAAAAAAAAAAAAAATCTTTCCATTCATACATTCTCTACAAAAAGATACTCAGGCTTTTAGTAGAGAGTACAATGATTGTACTTTTTCTGTCTGATAGCAGGTGTCATAGGCAAGAGAGTGGTCCCTTTTATTCCAAGTGTTCCATTTAAAAATGCCATAAGATTTCACAGGCACTGATAAAGAGTGTTCATCTGTTCAGCTTTGTTTACAGCTCTGTGTTCATGATATAAAACAAGTATTCTGACAATAGACAGCCCACATTCCCCCGGTTAATTTCCATTGATATTTAGGTCTTAGCAAACACTTTGTGATACTGCGATGTACTATTAAAGGCCAACCACTGGTGTCACTGCACTGGAGCTTAGTTCCCTATTAGCTCAGAGTCTAATATTACCAACGATAAGTACATGTCTGCAGATTATCCTCCCGTGTCTTCCTCTGTGCCCTCTGATATATCTGCAATTGGAAAGCCCATCACAATGTAAACAATTTATTGCCACACCTCAATTACGAACAGTCTGTGTGCACTTTAATGGCTTTATTTGAAGGTACACAATCTACACTTTGCCATGTTCACCACACACACACACACACAAACACACACACACGTGTATATATGTTGAGACTGAGGTGGGGAAATACTCAAGGTCATGTCAAATGCAAGTTGAAATTACATTACAGGTGGGAACACTCATGGGCACTTTTGCTTCGAAAGATCATCAGAACAGAGAGACAAAAATAGGATTACTCTTCCTAACGGTTAATTTAATATCCATGAAATGAAACATTTACTCAAAGCTCTACATTTGGTCGATCTTTGGCACAGACAAGTGCCTTATTGAGTCAGTGGTTTTCGCTTGAAAATATATCTTAATTGAATTCTACTTTGAATTACTTGATTGAATGTCGTGCAAAAGATCAAAAAAGTAGAAATGGATTTGTTTTGTGCTTGCCAAGGATACCTTCCTGAGCAGTTTATTCTAGAATGACATCACCCACCAGTCAATTACTTGTAATCTGTGTAAGAATGCACTGTATGACTACAAGACCACATCATACTCGGTCATCTCAACCAGACTACTCTAGAGCTGGAGTGCTGCTTTGACTCATCACTGAAAAGCTATTTATAACACTCCTACCTGATGGGAGTCTATGGGATACACAGCAATACATTTACATGACATCAATGTTGATATTAGGCCGTAGTACCTCAGGTTTTCTACAGCACATATGATGTCATTGGACAGTGTGATTAATTGTGAACGATAAATAAAGCCCTGCCACAATTACGCAGTTAAATCCTGCTTTCAAAGTTGGGCTTCCAAAGGCTGGACCAGGCCTCATGAATGTGCAAGAGATGTACAAGCTCACTGTCTAATCTAATTCTGTTTGGGGCAACCAGTCCTTCCAACCATACAAATCCCACCTTGGGTTACACAACATTTCACTTCAGCTCTCATCAATAATACTATTCCTTTTGGGCAGACTTTGTCAGACTTGTCAATAAAATTGGCTTCTTTTGTTTCCATCTTCTAGTTGCCCATGAGTAACAGAACGGTGGCCTTGTAAATGAGGAAACTGCCTGCAGCATGATGGTAATGATGAGTGGCATTCTACATGCTCTGCTTTAACGTCTCACAGGTTTCGCTTCTTCACAAACACAAGAGGAACGTGGCAGACAACAGGAAACCTCATAGTCCTTCCAGTCTGTCTTCAGAGTCTTCTTACAGAACCAGCTTGGAGCAATGCTACAGAGCTTTATTTGCTCTATGGAGCAAGTTTTTGAGCTGTCAATCAAGGGAACAACTAGAAAATGCATTAGATTCATGGTGTACAAGAAGGTGGCAGTTCAACCGGGCTGATCCTCTATATAACACGATTTCACACATAATATGCATAATTGTATGCAAAAGCATTTATCACTTGTGTTTTCTTGGAAAAAAAAATTCATCCTTACAGCTGTAGACTAGTAGACAAGTGTTGGTTGTCCTTGTGCATCTATTTGTCAGCATTTAGCCTAAGATGTAATTATGGTTCCTCCAAGGACAGAATGGCAATGGGGCAATGAAACTGGTGACTGATTAGTACACAGCCTGGTTTCATAAACGGAGCGATGAATTGAATCGCCTCTGGTGTACGTGAGGTCCCCCGTCACCCATATGGCACTTGGATGTTTATGAGCTCCACACTTTTTTTTTTTGCTGCATTTTCACTTTCACTTACTCTGTCATACACATGCTCTCTTTAAACAAACAGAAACTACAGAATTGTACACGGGGCAAGGGTTAACTGATGAACCAGAGGCCACAGGGTTTTTAAGCTAAACAAGTGACTTGTTCTACACAAACAAGAGAGGTCTGCATCAGAAGAAGGGGGAAAATGACTGAAAAAAAGAAAATGAATAAGCAGGGTAAGTGTTCGCAGCCGGTGGTAACACACTTTGGATCGTTCCCAGTTCAGGGCCAACTTGGCCAATGGAACACCCTTTTAGTGACAAAGTGCCCATCCCAGGGAGAAGGTTTGCACCAGTGGCAAACGGGAGGGGTGGTGCGGGGCTGGGGAAATGGAAAGAGACGATCCGCTGATGCTCACCAGCACATTCCTGGAGACAAACATTTATGTGACACTTTACAGGAGCATCCCACCAAAGCTTCCACCTTTGCCGCCTCTCTTGACGAGGCCCATGCACCACACAATTCTCTTTGTTGAGTTTCTCTCAATTTGCCAAATTTCTGCTGCCTCAGTTGTGTGGATATCCATAAAGGTGAAGACTTGCTGGCGGCTCAGATGAAAGGCCACATTCCTTTTGGGGAACGCAGACCATCAAACAGCACAAAGGACCCTGTCACCACGCTTTTTCTGCTCTTGCTCAGATGAAAAGGTCCTTTCAGAAATGCTACACTCTGGCCACAGGTGCTGTTTCATTTCTGAGACTTCAACTGACGTTGTACTATATCTCAAGGAAACAGAAACAAAATTTGCATCATGAAATACAATTATACTCAAGGATCAATTGTTTGGCAGGGCCAGACGATTATGATCAGAAACCGATTAAATCTTGATGGACTTCTATGTAAACCGTAAAGTAAAGATCAAGTACTTCCTTAATGATTGCAGGGTGGACAAACTACAGAGAGATTTTCCCTACTTATTTATCTAGAGGATCAACATTCACACACACAAAGATTTACACCCTCTACAGACTGATTTCCAAGAAGATTCTGTTACAGTATAACCACCCACTGGTCAGGAAGGTTCCACTACTTATAAGCCTTGTGTGTGCCATTGTCTTCTGTCCCAGGATTGTTGATCCAAAAAAACAGGAAAATCTAAATAATTGCTGACAAAACAAATGGCACTGAATGCCATTTTGAATATGGTAAAATAATTTCATTACGTTACAAAATGATGAGAAATGTGAGAACTTAACATGAAAAAAAATGTGAGAGCTTAACATGATTCCACTGATATGATTCTGGAGAACTAAGGGTCACTGTACTAATGTGGTTATATTTATCAAATTGGCAAGTGACAGTAATTTGCACTTTGATCTTTAATTTGTAAGCTGTAAAAAATGCAAAATATCGTAATGGGAAATTTTTAGTACAAATAAACATTTATGGGGGGTCTGATAAGCCTTCTAGTATAGTGTTTTTAAATAAAATTCCTTCATAAGGATTATGCTGTGTCTCTTTTCATGGTCAACTGAGTCAAACAAATACAGAACTTCTAGTTCCAGTTTGTCCGACAAAAGGCAATCTGGGCTATATTCCATTGCAAAGGCAAACAGCACACTAACACAAATTTAAACACACGCGCAGAGACACAAACACACACACACACACACGTGAAAGCTCTTCAGGACTAGACACCTCAACCTGGCCTACAAAAACACACACTCACACACCTAAACACATGCTCTTGCGCACACACTCACATGACTGTCAAAGATGTTTAATAGACTATCTTTTCATGGACAGGGGAAAAAATCGTTTGACGCTTGTATAGCCATCTTATCTGTCCTGACTCCTTTCATTTGATTTGTGCTCCCCCTCCAACACAAGCAATGCTCCTGCCAGTGGAATTCACCCAGACTTGGACTCGTGGCAGAGGCAGCACCCAAGAAGATCTCTGAGCTTTGAGATGGTGTAGGCTTTCCACCAGCTGGACTGGCGGTGCAAGGGGGCCCAAGATGAGGTTACTGCTTTTCTTCGATAAAATATCATGATGAGAGGACAGGGGGATGATAAAACAAACGCAAATTAAGAGAGCACTCTGGGCTGTATACCTTGACCAGCTGTTTTATCTATAAGCTTCATAAATAGCTTGATAAGGTCATCTTCAAAAGTATGGATTGTGACTAAGTCTGAAACTTCTACAAAAGCCCATGAACAAATATAACCATGTTTGGAGACTTGGATTATAACTGAGTTGATGCTTGGCAAGATTTCAGCCTTGACTCATTGCTATTTTCTACCTGCTTTGTTGGTCACAGTTTGACCACCTGATCTCAAAATCAGATTCATTTATAATTTTTTGACATGGTGGGGTAGAACAGCGAACCATCATCAAACGGTACAGTAATCAACATTGTAATCTGAAATATGGAATAAAATACATCTTAAGATCTGTAACAAGAACATAAACTGTGTCCATTTCAAGTAAAAATCTAGGTAATTTGTGAAACAATTTAACAGTATGAGTAACAAAAGAGAGTTAATGTCTTTTGATTCTGCTTGCAGACTCTACACATGTGTGACAGAGACTCTCCTGGACTGGATGGTTCATACCCTGGTGTCCTCAGACTGACTAGGTAAGCAAACATCTACAGGTGCAGTTCAGGCTGGAGGTCCTGAACTATGTCTCTCATCAGACACTGGAAGGCAGCTTGGACGACTTCCAGTGACAAAATATTGTATGTATAGCAATACAGATGGCATTCTACACATTCTCACATTTCTAAAGTCTTAATGATAGCCTCTCCTGAACTATCTTAGTGACTTAATCATGGCCATATGATTCTGATTGGTGTTGCTAAGAGCACAGTATAGGCCACAGATTCTTTATGAACCTTGACACAAAAACATTTAGTCACAAATTTTATGATTATCACCTTTAGCTGCAAACTGGCACTGACCTTTTTAAAGTACTCTATACCCTTGATGCTATTTGAGTTAAAAAAAGCATTCAAGATTTTAAAGTTTTCCAGTATTGTCTAAAAGAACCTCAAAGGGGCTGTGTGTTAGAATGCACAGTGCAGAACTCAATTGTGGCCACTAGGTTAAGGGTTTCCTCCACAGCGCATTTCTATGTCTACCAGCAGGACTCTGAGCCAGGCATGAGTCAGGGCTCCTGCCATGCTATTCAACTTAACCAGTTGGGGGAAGAGACCGTGAGGGACAACTGTGCAAAAAATTTTCTTTTCTGTCTTTATGACGACTCAAGGGTCCTGTCTGTGGATTGTTGGGAATGTTACTTGCAAACAGCTTTCAAGCAGTTCAAACACAAGGGACTTGGAGCCGCCTCCATGAACCGCCATACGCTCAGTGTACAGGGGAGTGTGGGACAATGGCAGCAGTTCCTGCTGGAGCAAATCCTCCTGTGGCTGTCAAATTAAAACGTCAAGAATGCGAAAAAGCGCTACCCCCTTTTAGCAGCACGGATGACATCCATAACGTCTAGAGTTTCCTGTTGAGAGCCCTCCAGGCTCAACACAGATTGATGTTCGTGAGGGAAACAGCTGAACGTCATGCGGTTTAAAACTGACCACAATCCTTTGCTTTTATGTGGTCATGGGGAGTTTTGCATTGGGTACATAGTTTACACAAATGAGAGACCCTGTGGTATCATGATTTCACCAACAGTTCATACCTCCAACTCCTGCAGAGTCAGTTGATATTTCTCTTTCTTTTTTTGAGTAGCACAAGTAAAGTGGAGGTCATAGGCTCGTGCTTTAAAATGATTTATGCCTTGATTCCTTGTTCAACAAACACAAGAGGTAAAGAATGACCTCTAAGGTTGAGTTGACAGATCAAATCTGTGTTTATTTTCATTAAAAGCATAGCCATTATTGTCCCTAAACCCTCTCTCACATTATGAGTGAAATGGCCTACTCTTCTTGGGCTACTCTACGTAAACAATTTAATGAATCCCCAAAACCCCTTATTTAAAAAACAGAAAAATGGCTGTTTTTCATGTCATGCACTCTATGTGCCTAGAGTTGTCTGCTTTTAGAGTTGTTTGACTCATAGGTGGCAGATGTCCCACTACTGTCGCTCATCAAACACACTCAAATCTTACACTGTGAACAAACTGACAGCTATCAGTAGGTGGTTATAGGACAAAATAACAGCAGGATAAAGTTGGTTTTCTTGCCCTCATTTCCTTGTCTTACCCTCATTTCCTCACCTTCAGAGAACTAAACAGTTACTTAAGTTTTTCTACATTTCACAGAAAGGTCCATCCTGTGGTAGCATTATGCATCTGGTAGAACATGGGGAGCTGAGAAGCAACTTCATTTCGACTTCACCCACTCCACTACCACCACTACCCACTCCACCACCACTACTACCTACACATAATGCAATTTCTCCTGATCACATGACAGAAAAAGTCATGTTACTTTGATGAATTAATCAAACACAAATGAAATAAGGCAATCTTATGAATCGTACGATTTCTGCTATTCTGTCATCTGACCACAGAACCTCTTTAAACATTGCACAGTAGTCTGCGAACTATCAACAGTTGGTTATAGGACAACAAGCCGATAGTGGGTACTGTTGGTATTCCCTTTCCATTTGGTCATTTGATTTCTTAACCTCTACTAAACTAAACTAACAGATCAACCATATCCAAAGTCCTATCTTTGTTATGGAAGTAATACGTTTTCCCAAAATATACATTAATCAAATCGCTGGCCTTGTTGCATTAGATTTAACTATGTAGTCTGTCACTAGCTGTTAAACGTCCTGATTTTATTTATTTATGGTCCCCTGTGTCATTCTAATGACCTCCTACCTAAAGAGGTGAGGTAGTATTTACTTAATATATTAAAATAGCAAAAGAAATATGTACATGTTTCATTTGTTTAAGTTTCTTACCAATTTCCAATGTGCCAATCACAATAAGAGCCTTCAGAATAATTTTGAGATTGTAAAAAAATAATTGCAAAGACTGATAAAGTATTAATTATTGAGTAACGCATTTGCAAAAGATTACCGAACATCGGTGTGTTGGTTCTGGAATTGTCTCAAAGTTCTTCAAATGTTTTCCACATCAACATGTACAGAAACAATCCACCGCTTTCCAAGCACAACTTTAGAAAGCTATTTGTATCTGCTTTATTAAGGACGAAAGGCAGATAATCATGGGTAAATGCTCGGGGAGAGTTAAAAGGTCATAGATTTTACATGCACCCATTAAACAAAATACTTAGCAAAGCTGACACCAGTGATTTGTTTAAACCTTAAATAGTGAGCTTTCAAGTGATGTGACTTTCCCAAGAATAAAAAAAATAAAATGTTTCTTCGATGAAAACAAATAACAGGCATATAGGGGATTGGTCTAAATAGGTAGCCGGGCCCAGGCCACGAAATTTAGGAACAAAAACCTGAGATTGCTAAGCTTTTACATCACTCCTCTGACAACACCCAATGAGCATGCTGTAGTCCTAGTGCTCCCTGTTTGACTGCATTTCATCTGTGACTTGCAATTAAACAAAACAGTTTTTCAAGAGCCCAGGAGACGAAAGCAGCCTTACTTGGGGGGTGGGCAGTGATGGGGTATGGAGGGGGATTGACTCAATGTGATGTCAGTCCATTTAAAACACATGAGTCATCTAGACACTTCTGACAACTTGAGAGTGTCCTCTCAACAGCACAGAGCACAGAGGACTACGCATAACATCAGCCCAACACATTCCTTATTGGCAGTGGAAGGAAAGAGAGAAGCACACAAGGGAGGGAGAAGGTATCTGTGGCGTATTGTAAGGTTTCAGCACCCGACCGCGATGAACATGGCTCCGACGCTCTCCAGGGCTCATAAATGTCACAGAGAGAATAAGACGGCTCGAAATCTTCACTGGCGCATGCGTAAGCCGACCACAAAGCTGAGTAAATTTGAGGAGTCTGACAGAAGATGCCCCAAGCTGAAAGGGAAAAAAAAGAGCTGGAAAGAGAGAGGGAAAACACTGGGCCCGGCAGTAATAATACAATAAAAATCTGCCTCAAGTCACTTAGCCCTTCAGACGCTGCTCTAAAATCCCACTGCACATCAAAATATACACCAACGAAAATTAAAAATACACAGCGAAAAACTCTCCAAACGTTGGGGTATGGGAGGATATTAAACATTAGATAAAGCAGAGGCATTGTCAGGAATATTTATTATTATCTGTCTCGTACACTCTTCCATCTCCATCCATATGCCCCCAGCCTCCAACACCCCCACCCCCCCCCGAACTCTCCTCTCCTCCAGCACATCACAAACCATGGCTGTTGTATTTTGATGACTGCGGTGTCAGGACCACGGGCTTGTAATCCCCCACTTCCTATACGCGCGCTGTGGTTTTGGCAGCGGCGTGGACTAATAGCTTTCTTTTCAAATGACCGCTTTGGTACACGACTTCAGAGGAGAGGCCCAAGCATGAAATTCAATTACGCAGCACACGCTCAGCAGCCTTGTCCAGGGCTATGCACGTTAATCCCCAACATACCCCCTGGATTTTCAACAGACAACCCCCCCGACCCATACCCCCCCCAAAGGCCAGACAGAGGGGCCCCTGAGATGCAAGATGTGGATGACATGGGGTGATGGAATGAGTGCTCATCTTTCGATTGCATGCCTCATGCTTGTTTTTCCATGGGACAGTTTGCAACATGATGTGTGTTTGCGCTTGTGTGACAGAGGTACAGAGATGAAAACTTTGGTTTGTGTGTGTGTGTGTGTCTTTCTGTCTGTCAGTGAACATGTGCATGTGCAAGAGTGTGAGGAGCGACTAAAGTGTAAGGCTATATTTGAGAGAGTACATTCACATGCATATGTTTGCTGTGTCTTGGATTCTTTGTGGTATATGTGTATTTGCTAGCCATTGCAGAGAAATACTACTTAGATTGCGTCATGTTTTCACATGGAGGCGATGGCATAATCTAGACTCCATTGCTTATTCATGAGTGAAAGGTTTGTGGCTTTTTTTCCCGCTTACTTTGAAGTGAAAGCTTTGGCCTGTCAACCACAAAGGAAACCATTTTGACGGGCCACGGAAAGGCCCATTTCACTCTGTTAGGTCATGCTGCTGATGATACAATTACTGCCCATTCAGATTCATTCTGTGGCTCATCAAAGTACAAAATCACTTTCAAATCTACATTTCATGCTGACTGCAGGAATGCAAAATCCAGCAAGACATTGGTCCAAGTCCTTCAATATTCCAAACAGGCAAGACAGGGAATGTGTTTTAAAAAAACACACATTTGCATCACCTGCATGAGTGTGACTTCTCACAGAGCGGGGATATTTTAACTAAGAGGAGACAGACGGACCGTTGGCCCACTCTCCTTGGCTATGGTCAATGGGAGTGAAAACTCAAGCTGGGTCAGTGTCCTGATGACAAAGCCTAGACATGCCTGCGTTAAACACCCCCCACCCCCTCCCCCCTGATCCTGACACACACACCCAGCACTTTAACCCAACCAGAGCGGTCAGCACTTTTTGGGCTTCAGTAGAGGTTGGGATTGGCGAGCACCGCCAAGAAATGCAGGGGAGGCTTCCTGAGGCTTCCCAACTGGAAACAGTCTCTCCTGCTGCATCTCCCTGCTTCCTGAGCTCCCAAAGAGTCAAGGAGCAAGAGAGAGAGAGAAAGAGAGAGAGAGAGAGACAGATTACTCTGTGTTCCGTACCCACATACCTCAGAGTTGGCCCACTTCCCCCCACCTCTGGCTAGCTCGTGAGGGAGTCCAGCGGGAACGCTGCCGTCCTGTCTTTCAACACGGGACAAGGCTTGCGGTCAGACTCTGGAAGCCGGTCAGAGTCTGGCAAGTCGCTCTGGGGGTGTAATTACTGACCTGACGAGGAGTTACTACTGATTTATACGATCCTCTTGTTCGTTAACGGCATGTTCCCAAGTCGCCATTAACCACTTCAAGCTTTTACAGCAAAGCTATAGTTACTGGCAGTTTATTACAGAGAGCTTTCCATCTTGGAGTGAATTATTACCAATCTGTCTCATAATGTTCATTTACAACACAAAAAAAAAATTAAATGTGGAGGAAGTTAACAAAAAATATTCTCACGTCACAAGCCTGAGGAGATGGATTCAGAACTAATAGTGGGGGATGTACTGCACAGCCTACACACGTTTTACGCATCCAAATTTAATCCCAGGCTTTATCTGATCCTCCTGGTTTGGATGTATGGGAGTTCCCATCATTTATTTCCCGAGGAGGTGCTGAGAGCGGCCAGGAGGCCAGGGACTCACAAATCAGCACAGATGCTAGGGTTTTAAGGCGACCCCCTCTCCCCCGGTCCCCGTCCCCGCCTCTGTGTTTCGAATGGATGTGACCTTTTCGCGCTGTGCGATTACTTTTATTTTTGGTGACTTCCAGCAAAGCAGCATGTAAAAAAGACCACGCAAAACAGAAAACAGCCCCCCAAGGCCTGTCCATAGAGGGCTGGGGGAGTGAGAGAGGGAGGGCATTGTACTGTAGGGGGAAGCCCCTTTTGGATTCCAGGACGGACTAGTTCATACATGTGCGTATGGACTTAGAAGTATCAGCTGGAGGAAAAGGAGGAGGAGGAGGAGAAAGGGGGCTATGCTGCTCTGTTAGTGTCTGTTTGTGGCCGGGCAGCTGGGAAACAGCCTGTCGCTGTGTTCTCTGAGTCCTCCTGTGGGAGCCTTCACCCAGATGGGGCCCATCGCATCGGCGGAACAGTGCCAGCCTTGGCACAGCTGTCCGTCATGCAGGGCCCAGCAACCAGGCCAAGCCAGGGCAGAGTTGGCACTGGACAGAGGGTGCAGGCTACGCAAAAACCTGGGTTAGCGTCAGCTGCGGTTAACATTCGACAGCAAGAGCGCTAGACAACGGGTAAGCCAGGCATTTTCTCCTTGAAGAAAAAAAGGTCCATTTCTCAGTAGCACATCACACGCTCACGACCACTGCACACTGCATCTTGAAATGTATAATCATTTTTAGATCTAATGACTCACAGAGTGGCTAAACATATGCTCTTACAAACTCTTTTGCAATAAAACATGAAGAGAATATGCATTGGGCTATTTGAAAGTCTATAACCCACTCTATCCATCTTCTAGCGCTACTATACTAGGAAGCAGATTTACATCAGGAGGCATCTAAAGGCAACATAAGGCTCCAGCCACACAAACTGCTCCCTTTCAAATATATGAAGGATATTATGCTTTCGTCGTGGCACAATGTACTGTTTAGCTAACCTTTCTGCCTCCCGTAATATTGCCATGCACGGCTGGTAACAATATAAGCAAATACTGTGCCCCACCATGCACTATAAATCATAAGTTGAGACGGGAATTAATTTGAAAACAAAGCCCCTCCTTTGAAAAGGCTGCAGAGGAGATTAAGCCCTCATGTCAGTCAGTGTGGGAAAAAAACAAAACAGGGCTGTGAGTGTCACATGGGTCGCCCCGCTCCCAGAGTCTCAACCCAACCCACCCACTCACCCATGTGCTCAACCGGTAGCTCTCTCTCCCTCTCTCACCCCTCTATCTGTCTATCTATCAATTCATATTGCCTTATCTTGTCTTGAGATGAATGGAGGTGAATGACATTAACGTGAAGCACAGCTGAGGACCGCTCTTATATTCAAACTTAAGTGATTATAATTAGCTGTTGCCGCCGAGAGAAATCTACCCTGACAGCTGTGTTGACACTAAAGGCTAAGAATTCTTTCTTTGGCTCGCTGTAAGATTTCTTTACTTCTAAAAACAAGTGGATAAGTATATAAATACCTTTAAATAAAACAAAACACAGGGACATGGTATACAACAGTAGTTAATGGTATACAAAAATATTTATGTTGAGATGGTATAGCAGCACCAGCTTGAAGTACACAACAAGAAGACTGGGAAAATTCAGTGCAATACCCTGCAAAGCATGTCCCGGGACTTTTTTGCAAGTCCCTGGATAGCTACACTTGTAATTCCAGCTGAATCAAACGGCAGTGCCATGTGAACACCCCAGAGGATTGTGGGGATACATCTCAGGTCACTGTTCTCGAGCTACCCTACTCACGCTTGGCTTTGTCTTCTATTTGAAATGCAGTCCACACAAATATTTCAGAGAAGAAGTGCCTGAACACAACTCAACTGTCAAATCTTAGTAAGTTCTATAAGGACATAAGATATATGCACAGCACCAATTTAGTCTCTCTGCATTTCAATGTTGCAGAGAAGCATGTGGAAACTTCATGGGAAAAAGCCGTGCTATTATCATGACAAGCGAAATGGGAACAATTGAATGTTTCATTCTGTATTTTCTCTTAACTCCTCCCCAAATTGCTATTTTTTGACTCTTGTTTGGTTTTATCGTGCTGTTTTTAGTTCATTGTGACATTGCACCTGCTAATACACAACTGGCACTGTTTTCAGTCTCGTGGAGGAACCAATCCCAAAATAGCTTTCCCATGAGTTTAGGGTTTAAAATAAGGGCCTGGCAGGACACACCCCTGCGCCTGGAATGGCTGGTTCCATCATGGGAACCGTTTCAAGCTGTCTGTATGGACTGATCCAAGCGATTAACCAGATGAGTCTTACGCAGACAAAAAAAGTCATGTTTATCAAAAACATTATTGGGCCGCCATTAATTCAAAAGCCACATTGTTTACAGTCAGGCATGAGTTTTGACAACAGAGGCATTGCGCATACTCCTTGGGGTAAACAAGTCCTGAGGAGGACTAAGAGAGCACGAAGAGATTAGAGCGAGACAAGCAGAAAGCCAATGAGCACTGTAAGCAAACAGTGGCCGACGACAGATAATCTCCACTGGGGCTGTGTGACAACAATAACAATGTGTTGAGACACACACACACGTTCGCGCAAACATACACACACACACACACACAAACACATACTGCATACTTTTCTATTCTCTGTAGGCCCATCCTCATAAAAACCCCAAACCCCAACCCAAAGTTAATCAAACCTGCAGGACTCTCTCCAGAGACATGATATTCATCAGGATGCTTTACACTAGACTCAAATGCCAAGAACTCCTATCAGGGCACCTTGAGGCTGCGTTCACAGGCTAATCTCACTTTCAGAGTCGGGTGGATGTATCAGTTGGCTGTGGTCTCATTTTTCCACTGTGGAGTGGGTTAGTCATAATCGACCAATAACTCATTGTTGTGCTCGGAGTTTCGGAAACTAGATTTTGCGTGCTCATACACCGAGCGGTTTTGTCATCTGGAGTAATAATAAGTTTCCATGCTCCCCCAGATCAGGGAGGGTATTTACTTTTGAGACCGCTCTAGATATGTGTCCAAGACAAGAGTCTCAGATTGTCACTGCTTGCAAGTCAACTTGGGTGGGCAGGTCTCACCTTACTGCTTTTCCAGGGAAGTCCAGATAAAAACGGTGACAGATTTGATGCCAAATCGCATTGCTTTTATTGCTAACCCCTATTAAAAACTCTGCCTTTCCTAAGGTCACGCATTTAGCTTTAAGAGGCAGAGATAAAAGAAAAGGAAAGAAAAAAAAAACAAAAACAAAAGAAATGTACATATCCAAGTGAAATATGACATAACGAAAGAAGCTGGAGGAAATTTATGTGGAAAAAATCATCAAAGCCAAGTGTTTGGAGGGGAGACTGAAGAGATCCGCCCCCCTTTAAGAAGGTTGGTCTGCCTCTCAGGCCTGAATCCTTTGTTTGACTCAGTGCTCTAAATCATTCAGATGGTTGCAAAGATGTTTTGTTGCCATTGAATTGTTCATGTTACGTTTTTTAGAACAACGAGTAAAATATTTGTTCATAATTTATGACACAGTGTGCAAAGATTTAGCATTTAATGATTGACTTTACACATCCTCTTATCTAGAGTCATATTATGTTGGGTCATCAAAAGCAATCAACCAAGAGGATGTTTTGATAGCATGATTTTCCTTCTTTCTGTGCAAGTAGACTCTGGCAGTAATTCACTTTTATCATAGCTTTGCCCAAACTTTCACAAGTAAGATGGCTCCTGAAATTATGGTTAGTATGCCAGATCCAACATTTTTACTCGGCAGTGTAGAACATGCTGTGTCTCTTCCTTCTGTCAAGATTCAATCTGACTGATTTGTACTCATCTGAAAGGAGTGCAAAGCATAGCAACACAAACATTAAATAATGTGCAAATTTTGATTATCTGCTGTAACCAATGTCAAGGTAATATGGGGCACAAAACATTTTCGCCAGTCATCACAATCACAAAACATATGCCAAACATCAGCACTGTCACCAGACAGTGGCTCTATTGATATTACCTAGAATTCACCACAAAAAAAAGCATGATTGCTATCTAATAAACATCTATTGCTTGTAACACATCAGACACACATCTATTGCTTGTAACACATTAGACACACATCTACACCACCCACCACCACCATTCCCACCAAGCCCACAAAAAAAAACTCACTCCAAGCTTCAATCTTCAGGCTTGAGAGCCCGAGTAAATGCTCTTTTTGTACAGTATATGCTGTCTGACACTGATTATAAAGGAGCAGCTTACTCAGAGGGAATCTAAAAAATGCTAACAAAAACAGTCAGAGAAAGCAAAGGGATGTTTTATTAGAGCCTGTTCAGTCTGTGGTCTGGAAATACAGACGGCTCATGGGTTTTACATGATAAAGGTCATTTACTCTTCCTCATGACACATGCATACATTTGAGAAATGCATTCTTTGCTAATGCATCAAAAATTGTCAAAGGGAACTGAACACATATGAACATGTCAAGATTTCACATGTAACAATACATGTTTTACAATGTTGAAATACAGATGATGTTTAATTTTCAAATGAGGAATGGCTGGATTTCTTAACTGGAGCTTTTACAATAGCATTGTATTGTAAAAGCATTCTATTGTAATGCTATTGCCAAGTATATTAATTTACCAAAAACTTTTAGAGATTAATTTAGTTCTAAATCAATAAACAAGGTGAATAAAGGTGAAGGTAGAGCACATGCACAGTCTGCGCCATTGTGGCACTTTTGGAACAACATTTTCTTTATCTAATGATTTCTGCAATGGTTATATATGCTGAATTGTCTCCTAACTAATTGCTAAACTAAATGGTTCTAAATTGCCATGGTGAAACAAGAATCAAACTAATACCCTTTCACGCAAAAAAGTCTTTCACATAGTTTGGCCTGTCCCAACTCATTAGTCCAATCATCAACGCTTAGATACATTAAATCAGGGAGCAAGCATTTATTCTTTCCTAATGTGGAAATAATTAGCCCCACAGTCACTCTGATGGTAAATTCCCTGGGATAAGATGATAAGAATGTTCACATAGTTAATGTCGATCAGGAGGGGCACTCCCTGCCATAGCTGTAGTCTGTATTCATTGGGGAATGGGAAAGCACAAATATGACATGGAAAGTCACCAACTCACAGGAGAATGGCTCAGATCATGCCGTCCCATTCCCTGACCCAGCACTCTGGAATTTGGGCTCCAGACTGGTAATAAAAAAATATGTTTCAAAGGAATCAAAGCTTTCAAGAGTTCATTGACAAACACACATACAATCACCTCTGTTGACCACAAAGCGTCGTCTTAAGTTAACCTCAACTGCCTTTGGAAACATTGCAGGGATGTAAATTTGATCCCACCTAATTCCACAGCGCACTTTTCCAAGGTTTTATTTTATTAAGAGACACAGATAAGGGCTTGTCATTACACGTCTTGGTGCATTAATCTCGAGGGATTTGAGTGATAACAGTCCAAAGGACAGCTAATGTTCTTGGAACAGCCAAGGCAAAAAAAAAAAGAAGTGGAACGCAAAACATGGGCCCGTGAGCTAAAAGAAAAGTCATCTCCGTCCATTCGATGGAGATGTGATGCCTGCTAAAAAGCAGTCACCTTTGTAACATTACTGGATGGATCATATATCTTTTGAAATCATGGATATTAATGTGACGTAATCTGGAAAACTTGTGTATGGTTTCCCATGTGATAAGAGCCACTTTAGAAAGCTTAAGTGGGAAATACCAAAAATGCGAGAGACATTATTTATAGGAGCATTTTTGTGATGACAGCATCTGTTTACATCTGCTTAACAACCAGCACAACAAACACTTTCATCATATTTCATGATGTTCCATATTTTGATGTATCCAAAATGTTAGCTGGTCATAAAAGTCCCCTTAACATGCATACTACTTACACAGTACTACTATTACTGCAGCTATTATAAAAAGCAAGGGTGGACATAGGAGCAAAACTATTTTATTGGACAACTACTTTACTTTATGAGACTATGTGACTGCAGGTAAATACAGGTCTACAATTTTAGTGTATAGAGCTAAGTGTCACAGCACAGACTAAGCAAGAAAATACTACATTCAATAGTCATTCACTCTCCACCCTACTTTTCTCAATTGACAGTAGAATAATAAACATGAATATGCTCTGGACACGTGCAAGCACTTATTGTGTCATTGTGTCTTACTTAATACAGCTCTGATGTAGATGGTTAAGGGATTATTAGAAGTATTGGTGGTGTGTTTTTGTTATATCACTCCCTGCAAATCCTTCAAGATGTTCTGATTTTTTTTTTTTACAGCAATGTTTTGACGTAGCAAAAAAAAAAAAAAACTGTTCAAATACCTGTCAGTGTCCTCTTTCAACAATATTTCTGACAATTCCCTCAGGAGGGAATATGATGTCAAAAGAAACAAGGACCTCTTAATTTTTCATTTTTGTGGCTTCATCAATGACACCTCCCTGACAGATGTTTTCAATTTGTTCTTTGCCTTAAAGTGCACATTAGAGAACAATAAAGTCAGCTCTACTTGAGCCATTTTATGTTTGCATGTTATTTCTGATTTGCTCTATAAATTCTTCCTTGAAATTAGTCCCACCCTGGCTCTCAGCAGTCACTGGCCAAGCTGACTGATCCAACAGAGAGCTGCTCCCATACAACTGCAGCCCTGCATCAGCCAACACTCAGCAATCAGACTGTTACTGTGTCAACTTTAAGATAATATTTATGTAATTGTAACAATTTATTGTACATACAGTATATAAGTCTTTTAATGCAAAAGGTCACAAAATTGCATATAATATGCCAGCCCCTTTTGAGAGTCATTTGAGGCAGCTGTTGATGTTTTAAGCTATCACTAAGGCCACTTAGGCTACTAGAATTGCTTTATTGTCATTTTAGGTTCTGTACATATGAACAGTTGCTTGTGTTCAACTAGTTTCAACGCAATTGCGTTAATTAAAGCATGTTTTCTAAAATAACATTTCTGGTTTAATTGCTTGAACCCAGGTGACAACTTATAAATACACATCAGGGTAATAGACATGCAGTGTACAGGTTAATAGACAACCACAGAAGTCTAATGTTTCTATATGTCTGATGGAGATACAGCAAAAATACACAAAGGTCCACACACGCCACCTCATAAATGTACCAATTAATTTTCCTCATTAAGCTGTCCAACAACAGCCTGGTTTCATTTACAGTCTTAAACTAAGCCCAGCCATTATATGATTATGTTCTTAGTCGTTCATTTACTTAGCACCTTGTGTGCTCAGTTGCATGGTTATCTTTCAATCACCCAAGTAAGGTATAGAAATGTTTAACTTCCAGGAATATGAACAGGGAGCCTGATTTTGTCAAAACTCGGTTCTACAGGGTTTTCATTTCCTTCTGCAGATACAGATACACATACAGACACATATACCGATTCAGACACTATGGAATGTGTCTGGAGAGAGCATAAAAGACAAGAGTTTGAAGAAATGCAATGGCTTACATTTTGGATTTTTTGAAGAGAGTTAAATCAAAATCTAAACTCTTTTGTTATTTGTTACCTAAATGTACAACCGAGGACCATCTGTTAACCTGAAGTGACTAACTGTTAATTCCCCGGTTTCTGGATCTACCTATGTACCATCACTGTCCACAAAGATCACGGACTCCAACAAAGAAAAGCTTGGGTTTCCCAAAACACACGGCTGCTAACAATACCTTAATTAAAGCAATCACAGACCAAATGATGCAGCAAGCTGTGACGGGGCCAACACTGCCAAGGGATCTCCAACCCCCCTTTACTTTTCATGTGAAGAGCTCACTACTCCTGACAGTGAAAAGAGGCGGAAAACACACACACAAGTTTCTTTTTAAACTCCAATCTATGTGATCCCCAGCAACTGTTGGAGTGGGCTGAGATTATGATAGTGACTTCATTCATTTATGCTGTATGGAGCTGTCAAAGACTTGTAAAATGTCGTGGGTACATCTCAAACATTCAGAGACAAGTCAGTGTTTTCCTTGTGGTGGTCACAGTTGCCATCTCCTTAGATGAGCCGTTTCTGTATTGACACGAGCAGCAGGGTAAACTGAGCAAACACAAAGGACTCGGGTGTTTTGTGTTGGGCTATTCCAGCAGACGTTACATCGGCTCTGCGTTTCAGTTTGAAGCGCCAGCCACATGGCTGACTTGGTCCAGTGTTCTGTGACACGGAGAAGAGACGCGAGCCGATACGACGCTCGACCCCCCTCCCTGGCCACCCCCTCCTGTGACCCCACCACCACCTCTACCCCTCTGTGCTGTCACACGGACGTGGCTCAATTAGCCTGTTCAGTGCCAACCAAAATCACCCAGCCACAACCCCGGCCACAAAGGAACCAAGTAGCATTCAACAGGAAGTATCATCTGAGCCAGCGGACCATGGGGCCATTTGTTGCCAAAACACTCATTAATCCGAGCGGTCAGCAAAATGGGCACAGTCTTGGAGGCCTCGGAGTCCTCCTGCCAAGGAATGGTATTTTTTTTTCAGGGCTAAAATGAGGAATGGACAGAAGAGAAGGTTACAACAATTAAGTCTGTGTTTGTTCCAACACATTTACGATGTTTTGCCTGGGGCTGCTCTGTCATGTTTGAAATATCTGATCGAGACGGAGAGGATAACTGCTCGTATGAGTAATATGAGCTCTGAGTCATATGCTTAATGACATAATGCATCATGCAAATGTTCTATTTCAGATCTAGGGCCCGTCTGAGGAACTAAGACAAACAAGGTAGCTCAAACACTACATCAACTGCAGAGCTAAATACCCAATTAGATAAAAAAAAGTAAATATTGGAACTCTGACCAACCATGTTTAACTTGAGCAAAATCAGTGACTAAACACAAAAACAGACACTGTCAGTGTCAGTGTCTTCAGCGACTAATTCTTTTGGCAAAAACTGTAGACAGAACCACTGAAGCCATAAGTCTGATGAACAGACGTACAGTAACTTAACCTTAACCAATAGCCATGACTAAATATAATCTGCACAGGCATATTTAATTACTGGACATGGCCACTAAGGTCTTCCCCAAAGCTCTCTGTGAGGCTTTGGTTTGATAGGTTTGAAACAAAGCCTGAATATAACATTACTTTGACTGGGTGCAGATGGAGCCTGATCACCTTTAATGGCTGACAGGGTGGAGGTGGAGACCAGACAGGCAGACACAAAACTGGGAGAAATCCAGAAGTTCTCCTCTCTTTCTTTCTTGCTTTCTTTGTCTTTCTCTCTGTTTCCATCTGTCTCTGTCTACCATCAAACCCCCCCTCACTCTAATCAAATCCATTTAGGTGCCTGTTACACATCTAATCCTTGTGGTCTGAATAACAGTCACTTGCTATCAGTAAGAACACATGCAAACCGGACAGCAAAATCTGACACCTGAATGAAGATGTCAAACCACTGAAATACAATTATGTGTGTAAATGTTCTTTCAGCTCTGTAAAATCTGAGCTACAGCTGCAAAACACAGACAGCAATCTTGGTGGAACATATAACTCCATTCAGTCTATGCTGGCCTCCAAGTTTACCTTCATAAATCTACAGCTCATGACATTCTCCCAATCTTTCATCCTTTCTCCCAAGATGTACCGACTTGCCACCTATGATGTCTTCCTCATGATTGCCGGTAATAACTGTTATTAATATTCCACATGCACCTTTGACCTCCGTTAATCTCTTTCACTCCTTTAATCTGACATCCAAAACTCTTTTGAGCACTATTGCCATATTAATGACAGAATACACCACAGTGGAACATCTATGGTATGCAGATCTCTCAGAATAATGTTTGCATAATGATTCCTGTAAAACCAAACAAAAACAGACTCCACATACATACATACACAAACACACACGCACAAAAAAATCTGATATATACACAAGAGTTTGCACGTCTGAGCCACTGAAAGAAAACTTAACATGAAAATAACTTTCCAAACATGCATTGTAAATACGATTAAACTAAATGTTCATGCAAATGTAATTAGCAAACTAATGCTTTCAACATTGACATCACCTAATTGAAAACATCTGCTTCAAAACATCTGCACTGCAACATCTGTGCAACGATGAGACTGGTGGCTGACAGTGTTAAATCCATCCTCTGTAGATGATTTATCATCTGTAGTGGCAGTACAGCACATCACATTGACCAAGCCCTCTGCATTCCTTATCTCCATGTAAACGTAGCGTCACATGTAAACATGTAGTGTTGTGTTTAGACCATCCTTTGATCAAAATATTTACAGCACGTCTGATAGAAGGCATGGCAGGCTATGCACAGATGTTTAAGAACATGCAACAACCACCCCAGTGGTTTCAAACCAAAGGGGGGAAGCATTAAGAGCACTGAATGTACACTTAATCTGTTAGTTAAAAGCAATGTATAATGGTCTAATGTATTACAAAGTCTAAAAAGACTTGTGATCAGTCTGCCAAGTCCGCTTTTAGTCTCATCCAAGCTAATTTGTGTCATTTGTTTGACGTTTTTTTTTTTTTGGAAAATCAGCTTTAAAAGAAATATATATAATATATATATAATATATTTATCAGAGCAGAGGATAGATGTAGAAAATTACACATGTATGATAAAAGTTTGAGGAACATCTTGATCTGAGGTAACTGAAATAAACAATGAGTGCAGGCTTGCTAACTAATGTTTGGATGTTATACTGAGGGTAAACGTATCATACATCCTGGTCCATTACTCTACTTAAAGAAAGAATCCAAATGCTTAGGCTTCGCTAAATGGGCTTGATAAACTCATTAAGTACACTTCACCGGACCTACAACAGTGACAGTATCTCATTTCTCCTTCTGGTAAAGGACAAAGTCTAAGTGATACTTCCACCAGTAAATTGTACAAAGGTTATGATGGTGGTATTTGTGTGTCATTTGCATGCTATTTCATTTACATTGCTGAAGTTTTTGAGGCGTTACCCATGTGTAACACCGTCATGTCTCCTCTCTGCATTCTAATGGCTTTGTGAGGACATGCTGATGAGGAAGATGACAGATTCATCATAAAATGCCACTTATTTCATGTTTGACATTTTCAGCTCCACTGAATTGCTAAGCCATGTTAGTCTGGCTGTCAGAGATCAAAGACCAATCTTCCTGGTCAGTCAGATGAAGATTAATATGGACGTGAGGGTTCATAACCAAAAGCAGATTGGCCTACTGTATATTCTATGTTTTCCCTGCATTGTCAGCCAAGCAGTCAGACGGCACGAAATAAAGAGCCCTTCATTCAGGTACACCCCCACACAACAAACTATATTCAAAGGTCTATAGAGGGCGCTGCACCTCCCAGGATTAACAAGGCTCTTTTCAGTCAGGTTCAAGGATTTTGGTCACCCTCCTCCTGGGCTTGTTTTTTATTGAGAGGTTCTGACAGAAGGGTTAATGTTGCTAGCAGCAAAATATCATTTTTATCACGTTTATTCAGGATTAAGTATTAAGTTGTGGCTGTGCATCTACATGATAAATAAGGGACACTATGCACTACATATTATGGTAACTCAGGGTCACACACTGTGATTTGTTTATTCTGTCTGACATTTTCTGCATGTCTGGTTTATTTTTCTAATGTACAGAAGCCATCAAGATGTGTCTGGTGAAAGAGAATGATGTTTCACTCAGAGATGGGTAAAATACTCTCAAGCATTTCCTCACAAAGGTGAATTATTTGGACATGAACTCAATCCTCTTTAATCCGTGTCATAAAACAGACTAAGTATCAACCAAGCATTCCTGGAAGGATCCACAATGACAACTTAAACCATTCTGTGCACAGTGGCAGAATAAACTTATTACACATGTTAATGTTTGCTGTGTGGAGCTGGTGCAATCTCATTCCTTCCTTTTGAAATGGCTTTGATGCTGAATTCCACATTTTGCTTCACCTTGCAAAAATGTTCTCACCTCCAGTGCAAAAATAATAAAACACACGACAAAACAGAATGCCCTTATCTGGTGTTACATTTCTTCAGATATCTGTTACAAGTTGAGGATATATTAATTAAAAATGTTTCTGTTCACACTGTTTTTAAATGGCTTGCACTGGGAATACCTTGAGCTTCATTATTTCACCTGCGGTCAAATAAAAAGTCTCTAGGCAATAAATTAAATATTACTTGTCTCTTTTTAAAAATGTGAAAATGAACTCAACAATATCTACACAATTCCCTTGTGAAATAGGCACTAATGTGGATTTAATGTCTAGAACTAAAGAAATATGTACTTGATAGGCTTGCCTTGAACACTCACACAGCCAGTAACTGGCACTGCCAAAAGTTGCTTCTGCTTATTATAGGTCATACAGAAAGGTACACAGCAGGGTACTTCTAATAAAGTGTCAAAATATTGTACCTGAGAGGTTTCAGGTAGCTGTCTGGATCTCCATCTGGACAGTAGGGTTTTGTTTTGGTCTGGTCTGAATCTAGGCTTTCAACACTTCTCAGATAAACACCCAGCTTTACTCTCACTCCTCCTGTCTCCCCTCACACTCCTGCTCCACCTCAGTTCACCACGGCAGATCTTCACACAGATATGCACCCGTCAGGACAGGACAGGACAGGACAGGACAGATGTCTGGAGTCCTCACCAGTGCTGCTCCATGAAGGGAGTAATACATTCAAGAGGCTTGTGGAATCTGTGGATTTTAAAAAGAGGCACAACATGAGTCAGTGTGTTCTATGTGGCTTTAAAAAAATGTCTTGTAAACTACACTTTTGTGTAATCCTAATATAATATGTTCACAGTGGTTACATTTGCAGATTGGATCATTTATTAGTTTAGTGTTCACTGAATATGTATTACAAATAACAATTCTACCCTTTACTGTAAAATGGGTTAAGGGGGGGAGAGAATTATAAACATGGGCTTGGGTGGCACATGCCCTGTAACAGAAGGAAATTATGTTAAACAATCACTTTCAACTTTCCAAACACCATGCTCCCCTACAGAATGACATCACAACGAGCATTCATTTGATGAAAATTACACACAGGCATTTGATAATCATATAACACTAATATTGAAAATGCTGCACATGATACAGATTACAGCCCTGTGCTGCTCAGTGCAAAAGCAGATGTTGTATTTGGACCAGAGTTTGCATAATTTGCACACACTTCATGTTTATCATTGCAGTCACTCTTGTGCTTTTAAAGGGAGAGGTACGTCACTGAAAACCCAAAGGCTAAGTTGGAGCATTTCGAATGTGATTTTAGAAATATGCATTGCTGATTTACGGCTTAGAATGCACTGGTCATAATTGGATAAACAGGCCATAGCGTGCAGCCTGTGGTCAGACCACATTAAAGAGACGACTTAAATACTGTAACGTTGGCCCCATGCAACATTAGACATTTTCTCCAAATATGTTAAGTGAAACAATGTAAAACTGTTGAGTGTGTTGGATTTGACGAGTGAAACTGTATGTTTGTGTTTGAGTGATTGTATTTATTAGACAAGTGTGCATGTGTGTGTGTGTGCGTGTGTGCGTGCGTGCATGCGCGCATGTCTCCAATAGAGAGTTTGCATTTACAGCATGGACTTTGCTTACACACACCAAGACTGACAGCTCCTCTCTCATGAAATGCATCACGTGTAGGCTGAAATGGCACTTAGTCCATTCCTCTGTAGTGAGCCTGTCTGCAGGGAAATGCATATGCTAAAGCAGAAACTGAAACTGACCAGCAGCAGCTAACTATGTAGAGATAAGTAAGTAAGTTAACAGACTTCATTCTGCCAGCGTTTCTTCACTTTGGTAAAAAAAGAAAACATTCAAGTGTTCTAGTCCTGAATTGCCCATCGGATCAGCATTTCAGCAACTGGCTTGTTTAACCACCCACACAGTCTGTCGCAAATCAGATACACAGCTCTCTTTCCTGAATTCTACCTGAAAATAATGTAAGTTCTTTGTGTGTGTGTGTGTGTGTGTGTGTAAAGTGGCTGTTAATCTGGCATCACTGTCTAATGGTTAGAATGTGATTGAGCAGTCATTGCTGTGGTGTTCACCCTGATAAAAGTACACTTCCTCTACATGTGATACAATCATCTGAGCGAAGGCCTACTTCCTCTCTAAACAGTTAGGCATTGTATTCATCGCCATCATAAAGCAACATTTTTTTCACAAATCTTTAAAATATTGCATAACCCATTAATTCAACAAGGAACATAATGTAAAAACTGAAAGTTACTACACCGCTTGTCACTGCTCCAACTCAGTAAAAAGGTCAGAACATCTTGCTATGAAGAGTGTAGTGTCATGTATCATCTTCGGTAAGAGACATGTATTGCACTGAAGATGACAGGGTGAGACAGGGTGGCTGTTCTGTTTACTCAACAGATAGAAGAGATGAGCCTGGGCTTGAGCTTCACGTCCAAAAGCTCAATTTTAATGGCCTGTCGCCTAATAAAAGCGTGTGACATCACACATCACATCTCATTTTCAACCCCCCCCCCCAAATCTAAATGCCGCTCTATAAAAGCTGCAGTCAAGAGCAGTCAGGTCAACACAAGCAAACTCTCAGTCCTGAAAATGTCAACCTTAAAAATAAAAAGGCAAAAGAAAAAAAAGGAAAAAGAAATAGCCCATCACCTCTCCAGGACGACTCGAGCCTTAACCATGCCTTTCTCAGCCTTATGTTGGATTTCAGGGAAACTTGAGACAAAACAATATTGTTACTTCAACAAGCTGGAATTCACAGGCAACCATTCAACCATTTGTTTCTCAGCCAACCATGGCTGAGAAACAAAAAACACCCTCCAGAGGATAAGCAAGGCCACTGGAGACTCAGTTGAGGCAAACGAGGCCACAAACAAACACTCCACGCGTTTCTTGCTCGTCACACACTTTTAAACAATTGGAAGCGAGAAGGGGAAGAAAGGGCAGGGTGTTGAAGGTGGAAGGCCGTGTGTGGGGGGAGCCACAGAAGTGACAGTCACATTCCACAAGTCCCCCATTTCACACGCCGACATTGTTTATATTTAGCTCTTGCGCTGGTTTTATCTTCTGCATGACTCACACGCTTTGCCACTTATTTCCTATGGGTTCATTTGTGATCCTTAACTGTGCGAGGCTGTTACAAGGCCGACCACAAATTTAACAGTAAGTTAGAGACATAACACTTTGCCAACTAACAGCTCTCGTTCAGACATCAAAGGGAAGAGGAAGCTACTGACCTTTGGAGGATCTTAGGATTAGAAATTACACTGAAATACGTGACCCTGCTCTGGTTGCCATTCAGTGGATATGAGAACCATCTGTACAAGACGCACTGTGCACATTTGGAAATTCTGTTGCCGTTGTATTGTGTTAGAGTATTGTGCGTGTGTGCCAAAGGAGTAATGGTTTGATGTGCCCAGGACCACAGTGGCTCAGATATGGCTCAGTTCTCTGCTTCAGAATTTACACAGTCAAATTGGCTAAGATGATGCATCATCTGAATGTAAAATTGCCACATCAACGGAACAGGTCAATCCAAACTGACCGCTCTGTCATTACTTCATTCTGCTAATTAAACAATATTTCAGCTTATTTAGTGCAAGGTGTTTAGCAGTGTTTTGCAAGGTGCCATGTGTCTAGCTTTTTGGGGTGAGTGATGTCGCTTGTGTTAAAAGTACTGCTCTATGGAACTAAATCATTTTATTTTACTTGAGGACTACTTAGTGAAAACACCTGTGTTAAGTGCACAAATTGCATCTTGTGCTGGTCTGCTTCAGAGCAATCCTGGCAGCCAGGTTTAAAACTCACAATTTTTCAGGCTACTAGCATGCTAGCTACCACTGCCCTAAATGCCATTCTCCTATTAAACATATCAGAGGAAGTGGAGTTTGATGAAATATCCGGTGTTTTCTACAGGTATGTTGCCTATTAACCCAAATCAGTCCTTACACTACCCACATACCCAGACAACAAGTAGCTGGCAGTCCTCTGATGTTTTGTTCGTATTTCACCATATGTATTATTTTATAATGTTATGTAATGTAATGTTATAAATGTTACAAAATAGCAGTGACCCGCCTGAGAACCGACGAGCAAAAACATCAGCGGTTCACCGGCTTGGCCTCTGGCGAGCTGCTGCTGGACCTGCCAGCCTCTTGCTAGTGCCAAACAAGGTGTGAATTTATAATTAAATCTGGGTTCAATAAAGCCATTTATCTCATAATTCCTTTCAATGATGAATTCTACATGCTGCAAGATTTGTAAGTAAATATTAAATATGAAATGTGCCTTTGATAGGGTAGCTGAGGATTTTCTATGAAGGGCTGTCTGTATTTTTGTTCTGATAAGGCTTTGCCCATAATAGTAAATACACTAAATCTCCAGCAATGAAAATAACTTTTGGCTTAGTTTGCATTGTATGAAATGGTCAAATTTATTAATAGAAACAAAGGTTTGTTAGGATATTATATCCCCTTGATAATTGAATCCAAATGTTTTGATATAGTTAGTTTATCCAGTACAAATGACCGCTAGCAATACAGTTGACTTGACTCAGTGTATGTAAATAAACAAGGGATCGTTGTAAACCCTGAACTTGTGCTCCGTAAATCTGGCAATGGACTCCGACATCAGCACAGTTGCTGATCATGGAGCAATTCAGGAAAACAAAGGCACACAATTTGTGTCTTTACATAAACATTTTGCTTATATAAAACTATAAACTGTCCTAACATTATCATGTATGCATACTGGCCTGCACATCAGACAGGCTCTCAAAATTCAAAACACAAAAATATGTCCTATCATAAACACCAGTGTTATGAGAGAGAAAAACACTGAGAGAAGCCTGACCAAGCCAGATCTGTTCCTCACTCCTAAAATACTTGGAGCAGGAGCAGCTGCTTTTGATAAGTGGTAACTGGATTCACTTGTTTTAATTTAATTCACTGCTGAGTAGTCTTGTTTCATAATATAGCTCAGAACATGATAATTGCCCACTCTTAACATTCAATTTCCTGTCTGACAATGAGCTCTATAGACCTAGCCTAGGCTACATGTGTTGACACGTTCTTCTAGCCTAGACCTAGCCTAAAAATGACAGGTTGGATTCCTTCATATCTGTTTAATCACAATATCAAGGTAAGTTCAGTAAAATAAATTTAGGCTACCAGAGACTATCTGCTGTAAGCATTTAAGTTATCAATAGCCTCTTATGGTTGTCTTTTAAAATTTTATAAATATGGTGCCTAGGCTGTATTTTGTGTAGGTACAGCTTAAATTGAGGAAATGCGACTATTGCCTGAATATGACTGAATGAGTGAAATAATGCTTACCAGTCACTCAGAAGAGTTGCATGGATTCAGCTATAGGCCGGTTGTCTAACATTACATCTAAAGTAGCCACCACCACCTGAGACAATCTGCTACCATCTCCAAATCAAAATTGACCGTGCATGTCATCGGCCTACAACGAGCTGGGCATCTCTCTAGAGCCAATGAACTTGCCTCATTGAAGTATGGATTCCAAAATATAAGACAAGTGCGTTGACATAATTGCCCCTTTCCATTAACACAGATTTATTCGTAGGCTACTGCAAGCATATTTGGCATTTATTCACAGCTATCCAGTATTGGTTTATAGCAATTGGCTAGCCCACTTCCTAGAGGCTGTTCTGAAAAACAACTTTAAACAGAATTATGCAACGTTAGTCTAAATGTCGGCATCACTGAGGTTTTCCAGAAGAATGGTACGCTTTCTTTTACCACACACGACTATAATGTTACCTAAGTTTCGAGAATGCAGTCTCCCTCACGTCAGATGGTGATAGACGTGATAGACACCCGGCAGTGACGACCCATCACTGCAACACCAAAACGCCAGTTAACGTTAACGTTATAGCATCCATGTGGCTCAAGGGTCGAGAAGCAAATAAATACCAGAATGTGTCGTATGAATAGCCTAATTAGCCTTCACTGTTTTAAAAGACCGATACTCCAGAGTTCAATGACGCCAAAGTTTGTTTCTAGTTCTCTGAGTTTCTACCGACCGCTGCTTGCCCCGCTACTGCAGCTGGAGCTCAGTTTGTCAGACAAAACGCATCACTCACGGAAATAGCCGACTGTAACCGACAGATGACTCGGCACGAGAACAGTTCAGTCCACAGCCGCGCAGCGTTTCACTGAACAGGTCCTTGTCTACAGACAATACCATGGTGCTTAGTCTCCACAACCTACGCACAACCTAAGTTACAGTAATGCCGACACTAACAAGCGAATGCTGTATCGATTAACTTTAACTGCATTTGGCTATGTTAATACCATGCTATGCAATACATTTTTTAAATCTAGGCTACAGACTCTCAGACAAATTGTAAAATAAACACTCACACGTAGCCTACAGGCCTACTTTTGGCATTTTCTCTGGACTAATGGCCTATGATGTAGAATAAAGTTATGGTAGCAAAGTAACCTAAAAAAGGAAAGGCTAGCCTGTGTGTGTCTGTGTGTGTTTCTTTGCACTATTACAATGAATACAAGTCATGCCTTTGCATTTAGTCTAACACAGGGGTCTCCAGCTAGCCTGGTAATAGAACCAGACCCTCGTTAGGTACAGGATAATCAAGAGGAAGTGCTAGGAGGGCATAGCTAGACTAGTCTCCAACAGGTACCAGTAGCTCTCCGCCTGCTTAAGAGTAGCTTTCCAAATGGGAAATGAGGGACAAGGGAAATAAATCTCTAGGTAAAGCCTTTAAGTCCCTATGATATCAAATTCAGACATTCTGCCCTGTCTGGTACAAAATTATTCTTTCCCAGTTCAGTGGGTTAATCAGTGATATAGTGGCTATATAAGGTAATGTTAGCAGGACATATTTTTCTTCACACAAACATTTAAATGACTGTTTGAGCTGTACTGTAGATGTGTAGTATGGTAAACAACATAATGAAAACATCTACTGCTATCAGCATACAATATTAAACAGTTCTCAGTTCAGTTCAGACCATGCTAACGTTAGTGTTAGCTAGCCAAAAGGCTGCAAATTAACATAACTGTGATGATAATGCAAGTTGCTGTCTCATGATATTAATGGGGCACAATACAGATGTGTGTATTGAGTGTATTGAGTAAGGAGACTTTTGAGGATTTGAGCCTCATACAGTTTCATGTGCCACCATTTTTAAGTGTGTTTCATTTACTTTTAGAAAAAATTAAGTTTGAAGTTGTGCTTTTACTTGTCAGTATGCCCCACCCATCAATGCTAATCTGGGGAGATCAAAACAATATTTTGGATAAATAATAATACAGCAGATATACTACAGCACCTATCATTTGACAATATACAACTAACTTATAATACATGGAAAATCTGTATGATGCATCCAGGAACCACATTAACGCATTTAGCTAGAGACTTTTATCCAAAGCAACATTTGTCAACTATCAGTTACACCAGGGCCGGTCTCCCCTCAAGCAACTTAGGGTTAAGTGCCTTGCTCAAGGGCACAACTGTGGCAGCTGGCATTTGAACTTACAATTTTCAGGCTGCTAGTATGCTAACCAGGTTCCTTAACTGCTACACCACCACCGCCCACATTAAACTTTCCTCTGTATGATTCTTTGGTAATTCCTATCTTGTAAACAAATGCATATCTACTGGTTTTCAAGAAATAGCTAAGTAAGGTAGCCTACAGCGATAACTTGAAGAACCATTTAAATTCAGAATTGTATTTCTTTTTATCAAGGCTTTGTACCTGTCATTAAAAGACAACCATTTTACCCACATGGACCACAATAGCTCACCTAGGAAACATTAACATCACTATTTTGTATATCTATTATTACAGTTGAGCCTAGGCAATGTAACCTTTATGTTTTGTTGACATGGTGTATACTGTGGAAGTGGTATATATATAGTTATTATCTTCCATAAAGAGATGACGACTCATGTCTCTTTTATGTAAATCATTTCACCTCATCTAGAAGACACTTCATTCGAAGAAGAAAACATTTTTTAAGAGAGGCCAACCTGGCCTACAAAGAAACAGTCTATGAATGCATTTCATCTTTATGTCTGTCGTTCTAGGGAGCCTTAAATAGTTTGATTACAGGCCTAACAATGACCATGCTTACATGCACTTAAGTATACTGAATATGATCGGGATATTAAGTATCTCGGCTTTGCATTTCCGCATATAAACACCTTTTCCCGAATTCAGTATCCCGAATAAGCCCTTATCCCGGTTTCTGAGAATACATACTCTCAATGTTAGCTTGAATGCATATCCCAGAAAGTTGTGAAAATGGCACCTGTTATATATCTCATCTTTTTAAGTAAAGCATGTGAAGAATGAATCTATGTTATAGGGTGTTATTCCTTTCATAAAGTTAAGAATGTGCCTTTTTGGTTAAAGTTGTCATAGTTTTGGTGTGAAATGAGTGAGTTTGTCACCCAGAGAGCAAGTGGGTGGATAAGTAACAGGGGTGGTCTAGGTAGACTCCATTTCTCTTTAAAACACTGCCGCACACAACACCTCTACATTTAATGCTTGAGCTCTGCTATTCTGAATTAGGTCATTGAAACTGTACTATATTCATGATTGCATCAGACTATCAGACAGAAAACACTTGACAGGTATGGAACCAAAAATCACGGCATAGTGACATCATCACATAGCTCAAATGAGTAAGAGCTTTTAGGCCAGAAAGTAAGTCAAGAAAAACATGCAACGGGTGACCTTATCCCTCGGTAATTTACCACAGTTCAGGTCGTGTTTTTGTTTTTTTTTTGTTTTTTCTAAAAATAAGACTGAGACGGCCCGAAATAGACATACTATTTCTGTCCAATGTTTCTGTTGGACACATCTCGCGCACTCTCCTTTGGTGAGCATGCAAGCTGAGCAAGTGTTTTGTTTTTCATTCCTTTCCTTTGAACAACAGGCCCTGCGCAGGTCTCTGCATTCCCATTGAAATCATCATAAACTGGTCAGATCCGAGAAACTCACGACCAGCCTGCCGTCAACTTTACATTAATGTTACTCTGGTCCTCTGAGGCATTGTACAGACTAAGACTCTGTTGACAGTAGGGGCCAGTGTTGCTCTGACAGATGAAGAACTAAAGATGCTGCCTTCAGCCTGTATCTCACAGCAATCAAAAGCCAGTCTGTTTGTTCCCCAAAGGCTTTGGTTTCTGACCGGCTCCATCTGAGTTTTGATGTTGCCTCTGACTCGTGCCAGCAGACTCCTGCAGCAGAGGCCAAGCCATAGCTGCTAACTGCAGTCTTCAAGTCAAATTAGGCTGTTGCTTGTTAACAGACTCGCACAGTGGTGCTAAAACAGATGATGCCCAGGAGAGTAGACCTCAGACCAAAGACAACATTAGCATAAGAAAACCACAGACATTTTCTAATGCAGCTTGCAACAGATATTAGCAAAGTTGTACTCATCTTGTAGTAATTTCATGCATCAGTCAGAATGTTTTTCTTCTGTAATTTTATGTGTGTCTTGTTATTTTGTATCAAGCAGCCTAGATCATAAAAATACTTTATAGTGTGTGCACAAGAGGCCAGCCTCAGAGAACTGACCATGATATTGAGTGGCCGTCACTGCATGATGGATCTAACATGTTGAATCAGCCACAAATGAGCCAGCAGAGGTCTGCCGATGTTGCTTCGCATACCTCTCAAATTTGAACCGCAGACACTCATTGACAGGCCTGACACTATCCGACCGTCACTATAAAACTATTTCAATCATCAGGTCATAAGTAACACTGTAAGATGATGTTAGGTTGTTTGTGTGAGGTTGTTTGCATGAATTTAAAGGTCCCTTACATACTCACTTCTTTTGTCTGTAGGTACGAGTGAAGAACCTTCAAAATGTGAAGAATACTGTGGACTTTCTGCTGTTCTGCAGTGCAGAAAAATGTTCAAACCACACCTGTTACCACTCAGCATTGCAGTGTCTAGACCTGGCTGTGCGCCCATGGGAGACTTTATCAAGCTCACCGGAGTGGCGGCAGCGGCTTGCAGACTAACGGGAGGTGTCCAGACAGCGTAGCCCCAAAGAGCGAAAGTAGCCCTGTGACATCTCATTACACACAAGCTAGACAAACGCCTAAGTCGCCCGTCATTCATTGGTGAGGCATGTTTTTCTTTTGACACACCACTTTAGGCTTCTTTTTTTTTTTTGTTTAACCATACTGTCTCAGAGGAACACTAGTCTACACCTCAGAGGTGTCTACAGACACATTTTTTTACATTCACAGCCACATTCACATGCTGCTTTTTTACTCTTTCTTGGAACACCTTTAAATTAACACAAAGAATAAGCATTTTTGTACATCAGTGTACTGCATGTACAGAACTCTCTTAACACAGTGTCGTCAGTAACATCAGTTAATTGAAATCATTAAGAGAATAATATTCCTGATATATGGAATAATACATATGCTTTAAGAATGAACTGAGATCATTTTTTGTCTGTCTAAAAATAAATCTTCATTTTTCTTTCAGTGGCCCATGAACAAACTGAAATTTTCCACTTGCACATTGCCCATCAGTATCCATTTAACCCAGTTTTCATTACTTTGTGGTGGTGTGAGCGTAATAAAGATATTTGCACCTCTCTCTCTCCTTCTCTCGCTCTCTTTACTTATGCACTCTCTCTTTCACTCTCTCTCCAGCCGAGTGAAACTGAGAGATTGTTTGAATTGAAACATGACCCTTCAACACCTAGCACACCTTTGCCGTGAAGTGCTGCAAGTCACTACTGGATTATTTAGTCTATCATATGAGAAATATTGACCTGAAACCCCATCACTCTTATGAAAAATATTACTGGACCGGGGGCCAACAAAAGTGCAAATGAAAGGAAAACTGTGAATGCAGAGTCAATCAAGCTCATGAAAAATACTTTGGAAGACACTGTATATTAATATAAAATTCCCTGTCTCTAATGCCATGGGTTTGACTACTTGCTAAGCCAAAGTTTGAAGAGGGTGTAGTGTAGAGTAATTATGAGGCCACAGTTTTTAAAGGTCATGAATGAAAAAAGGAAGAAGATATCTCATACAGTATATGTCACATATAACTCCATATACATATATATATATATAATATATATATATAACTCCAACTACATATTGTTAGGAATCAGTCATGCGAAACACCACAATGACGTCACTCCCCCTTCTGTGAGGTCAAAGCACAGTGGTCATATGTTTACATACATCTCATCCCACGCAGATGAACATAAGTCTAAATTCACAGCATGAGAATGGAGAGCAGGAGACTGAGGAAACGCAATGGAGGGCTCCCTTTGTTCCTTCTGCAGGACCAGCTGCCCTATGTGGTAATCATTTTTAGAAGGCACAGTGTAAGTACCTCCAAAAACACTTGAAAGAAGCCAATAATAAAAAGCAGATTGAGTCCCATTAGCACGTACTACGAGCACACACACACACACAAAAGATAGGCCTGCACAAAGGTAGAAGAAGTAATAGATTTATCTAGATGCACTCACACAGAAAGACAGACGCGCACACACGCACTCACACACATGGACTGACACAATCATACCCTCACGTGCCCAGATGCATTGTGGGGGGAGAAGTAATGGTGTGTTGTGATGAGCAAGTGAGTGCAGTGCGCCTGACAAAAGCTGAGCCACTTGCCAAGCTACATAAAAGAGAGATTTTTGCGGGGCTCTTGAAGTGAATTTCCACCATTTGCTTTTAATTAGGCCCGGCTCCTGGGATCAGCCTCGGAGATACGTTCCTTCTGAACATTTCAACTTCTATAAACAACCAATCTTCTCTTTACTACGCTGACGGATCTCAGGCACTGGACAGCACAGCGCTGCCAAGACGTACACATTTGCCGTGCTCAGTGTTTGGCTAATAAACCTATTAACAACATTCATTTATAACACACCCCAAAAGTGTGTCCAAAGTCCATCTGTCTACATGGCATACAGACCTGGGCAGCATGTAGTGTGTCTTGCTGTAGTTCCTAGGGTATCCACAGCAATACAAGTCAGTCATTTCTTTCATAGCTTGAGGCAAAGATAGACAGAGTCTTTCCTTCAGTCCAGACCCTTCTCTATCTAGCTGTCTTTTACACAGTCTGTCTCTCTCAATCACTCTGCTTCTCTGTCTCCTTATTGCATGCCTCTTGTCTCCTCTCCTCTTCAATGTCTGACTCTTCTAATCTAAAGCAAAACTTTCATCAGTCAGTGAGCTAAACACATTATGATCTTGCTGGACCATGTGAACACCCATATCTCAGTAATTGTAATTAATTATTAAAACAATGACTGTGAGTCATGAAAACTTTGCCAAACTCTTAAATAAAAAAGACACGCTGTCCTTTTCTTATCAGTACCAAGTAATGTCATGTTGGCAACTTAATTTTAAAAGTATACACAAATTCACAGACAACCTCTCTCCTCTCTATCTCTTTTTTTTTAAACCCAGACAGCGCAGTAGATTTATTGTCCAGTTGTGCTGAACATCCCTATTCAGTCTGTAAATCTTTAGGGCAAAAACCTCATCGCCGTGGAGGAGTAGAACAGACTTGAAGAAGTACTCACTGCATCGTCTCTTAATGGAGCTGTGATGAAGTGGACGGATGGTATGGTTCCCTTTCGCGCTTCGTCAAACCCCAGCCTTCGGGCGTGCTGATAGAGAGAAGTGAGTCAGCGAGGAGTCAGGGAAACGTCTCTCGTCTCCCCTCCCTGCCGGCAGACAAGAGCCTCAGTGCCACAGAGCACTCTGTCCCACCGTTGTTAAACAAGTGGGTCATAGCCGCCGGGGCTTATCTCGGCCTGGTTATTTATTGGGTGGAGTGAGGTTGTGTTGTTGTCCCATTGGTATTTATTTCATTTTTATTTGAGGTTTCTGACAGGTAATTAGTTCTTAGGGACTCGTGGGAGATTGGTGACTGAAGCTTAAGTGAGTGAGAGTGGTTTGATTGTCAAATGAGGTACTTCCTGTGACTTGGTACATCATGCCAGTGGACACACCAAGATCGAAAGTTCACTCGCCAGTTGGTGCAGGTACCAACTACAATGAGAACACAGTCCTTTTTGTAAAGGGTCTGTCCTGGCGTAAACTTTGAGAATGCACTTAACAATTTAATTTCTCTGCACTATTGCACTTTCAACTTAAAATGGTGCAGTTTCTATGTTAGCAATATGCACTCCTTGTTCGTTCTTTCATTGTCTTGTAGCTTGAATGTTATCCTCTTTTGTAAGTCGTAAGTCGGTTTGGATAAAAGCGTCTGCTAAATGCCTAAATGTAAATGTAAATGTCTGTATGTTATAATCACATTAAAATGCAAACATTTCTGACCATTTTGTTTTGACAGAGAGAGAAACAAGAAATATGCTCGAGATTGTCAGAATTGACAAATGATATACTGTATATGGTGAATTTGTGAATTACACAGTTAAGTTGTACAGTATGTATGAAACTATCATATTGGCATGGAGGAGCTGCAGTGCTGTATAGGATTACTCAGCCGCACTCCATCAGCAAGTAAGGTCTCCAAGTCATCTAAGGACTTGGAGTCCACCGTCACACGACATCTTAGCAAACCAACGAACATGTAAACAAAGATCAAGGGGTGACTGCTACAACACTTATTGGCTGGGATGGACCATTACCATTTGAATACCTTTGAGTATCATGTAATGCCTCAAGGTTTTTAGGGTGCACCACTTTGCTGCTCCCACTAGGAAACTATAGTACAAACAAATTACAGCCAGGTGTCTTTTTCATATCAGAAGTGTATGTGCAGAAGTAATGTGCATCAGAAGTAATGTGCATGAAATTCAACACCACAGTACTTAGTCTTTATTTCACATTTGGTTACACAAGGATTAATGTTTCAGTTAATTTTTTTGTTTCATGTATGTTGTTCTCACGTTTATTTTAAAAATGTGGATAGTGAGATTTTTAATAAGAATACCTGACATCATAAATTGTAAAATAATACTAGTCGTGTTTAATTGATTTCCCTGAGTATTAATATTAAATCTCATTTGGATAACAATGATTGATGTCTGAACTGTTTGGAATGACATAATGTGGTAACGTTATTCAAATACGTGGACTTGGCCCGTGACTAATGCTGAGCACTTTGTTAGTTCTATCTGAGTTTATTTCATTCACTGAATGTTCTTGAAACAAAGCTGGCAAATATATCCTGCCTTATTCGCCTTCTTTTTCTCTTGACTGGCAAATGACTGCATTGTGCTTTAGTCTTTCTTTCAGTTGTTTTGGTGCCTTAACATGTTGTTTTTGCTCTCTAGACTCTTTATTTGCCACAGTACAAAAGGCCTGCAGCATTAACCGTCATCCTAGCTGAGGGGTTAGCTGACAGGTGATCTATAGTGTCATGTGCACTACAGCTATGATAATGGGCAAAATGTTTCTCCATATGACTGGCTTCAAACAGTATCCATGCTGCACTAGACATTTATTTTCTTGTTATGTCTTTAAAGTCATAACAACAATGGTGACAAAGATTGAGCAAGCCATTGTTCCTTTCACCTTATTCTAAACGACCTGTGTTTAGGAACAGGTCCACTGCAGTTTCCAGTTGTTAATCAAAGAAAAAGCCCCAACAATCTAAATACAGAGAGCGAGAAGGAACATGACGCAAGTTTTTTTTTTCATTTGAACAGTGCTGCTTTCGATCAATAGAACAAACATTAATAGGAACACACACTCACCTTTTACATCTTCATTTCTTGAGACATTCAGAGAGTGATGGATGGCAGCCACCCCTTGCCAAAGTGAAATGAAGAGCATGGCCATTCATAGACTATTACCCTGTTATGCCTCTAAATATAGACTGTGTAAATAGCTGCATGCGAATATAATCAAATGAGAGCCTTGCCATTCCGTTCATCAAGTACCTGAACATCAACAACTACTGTATTTTTTCATTTGTTTCCACAAACATTAGGATGTGTTTTTTCCTGGACTGAGGTGAAGTTAGTACTCAACCACGTATAATAATAGAAACTGACAGTAACACATACATGTCTGTGTGTGTAGTAACATTTAGTTTAATTCTACTTCAAAAAACAACATAATGTTTGATGAACAAGAGATTGTTTGTTTCGTTTGCAGTGGCATCATGTAGAGTTTCACCGGATGTCAATTTGAGAATTTACCTCTTTCTGTGTCCTCTGCTTCTTCAGACAAACTTCTTTTATTTTCAAATGTTTTTTGTTCCTGTTATCCTGTAGACAACATATATTTCATCAATGCCATAGTCATTAGTGGGCCTGTTTATAATCAACAAAACACCAAGTTATGGATCAGGACGTGACTAAAAAATATGTAGTCTGTAGGCTGTTTGAACCACAGACTGCTCTTAAGACTTAGGACACAGGGTCCCCAAGGACACGGGTTGCCTAACTCACAGAGAAGTCCCCCACTCCGCAGCATACTTTCAGAAACCTTGATTGCAACTCATGTTGAATGATGTTTAAATCAGTTTGGTGCTTTGTTTTAAGAAGTGTATTTTTGGTCCAGTTTGTTATTCACAGGAAGTCAGGGTCTATTTTGACACTGACCGCCTCAGTCCTGGCCTCAGCATCCATGCACAGTAGAAAACCAGAGGACATAGTCATGGTGTGAATCACTTTTCTTTGGTATCTTATGCATGCCGTATTTTCCGGAAACAATCTGATTCCATGTACTATTATCACATATAGTGACTAATGAAATAGAAAGACCTTAGCCAGTTTCAGAATGCTTGATTACGGCATCGCTGTCTAAATTTAGAAAGCATTTGCTATCCCGTGGGCTATATTTGGATCCCCCAGCCAGCCATGATGTCAGGTTTTTTACAGTTTTGACTGAGTACCGAGCACCGAGCTCCATGTCATCCAATACTAACACAGACTTTGGGGGGCTATGCTCACCCCAGCATGAGGTGTAAGGGCAAAATAAGCAGGATTATTCATCGTAAGGTATGCTACGCTGCGCATGTCTGGAAGTGTGCAGCTCCAATATGTTTTCAGGCAAGCCAGTGAGGAAGTCTGCATTACCTCACCATGTCAAGGTATACGGTGCTGTAATATTGAGAATCAAATTCTAAATCAATCTGACTTTTTCCCTAACGCCTCAGGCACTCTGAATGTTTATTACACTACTTCATCAGCTTTCGTGTCCCCTCCAATAATAGACACAGGCATAACAAAAAATAATGCATTGTGGAAATGTTTTAATACCTTCTAATAGCCATATAACCACTTACACTTTGCACTGTGTGTGTAAAGGGAACTTTTTTAACTTGTCAACAGTGTAGTGTAGGCCCTCCAGTCATTGTGCCCCTTAGGAGAAGAAATTTGATAAACATTTCATTTCTGATGTCATGGTAATTTAGTGTACCCATAAGACCTTAGCCTGGGACTATTTTTCAGCCCAACCTTGACTTCAGCTGTTCTGTCCCCTGTGGGTGGTCTGTGGTTGATTTCGCTTGAACACGGGGACTGTTTTGCATTTTCTCACAGACAGATACCGAGTTGTTAGGAAAGTGAGCATGATCTAACGCCTCATATTTGCATCCATGCTGATAGTAACATTCTCCTCTTCACAAAAGTAGTGACAGGACTGTTCGAGTGCATTTGCCGAGTGTAGTGAGTGCTTTGACATCTGCGGTGAGTCATTTCGATCTGTCAGAAAAACTTCTGTCATCCCCATTGGTACTTGCATATTCCCCCTGCTCTTTTAAAACGTCTCAGCCTGGACCAGTCTGACAGGACCGTACAACTTTATTAAACTCTGTGGGGAAACAGAGTGGATCAGCAGAACTTCAGATTAAGGAGATGAGACTTATTGAAAGGCCTGTGGTTATATATTATTGCGGATATTATGTTCAGGCTTCTATGGAGCGCCGCTGCATCTCAGGCCTCTCTCCCGAACACACCATCATGGCTATGCTGCTCCAAGGCTTATTAACTACATACAGATGTCGAGATGCCATGTTTCGCAACTGATGGACAGGGCCTTTCATAGCAAGCCAACGTCACAGGTCCCCTTGGTATTAGCACGATAAATATCACAGAAACGCTAAGCTACAAGAGAACTCCGACTGGCCTAAATTACCAGTGCTTGTTTTTCAATGTCTGCTTCAAACCTCTGACTCCATTCAAATCAAAGACAGTTTGGTTGCTCGCACCCTTAAGGGACAAGCAATTGAAACCAAATGTGTGATGACCCCTAAATCTAAATTACATTAGGGTTCCACTGAATTCCCCCTACCCCTCTCCCAAAAAACCACCTTGTTCAATATTGTTGTCCTGAAATGGAGGTAAGTGTTGGCCAGTGCCAGGGTCTGAAACTTTGAGGGGTTTTGACTGTGAATTCATATCACAGAGAGGAAAGTCATTCAAGGCCTTCCACTCAGAAGATCAGTGGAAATGGTTACTGGGACTAGAAACAAGATACAGAATTATTGGAACCATATATTAGTCCTGAAATATAAACTGTATCTGCCAAGAGGAACTTTGGCAGTCTGTTGTTACCAATAATGCTCTTAGAGACTATCAAACATCAATAGCTATCAAACATCAACAGCAGAGCAATATGTAAAGTCAAAGGCTCAAAATAGGCAGTGGTGCATTTTCATACAGCACCTGTGCCATAAACGGTGACAATGGTACCCCCCACAGGGATCTGGGTTGAGTCTAACCTGAAGTCATTTTTCCATTCCACCCCATCTCTCTCTCACTCACTTCCTCTCTGTCTTCACTATCCTCTTAAAATAAAGGCAATAAGCCAAACAAATAGGAATAAAAATGTGTTTTGCATATACTGTGATAGGTAGTACTTGATGTACCCACTTGGCACTGGGTTTTTTTCCCCTAGCTTCTGTGATTGCACACATATTAGGAGCAAGGTCTCTTATGAGGATCATGAATTAGTGTCAGCCGCACACTGAAACTTGGTAAGGTCATAAGATTTTTACAGCATGTAGTTTGAGGCTTTTCATTTGTCTCTGAAATAAAGATGGAGATTTTAATTTAACACCATGCAGAAAATCATGACAGGTATATTTTGAATAATCAGTTCCCCATTATGCTGCAAGAAAAGCCTTTACCCAACTTTATAAGTTATGATAGAGCAAATTTATGGTCATAACGTTCAACTTTGTATACGTGTATTTAAAGGTTCATGACACACAGTGACAAATAAAATAGACATTTTTCTTTTTGCTTTCTGCATGGTGTCTAAACAGCATGTAGCAGTGACTTTAATATGTCACAGGAATATGAAGCATACTCCTCTGCAGCCAACATAAACAGAGCACTGTTGTGTTAAATCTGCTCTGACATCTTTAGACTGACTGGGGATGCTGTCTGATGCTGTCTGGGATCTTAACTACTGTGGCTTTTTTGTGTGCTCACAAAAAGATAATAGCGGACAAAAATTGATTGCATTCCAGCAACATGCAGCTAGAAGATCCACTCACGCCGCCAAGTTGTCGACCTTTGAGGCTTTCCCACATGAGAGAACAGGGGGGATCGCGTTTACATTCCTCTCAATCCTCTTTTAAGTTGTCGCTGTGGGAATAATGCACATTGTCTCATAGCTAAACATAGTAAATTTTCTTCTGCCAGAGGATTCCAGTTGCACTAAAATACATTGGTCAAGCAGTGGTAAATGCAATATCATACTTTATCAGTAATGCTGTTTCACATTTGGTGTGATTTTAAACAAGCCCAGCTGGATGTGATGAGGCACTTAATGATATACAATGCACGCAATGTAAATTAAAACAGTGAGATACTTAAATCAGTGTGAATTGTGTGGACATTCTGTCTTTTTAGAATACAAAGAATATTATTGTAATGGCTTATCTATGAACCCTAATCATACCCACTGTTTCTTTGACACCCTATATGCCCATGTCACCCTTTTATGCAACCGTAACAAATACTATACTTAGAGATTGAAGAAATCCTACAGATTGGAAGATCTTGTGTGGTGACTCATCGAGCATGAGAACTAGAAAATATACTAGAAAATATTCATGCATGAAGATGCCAACAGACAAATCAGTATCAGGGCACTGGGTCAAATGTCACAGCAGGAGTCAAGAAACCAAAGTACTCAAATAAAACTTTTCTACTCTTAATATTTCTCCTCAGCTGCAGTCCCCAGGGAGAAAATGCCTTTCCTGACACATGCTCTGAGAGAGTGGGAGAGAGTGAGAGAGAGAGAGAGAGAGAGACTGACAGAGAGGGGCTCAGGAAATGATCAATCACCATGCATAAACTGTAAACAGGCAAATGACACACGACAATGTAAAATGGAAAATTTAAATAAACACCAGTGTGTCTGTTTGGGAGGCACTACTGGTGTGCTGTCTTCCCTGGAACAGGGCATTGGAGTAATCATTAAGAGCAGTAATTCAGCGCCAGGGTTTTAAAATAAACACAATACCCCAGCAGGCATATACACACAGCCCCAAATTTACTTTATCCAGATTACTGCGGACCAGAAAAAAAATCACTGAACGTAAAGAACAAGTTCTCGTCTGAAATGGCAAAATGTCCCTGAGATATTTTACCATGGGAATCGTGAAATTCCTTGTAAATAACATATGTATGACATATGTTCCACATAGTTGTACAGACAGCAGTACATAAATATGGCATTAGCGTGCAGTGTACATTCATGCAGTCAAATTTATGTAACAGAAAATATCCTATGTGGACAGTATGTAGATGGAGTGATGGCCCATGTAAGGGATGTGCCTTTGTCAATACCACTCAGTTCACATGTTATTCACATATGCAACATGAATAGAAAAGGTTTTGTACTGTTTAGTGAAAGTTATGAAGAGATGTTAACCAGTAAGAACAAAGATGGGATCCAGTAGTGTAGTGGTTTTGTGCTCTGAAAAGCAAAGCTTCCTTATTAATAAGCCCATCACGTGCTCTCTTGAAAAAAACTTGTACCAGCTCTGATTACCCATCTGTCTGTAAAAGAGCAATTGATGAGTGGTGATGGCTTTGAATGTGTTTGAGCAGACCTCCTCATTTTCACATTGCCTCTCAGAGCTCTTTTTTGCTTGGAGTCTCGAAAATGTGGCTCTCAAACATCAGGGCTCCCAAGCCTTGTGTACCGTCCAAGTTTGAAAAATCTTTGTTATAAATCCAAAATTGATTTATAAAATCCGAACATTGGGTCCAGGTCCAGGAACATTCTCCGTGATGACCTCATGTGCGAATTCCACACTTTAATTGGTCCTTAATTGAGCCTGATTACATGGCTATTAAGGGGAGTTCAAGAAAAGGGATGAAGGAAAAAAAAGAAATGAAACAACAAACCTTATGGCCACTCTGTCCCCCCATCCCCCACCCCTTGAGTTAGTTTGGTAATGCAGCTGTCAATGACGTTTATACATCACAGCTAGGTGTTGCAGCAGGTTGGAGTCTACCACACCATTTAGTCATAGCAAATCCTGGCCAACGATGAAAGTCCAGTCAAACTCAGTGAAACATAACATTCCCATTGCTGTGCTAGACAAATGAAAACATTTCTCATTTTGATATTAAACAGTAAACATAATATTGTATTTTCAGCGGCCTGTGTTATACAGTGCATTTTCACGCGTCTTTGAAAGCATGCCTTTGCTTTTTTTCCTTTAGTCTCAAACAATGGTATATTTCACAAATTTCAGCGGGATGACATTAAAATATTACCTGGGAGAAACTGTGCTCTGTTTTGTGTCATGCAGGATGACAGTGTGTCCTCACTGATCCAATTTGAAATGACCACATAATCAGTTATCATGGCCTTTGTTGAGGGAAAATGTATGTATCTCTCCGAGCACAGCATTTGCACGTGACTTGTGTGTGTGTGTGAGTGAGAGAGAGAGAGAGCAAGTGTATGAGAGAGATTACTTTTTGAACATTACTGGACTTACAGGAGCAATTTAGTCAGACACCACAGAGATCTTGAAAATGTTCTGTATGTGAAATGGTATAAAACAATGAATGTAACTGGTCCATGAAGGTGGTGTAGTCAACATTGCCGACAGAAGTGTTTAAAAAATGGATTCTCCTGAATGCCAACAAGTTGTAAAACATTTCCTTAGCTGGCTTTGGGGTATGCTGGCAATGTGCTCTCACAGGCAGGGCTCTGTTGTAGCACTTTCATCATTCCTGCTTTGACATAACACTCTGGGAATTTCAAATCAGATTCTGCTTCAGCCCCCCATCTAACTTACCCCCACCTTCAGTTAAACCAAGCAAGGCCTAGAGGGTGAGTGTGTGCTTGGGAGTATGTAGGTGCGTGTATTCCTATACGTTCATGCATTCCTTTGTGCACTTTGTGGGTGTACGTGTGTGTGTGAACATTCTATATTACATCATGTCTGAAGTCAAACTAAGTTAATGTGGAGTAGTGCCCTGAAAGTGAATGACCCAAGCGGTTTTGTGACTTCATGCGGTTAGGCTGGCTCAACTTAAAACATGTCTGATCTTAAGAAAACAACTGGGATTGAAATTATCCACTGTTCTCAATTATACCTCAGCAGAGTGGTCTTTCCACTCACTTATGTCTTGGTCCATACTTGAAGACTATTGTTTGTAAAGGCTTCCCTACCATAGCTCCCTGTTGTGTTAATTGATTTGAACACAAAGGAGACACACGGTCACGGTCACACAGACACGCCAAGAACGTCGGAAAGAATCACACGGGCCTCTGATAACCAAAGGCCTCTGGAAGTGTAAAAAAGCAGAGGCGGGGTGGGGAGGGGAGTAATGTCCATTAGATCACCTAACGTGTGAAACAAATCTGTTATTTATGTCATATGCAGCGTCCCCAGACGGCCATTACTAACCTAATATCCTGTTTCAGAGTGAGCCCTGCTTGAGCCGTGCTGGTCTTGGCCAATCACCAAAGCGTGAAAATATGAAAATTGTCCAGTCATAGCCGCGAGCACTGGAAACCACAAATGGTCCTAGGCCCTTCATGTGTTTTGAGAAGGGTCCACGAACAAGCCCCCTGACAAAATGAGGCACTTTTTTCCCCTGCTCACTCTCTCTCCTGGTCCCTGGCGCTGCTTGCCATGTGACATATTTCAGTGACCACAATGACCTGCAATTAGGGCCATGCGAAGGCACAGATAAACAACATGCACTTCCTCCAGCCATTTTATCAGCCATTTTCATGCTCACGGGCCCAAGCAGACTAACCCCCCTCGCCCACTGAAACCCACCACATCCCACATCCCACCCCATGTCCCTCCCATCCCAGCTCACCCGCCCCTCTTGACTGGCTAAACATGTCAAGTCCCTCCCAGAGGCCGGGCCAGAAATAGAAGCTGACATGTTGCTTTGTGGCCCATGGAAACAAAAGCCACGAGGACAGGCCTCGTTCACAGTGGTTGGTGCCCAGCTTGAGCCGAGCTTCCTCACACCTTAGAGCTAAAGAGGAGCTGGTGTGTTGTGGCTAGCCCCTCTTTCTCATGTGTTAATCTGAGAGTGTAGCCGTCTGTGTGTGTTTGTGTGTGTGTGCATGCATTGTTAGGGGCTTTTGTTGATTTCTTTTATGATTATTTACAAATTAATTGTTGCTTTGAGTCCAGAGGTTTTAGCATTTGCACTTCAACATTAGACAAACTGCTGAAAGATTCATCCAAGAGGTATTTAAAAAGCAGAGAGCATGCTGAGTGATAGACTTTAATATGCCTGCCCTCTTTTTTCTTTCTCAACCCATATACCCTTCCACTGGCCAGGCAAAAACAATCACATACGATTTAATGGTCTTTTTTTATTAATGCAGCCATTGAAAACATGTGTGTTAAATGCTAATAAAGCCTCTTGAGGTAACAGAGCTGAAGTGAATCAAGCTTATAATGATTTAGTAAAGCAGGAAACAGGTATCAGTCATGACCAGGAGAGTTGTTAGTTTTAGGTGCCATTGGTGAAAACTACAACAACTTGAGCCCTTGGGAGGAACAATCAGTTGTCATCTCCATACATAGAAAACTGAGAAAGGCCTTTCAATGCAAATGAGTCTGCCTTGTACTCTGTCTTTAACCACTGTTCTCACAGATACTCCCTGTAACCTGGAGAGACAGGCCATTCACATCAAATGCCAACCATTTGAATGCTGACAAGAGACGTGTTACCGCAATGTGTGTTAATGTTGTGCTAGCGCCCTCCTTTGGCTAAAAATGGTACATCACCAAGTTACTGTAAACAATATTGTTGTACCATGTAAGTACCCTTCATGTTAGTGTCTCTGTGTTCTAACATATGACAGGTGGACCTGTTGTGTTATACACTCGTCAGTTTTTCTTTTAAGATAGGATTTGCATGTTGAAATGCAACAGCAGATGAAATAACAGATGAACAGAGACAAAGTACTTCCAAATGGCGAACACAGAAACAAATCTGGTTTGTGTTCTGTGAGGCTGTTCTAATGAATATGTATGACTGGTCATAATCTGGAACATGACAGATTTTGATAAAGTGATGAAACGAGCAACTGACAGGACGAGGAGAGACACGCGCCCCAAAGAATCAGTTCAAACACACGCAATTGGTTTCAAGAGAAGTTATCCCTAATTCAAAACAAATATAGTATTCATATTTAATTCATGAGGCCTATTTAACATCTGCTTGTGTTTGCTGAGAAACTCTGCATGCAGAGAAAAAGGCGGAGGGGTGCGGTAGGGCTGTAGGGACAATTATTTATTTTTGGGAACAGAAACATTATGAATAGGCTTCTTTGAAGCTGAACTTTTTAAAAGGTAAATGGACCATGACAAGTAGAAGCAATGAAAAGGGGCAAAGGCAGGATGTGTCTCTCTTCCGAGCCCTCTTCAACCTATATTTAGTTGGCAATGTGGATGTAGTTATGCTACACACCTCTGTTTCCTCATTAAAACATTACAGCACATCTGAAAGCAATGATTGAAAAGGAAACAGAGAGAAGACCACCAAAATGTTGTATATCACTGATAGTAAATGGAAGAATGTTAATGCCCTCATAAATACTTTACACCATTCGTGATATTTTACGAGTCAACATGAGTGGCCTGTCTATCACCACAACCATGCACACCACTCTCATCATCCAACTAATTATGAGAGCAATTTGTTTTCGTGCGCGGCCATTTCTCTGTTAACATCTTGCCATCTCTCTCTTCCTCTCTTGTAATTTCTACAGAAAGTATGAATGTACGCTACAAGGCAAAACAGAGGAGCAGATGTTTGGAACCACTTTAGGTGGTTTTGAGGGCTGCAGCTGCCTTCTGGAACTGAAGACGCCTAAAGACCAGAGCTGGCAGGTTGGTTGGTTCCAGTTGTTTTGATAGCTGTGTGGTCCGGAGGAATGCAACACCAAGTTGATCAGTTTATGTTGTCCCAAGTATCAGTGCAGCATTACACTTTATGTGAAGGGGGAGGAGAGGTGTGTGTGGGAGGGGTGCTGAGGTTAGAACACTGCTTTTTTCATTTCAACTCTGCCACATGAGGGTGGGGCACTTCAGAGAAAGGCTTTTCATTTTTTATTCTTCAATATACTCTCTCTTTTCTGAGTACAGGGCCTAAGTCTGAATGTTAATCATTTTAGCCCAAAAAGCCTTTATGCCAAAGTCTTTATGCATTTTAAAACTTTGTAGTCCAAGTCTGACTTACAGTCATAGTCATAGATGGCTGTGACTCACTCATGTTTCCATTGTGGGTCTTCCAAATATTTCACACATTTGACCATCAAGGCCCTTTGGATAGCCACCCTGGATGCAGTTACCAACAGCATGCTCCTATCACTATCGGCTAGTATCTTTGATTCTGAAATGGAAAGAATGGTCCGTTTGTTGCTTTTGGTCTGTCATGTTAATCTTCAAAGGGGAGAAGGATTTAGGCTTCCTTGGTTGTAGGACTCTCTCTCTCGCCCGCTGGCCTGTTGCCACTGGCCCAGGGTCACTTTTCCCTTTGAATCAGAACAAAAGGGGACAAGGCAAATATTGTGTGTTGTTATGCCACAGATAATACAGATTTTTTTTTCCTGAGTCTTCATTGCCATGATTTATAGGCAAACATGAGGGTTTTTCCCACTATCATGTGTTTTGCTTTTTGAGGACTATCTGAAGCAACTGAGATTTTAATGTTTAGTCTATAAAATTATAAATCAAGTACAGTCTAAATAGTCTTTGATGTCATTTTCCTTTCTAATCAAAATTGACACGAGCTATATCATGGACCCGACGATGAAGATGTCGAAGGATCCTCACATTTAAACTATAGGCCTAGGCGCCACCTCATGGACAGAAGTAAAAATAACAGACACCTGAACACACAATGTATTTATTATCTTGTCGTTGGCCACATTCTAAACGTAATTTTAACAAGTAGTTTAAAACCCTCCTATGTCAGTTTTCAAACTTGTTAAAACCATATAATTATAAACCATGGATTTATCACATCGTTTCTGTGTTACTGTGCACAAGGCCTGAAGTAATTATTCAAAATAACCCTGTATAGATGTAAAACTGTCCGGGGTTGAGCAATGTGTGGGGGATGAAACTTTGAGTTTAGACACAAAGGATCTTGCGATTGTGTCCCCGGAGCAACCACGGGACCATTAATGCAAACAGTGTTACTATGGTGCCAAGGGAGCAATCAGTGAACTCTCACTCACTCCCACGCCTGGATAGAGCCGATACTTTTTTACAGTCATGGACGACGACGACGTTCCGGAGGCTGATAAAAGATACGATTTCATAGAGGACTACGTGTTAAAAACGTTAAAGCTCAAAGGCGACCGTTGGCAAAAATGCGTGTCAGTAGAAGAGCAGAAAAATGTAATACAGGACTTCTTGGACAAATCGGAAACCAATACACTTGTCGTTTCCTTGAACGCAGCTGGGCAGTTGGTGCCAAGCGTAGGCTTCCCTGCAACTGCTAAAAACAAAGCGGTTTACTTTGTGAAACGGAGCAAAAGTGCTCTAACAGTTGACACAATGAAGAGCAATTTATTCTACGGGGATTTGTCTTACGTTCCACTTGAGCAATTCTCTGCGCTGGTTGAAGAAGTAAGTTAACAATCTCATTGAATACATAAATTACGCGGCCTGCAGCGATTGTCTTACAAAGGTAAACTTCTGCAAAACTGATTTCTGCGCAGTTAACCAAAAGGCAAACGCATTGTAAGAAACACCTCTACAGGCGCATAGGCTACAACATGAGAACCTTGGCGCAGATCACGTGAGGTCAATCCCCAGTCCGCGCACTTTAGTTTACTGATGCCATGGTTACTCCTGTATGACTCGCAGGCTGTTAGGGGTGGTGAGCCAATTTGACAGTCTGTCTGCGTAATGACTCCTTCCAAAAATATCTGAAACAGTAATATCCAAAATCATATTATTCTGTTTTTCAACGACAGCGAAGAATTCTGTATAAATGTAAATATTATTTAAATATTTTAATGGTGTCATTGTTAATACATGCTTGTAAATTTCAAAGCATGATGAGCATATTTTCAATATCCAACTGCTTTCCCCCCCAATCATCTGCATATCATTCTGTTTATTGACACCCCGAAAAGCAAATTCCTTAAAAACCGAACTAAACAATCAAGATGCAGATAATGCGCAGGGATATAAGCCTAGGCCTATCCTTTTTCATAATTTCGCCAGAATTAGAGCATTTCAGTCCACAGGCATTTTTGCCTCTGCAAGCTGCAATAACTAGAAACTACAATAACATCACACTTAAAGTAAATGTTGCGAAGCCGGGCATAGTAATAACATGGATACGTGGGAAAATTAGAGAAACATATCACATCACATTCTTAATAATGGTGGGCCATTTGTTGTCCTGTTAAATTTTCAGGTTGTTGTCCCTGTGCTGTCCAACAGTAGGAACCACAACCAGTGGCCTCATGTTGTGTCCCAGGATATAATGCGACACATCCATTCCTTGAAGAACAATGTGTTTGTGATGGCTGGTCAGGTGAAAGGGAAAACACTCCTCCCCTTACCACTTGGGTCAGAAAGAGTGGAACAGGCAGTCTTAGAACGGGACAAGAGGTGAAAATATGTCATTACAAAAAGTATATAAAGTATAAAGTTAATATGGTTGTGCTTGCCAATTGCCATGTGCTCAGTTTCCTGTTAAATCTGTCAAGGATCCGTGTAGGCTTTCCCCCTCAGTATAAGAGTGACATTTACCTGATTGTGTGGCAGGGGGAGCATGGTGGATAAGGGCGTGATGCATTCCATAGAGACTGTAGTGATTGAGTGGAGTCACCAGATTCGGGAGGTGCTCAAGAGGGACTCCTCTGCGCCCCTAAAGGAGGGCAAAAACTCCACCCCTCAAGAGGAGCTTCAGTTCTGGAGGAACAGGTATTGTGTTCTGTGCACTGTGCTCTCTGTGTGACCGAAAACTGCTAATTAAAGATGGCGTCTACAGGTAGGTCTTCTCATCCAATCAACACTCATTGCCTCAGGTTCAGTAAATGTAGGGTGTATTTTAATGGGCTGTTGAGGCCAAATATCAGCAGACAAACCGCAGAACTCTCTAGAAGTTTTTATAGGCATAGACGTGTTGTAGAGAGTTTATAATCACGTCACTGATCATGTAATCACTGATTCTGTAAAATAAACCATTTACACTGTGTTGTTTGTTTAGATACGCTGACCTGGAATGCATACAGAGCCAATTCAAATCTTCTAAAGTTGCTAAAATGGTGGAGCTCCTTGACACAATGGAAAGCAGTTATTATCCTGCATTCAGAAACATGTTTCAAGATGTTTCTACAGGTGAATATGTCACATGCATTTTCCCTACTTTCATATCCTAGACCCTTTGGGTTCATGTTAAAGGTGGCAGCAACTAATGAATGGTGATGGTATGATCTGCCCTGACATTTCAGCCCTGGAAGAGGCGAGAGACATCATCATCCACCTGAAGCCTCTAGAACGTCTTTTTGAGGATATCGGGAATGTAGAGTTCAGTGAGGTCAAATGTCACATCGCTCCATTAATGCACATGGTGTGCCTCGTCTGGGCAAACTCTCAGTACTACAACACACCGGCCAGGATCATCGTCCTGCTGCAGGAGATCTGTAACCTTCTCATTCAGCAGGTATGATACAGGGATTTGATTTAGTATCTTGATATTCCTTTATACATTTGATGATGTATGAGATGTAGATTTCCTAATGAATGATATGGCTTAGGCAGATATATGGCATATGTTGTAGATTTTAAACACATCATTTAAAAATTATATTTACTATTTTAAATAATTAACCAGAGTAAAAGCCTATCAAAGCAAATTGGATTTGAGCACTGCAGATTGTTTTTAGAAATACTGAAGTAAACCATGATTCATTTTAATGTGTTGTTACTGCTGTTTGGAACTAGATATGTATCCAGTGTGGGGGAAAAAATATAGTAAAGCCTGTGTAGATAAGAGTCCTAATTTCCTCCCAGGCCCTGAGCTACTTGAACCCCGAGGACATTTTGAAAGGAGACGTGGTGGAGAGTTTGGCACGTGCCCAGACCACCCTGGATATTCTGCTCCACTTCAAGCAGATGTTTGAGGACCAGAGGAGCAGCCTCAGTCAGTACCAGAGAGATGGGAAGGAGGTTAAGCTGTGGGACTTCCTCCCCATCATGGTGTTTGCTGGGCTGGATCGCTTCATTGACAGACTGAAGACCATTGAGGCAAGTCGGTGAAAGCACTATCCTGGGGGAAATTAGTACTAGTTAGATTTCCCATCATGCATATTGAATTAACGCTCTGCATCTCTGCACATCAGATGGATTTCATACTGTACTTTATGACTACTTCTATTGTAAGACTTTATCAAGAGTAGAGTAAAATGAACTAGATGAAAAATCCAAATCAATTTATACATTCTTTTATTCCAGTATCACTTCCATAATTTCATCAGTAGCCTCAAAGTACTGGAGATAATTCTATCTAAAGGTTTCAGCTTACTTTTCATTCAATTCAATAGCTTTTGTATTTTCAAGAGTGTGTAATTATAGATGAAATAGAAGTCGACTACACTGAAGTGGTACGCATCCTGTTGTTTCAAGCCTCATAGTCAGTTCCTTTGTGTTCCTGATTCTGTGTCACCTCAGAACCTCTTGTTGACTGCTGTTGATATGATGAAGTTAGAGAAGATTGAGTTTGGGGGCATCCGAGGGAAAGGCCTCAGTCAGCAGGTCCAGTGGTTGCATGAGGACTTTCTGGAGAGGCTCAAAGTTTTGGTGGAAAAACCTTATGACTGCCTTGACGTCAACAACAAGGTAGGATTTCAGTGGAAGATTCAAATCTCAAGATCTCAAGAGCGTAAAAAAAACGTTTCCCACTGTTGTACTGTAATATTACCTCCACCAAGGAGGTTATGTTTTCGCCAGCATTTGTCTGTTTGTTTGTCTGTCTGTGAGCAAGATAACTCAAAAAGTGCACGGATTGGGATAACATTTTTCGACAATATGAGTATTAGGTCAGGGGACAGATGATTCAATTTTGATGGTGATCCGTCTGGAATTTGTATTGTGTCTGTGACTCTATATTGCCTTGGCTCTCTAGTGCTTTTCTAGTAAGATCTGAAATTACCACTAATTGTGTGAGGTGTCTCCAGTCCAGGGTAATGTGTCAGTATTACAGGTTCACTTTTCAGATTTCCACTTCTCTCTTGCAGGAGTTTGAAACAGATATATCTGTATTCCAGCGCAAAGTTGAGGACACAGATCGCCGTCTAGGTGCCATCTTCTGCCAGGCATTTGATGATGCCTCTGGTTTAGAACATGCTTTTAAGGTAATTAATCACCTGCAGCACATACAGTACATAACCAAGGTCATCCCACATGGTCCAGCCCTGGGCTCGAACCCGCAACCTCACAGCAGGAGTCGAGCACGCTAGCCAGATGGAAAAGCCCAGGCTGCCTAGCACGTTCTGCCTAGCACGAATAGCATGTTCTTATGGTATCAGGGGGAGGTTTACTAATATTCCACACTTGACTGGTTGGCATTTGGTAGACTTACTAGAATGTCATCTGCACTTGTGAATGTGGGGATAGTTCCAAGCCATGTGCCATGGACATACAGTAATTATGAGAAATGTTTCCTGTGAGTTGGTGTGAAGTTCTGCATAGTTATGGTGTTGTTTTCCACATCCTCAGGTGTTGGACATGTTTGGTAGCCTGCTGGAAAGGCCTCTGATTGCTGCCGATGCCTATGAGAAATACCCGCTTCTCATTCGCATGTATGACCGCGAGCTTGACTACTGCAAAATGCTATTTAGAAAACAGACCCAGATGGCAGAGAAAATGGGTGAGATTGAGCACGCTGTTCCTCGACACACTCTCATTTATTATACATGTCTAAGGAGGGGTGGGGGTGAGAGGTGTGGATTCAGAGAAAGACAGAAAAAGACTTTCTCTGCAGAGTTACTAGGAGTATAGAAAGTTGAGGCTATAGACTTTAATGACCTGCCTTGTTTCCCCTTCACCCATTTTCAAAATATGCAAAAAGGAAAATGAGCTAATTAGCAATTCCAGATGGTTGGAATTCAAAATGCCTCAAAGGGCTTCTGCTCTTTATATCTGGATTATGCCCTCTGCATAGTGAAGCCTCGCTGATCCTTGCATTGTTCTTTGTGCGTGGTGTGTTTATTGTGTGGTGTGGTGTGGTGCTGCATTGTTCACTGTATGTTGTGTGTTCGTGGTGTGTGTGTATCTTTGTGTGTGTATTCCCAGGTTACTCTCCAGTCTGTAAGAACATGCCAGTGGTGGCAGGGGGACTACAGTGGGCTCGACAGCTTCAGGAGCGCATCCAAGTCCCCTTTAATAACTTCAGATACATCACGCACCCGTATGGTTATCATTCGTATACGTATAAACTATTGGTAGTTTTGGATCTCCTAGACCAGTTTTAGAATACAAGAATGTTTTTTTCTACAATGTTATGAGATAGTAATTGATAGAGTACTGAACACTTTTGAACAGTTTAATGGATTAGTTGTATGGTGTTATGAAATAATTTTAGTTTAATGATTTTAGCAATACGTTTTATCCTGAGCTCATTACATTTGTTATTCTTAAATAACACTAGTTGCAGGTAGCCCATTGGGCTTTGGGCATACATTTGAATATAAAGAGCTGTCATTTCATAATTTTTAGACAGTGGTGTGTGTTGGTTGTTTACCTGGACCATACATCTTTTCTTTTGCAAACAGCTGCATGGAGTCAGCAGAAGGACAAAGAATGATCCAGAAGCACGATGAAATCATGCAGCTGCTGAAAAGGTCAGTCAACTCTGAGATCCCTGTCGAGATGCTCTATCTGTCCGTGATTTACTGGCCAATATATCTGCCCCCTCTGTCCCGGCCCTCTTCATCTCCGCAATACTCGTCTGCCTGAGTGTGAAAACAAAGCAATTCATCATCTTTTTCCCCCAGATAATCCTGCTATCAGCAGCATCATAACACCCGCCGCTGGTATCGTACCTATAGCGATAACGCTGCTCATATGCATTGGGTTTCTCTGACAGTATGTAGAGTTGCGCACCTGGACCTCATGGGTTAGGGGTTGGAGTGGTTTGCGAACAGGCGGTTGAGGAGTGGTAAACCCGAGAGGATTATGTGGTGCCTTTGTGTTTCGGGAGGGGAGTGAGAGAGAGAGGGAAGGAGAGAGTAAGAGAGCGAGAGTCAAGTGCTGCGCTTTGATTTATTTGCTCGTTTAAAATATTGGTGTCAGTTGATGATTACCCAGGGGCCTCGTGTTCCTCGTGTGCTAGCTAGTGCCAGTGGTGCTGGCTCATTTGCGCGCCGGGAATTATGCCGTTAGAAAGCACAGAGCGTTGCACAACACAGATGGAAGGCGGAGATTTTTTTGTCTGTTTACTGTTCAGCTTTCCCTTTAAAAGAATAAATTGTGTCTGGATTTGTGTGTGTGTGTGTGTGTGTGTGTTTTGGGAGGGGGGGGGTGTCATTGTTAGACTGTGTGTGTAAATCTGTGTGTGTATGTGTGTGTTTGTCTGCTGATTAAAAATAAATGACTTAACCTCAGGATGTAGGTCTGCGTTCTCTCCTCTGCTCCTCAGTAGTGTGGAGGAGAGGTCTCTTGTTAGAGGCAGGTAATCACTGCTATTGCACACAGCAATGCAGTTAGGCCAATTAGAACCATCTCCAGTAGTTGCCTTCTTGACATGGGGGCGTGTGATTTATGAGTACTGTGTGATTGCCTGAACACAGATTCTGGAGCAGCACAACAGCAATTAACCCTAAACCCAGAAGGATAAGGAAAAGAATAATAATAATAATAAAAAAACAGCAGAACAAAATTCAATTTGTGGCAAATTTATTTTTTTTGTTACATAGAATAATCCAATATAAATCCAAATGCATCCTTTCTGGAAGGTGTTTCAGAAGAGACCTGAAATCTTGAAGAGCTGAAACATGAACACTGCTAAAAAGAGAGCCCAGCATTCACATTAGGTTGATTTTGTTAAGTGAACTAAATAATTCGGCAAAAGCCTGTATGTAAATCAGGAAAATCACATGTACTCCCTAAACCCGTTATCCATACAGACATTATACACTGTCTGGTAGGCTGTTATGTATTCTGTGGATTATTCTGACAATCATTTCTCCATCAGGGTGCCAAGACTTCATAACAAGCCTTGTCATCAAAATAGGCTTTGCATTTCCCCTCCCAGCAGGTTTCTTCATTTAACATTCAGAAGACGTGCCAGGTGAAATAAATCAGACGGCAGTGGCTACTACGTTGCAAAAAGCATAGTGAGGATGAACAAATCACCGACATTTTGGCAGGCTGGTAACATAAGCTGTTTGCGTGGAATTCTAACATTGCCATTAAAAAGTTTTGTTAGTGACCAGCTGAAACCCTGGTGTGACCACAAACCACCGTATGTGACCACTTTATTCACAGCACACCACTGAAGACTGAACCCAGAACAGAGAGCAGGCAGAGGCACACAGAGACAAAGAGTAGAGATCTGTGAATGTCCCTGTAATGTGGTCCAATGTGTGTGTGTTTCCTCTCAGGTACTGCATGCAGCTGTATGATCAGTGGACTGAGTCTGTGGGAGAGAAGTCCCAATACAACCTGAGTCAGCCTCTCATCTGCCGAGACCAAGCCACCAGACTCATCTCTGTTAACTTCAGCCCCCAGGTAACAAACAGGCAACAGATGGCCTCCACTCAAATCCCAGCTATAAAAATAGCCCAGAAGAAAATCAAACAGATGAATGAATGTACCAACAAATGTGAAGGAAGATATGATTGTATTCATACAAGATTTCAGAAAAAGACAAAATGTGTACCGTAATTTCCTGATTATTAACCAAGGTTGATACATTGATTTTGTAAAATTTCTTCTTCTTCTTTCTTACATGGGTGAGGGCTATATACAGGATTGCATTTCTTTTCATCATTCTACTTGATCTGATCTGATTTTGTTTTTTTAGTTTACATAAAAGACTGATCTGACGTTTGTACATGGTGCGGCTGATATTTGGGAAATTACTGTACAACAGTCTTTCCGAAAAAAAACTTCCTTTTCCTCAACACTATTCTTAATCCTGAGAGTATTAAACAAAAAAAAGTGAATAAAAAAATCCTGAAATATTGATAAGGATTCACCTGTGCTCATTGCTAAACACAATGCTTTATGAGCAATGCTTTATGAGCAAATATAGAGAATTCTAGAGAATTTTCCCCACAATCTGCATTACCCTGTACTGTTTAAGTAGGTAAAATCTTAGATAAATTTTATAGATAACTATTTTATTAGTAGTTCAAAGACCAATGCATTGTTCATGATATTCAATGCATAATTGTACCATGACAAATTATGTCACATCCTAATATGATGTCACTGAGTGAAACATTTGCTGTAATAACATCTGGTGAATCAGACTTGGTAAAACTCAGTCCTAAAAACTCCACAGCACATGAGACAAGTCAGACGGAATTTTAGGGATAGTAATGGCTAGAGAAAAAATAAATACATGTTTTCAATCTGTTCAATGTTTATACAGTACATCCAGCCAAGGGCAATAATTGAGTTGGTGTGAGCTGATGTGTTTATTTGCATGTTTATTTGTTTATACTTTGAACATTTGTATACTGTACAGCTAGATAGACAGATATTTTATTAATCCCAGCATAATAGTAGACATCTATTATGTTATGGGTATGTGTCATACAACCATATGCTGCTCTTAAAGCTATAGCAGTTCTCTCAACTGTAAAAGCTATGAGCTTGGTGGAGAACTCTGATAAATACCTTTCCCTGTAATATTGATCAAGTGTGATGCTTTGAGCTCCTTTAAAGCATGGCCCTCATTAGTCTGCTTGCGTGTGGCCTGCAGCTGGTCTCTGTGCTGAGGGAGGTGAAGTATCTGGAGGCGCATCAGGCCGAGGTGGTCCCTGACACAGCTGCTGACATCTACTCCAGGAAGGAGCTCCTGTGGCAGTACGTGGCCAACCTGGAGCTGACGGCTGGCTGGTACAACAAGGTGATGCGCACGGTTCTGGAGGTGGAGTTCCCGCTGGTCCGGGATCAGCTGAGGGAGATAGACATCCAGTGGAGGGAGGCAGAGGAGTCCATGAACTGGAACAGGAAGGGTGGGGAATGGCTCATTTGTGTGTGTGTGTGTGTGTGTGTGTGTGTGTGTGTGTGTGTGTGTGTATGTATGTGTGTGTGTATGTCTATGTTCCTGTGTGCTGTGTTTGAATATATACATTTTTTTGTTTTTTTTGGTTTGTGTGTTTTGCTAATGTTTATTTTACTAATGTTTAAATCTGGTCCATTTCACAGCTGACATTTGGGTTGGGTTTCCATCCAACTTCTTAATGCAAATTTGGATTAGATGCAAAATATTAGAGGACGAATAAGAAATTGATTTGCTTGGGAGGCCTAAATTATTTCCCAATCAAATTGCATTTGTTGGGATTTTATCCTGCTTCCTCATGTAATTTGCCTTACATCCTTGTTTTGAACCCACAGCTGTTCACAGCCTAGTGTATGATTAGAATATTGTCTATATGTAATTCTAAGAATCACATGTATTTTAGCTAAATTTTCATAAAAACACTAAACACTAAAATATGCAAATGAGTTGGCTGAAAACTCAGCTTGTGTCTCATAGTACATGTAGTTATTTTGATGGCATTATCGCTCTTCTTCCATACACTCACTCTGCAAACACACCGTCTACATTAGTTTCATGTCACACAGTGCAAGATGTTCAATCACTGATGCCATCCACTGTAACTGTTGGCTGTCTCTTCACTGGTCTGGGTTCATAATTCCCATTAGAGTAACTCTGACAGTCTCCATATTGAGCAAGGCCCTTACCCTCGGAAAACATACATAAAACATTATAGTGTCTTGATGTTTGAAATTCCAAAGCTTTCCTCAACTCAGTGGAAATCTCTGGAATTGCATCATGTGGCATCTTTTTGGCAGCTTGAGAAAGTGTTGTGGCAGCCACAAATGGTTGGAAAGTCTTGAAATTGTTGCAGAGATGTATGCTGTCACACGTTTGAATTTTTCTGCTACCACCTGTATTTGAATGTTTCTCTTAAAAGCACAGTCTACCAACAATCAGTACACAATGATCAAATAATCAACTATGACCTTCTCATTAGCAAATATCAGATCGTTGCCATTAATTAAGAAACCCAAACTATTAACTGTGAAGGCAGACTGTGTAACAACCCTCATCATAGTCAGAGGTATTCACTTCCTTCCTGCCTGTCTGTCCTGCATACCCAATTAGGGATCTGGGAGTACATCCAGCGTGTGCGAGACATGGTACGCGAGCTGGAGAGCAGCCTGCAGAGGACCAAAGACAACGTAGACGAGATCCAGGCCATCATGAAGACCTGGGTCACGCCAATCTTTGAGAGGAAAGAGGGCAAGAGGGATAGCCTCCTGAACCTTGAGGACAGGGCGGAGCGATTGGAGAAATGCTATGGGCACATACGAGACTCTGGAGTCAAAATCCACACCCTTGTTCAGGTAATTCCAGGAGGAGTTTGCAGTGAGGGACAGATTTTACTGTGGATAAAGGATAAGGTCTGTTTGCTATGGATAGATAATGATTTTATCCAAAGTGACTTATGTCATTATAATAACAATAAGCAAACTGCAAACACTAACTTTGCAAGAGCAGCAAATACGTTAAAACAACCAATTTGAAATAAGAATAATAATATACATCCTCTTAGTTTAAAGATTAAAACTATACATTATTATCAATAGATTATACAGTATTTGTCTTTTTTTCATGATCACACAAATTCATGTGTAAATTTCCTGTGAGCATGTAAGGGACAAGCTTATTAACGTCAGAAAATTTACTCTTGAATTACCTGTACAGAATAACATATGGCTATGCTCTTTCAGAAAAATCTGGAGCTATTCAAAGCCAACCCTGTGTCCCCCGAATGGAAGGCCTATGTGGACTATATTGATGAAATGGTCATCGATGGTTTCTTCAACAGCATTGAGAGTTCCCTTAAGTTCTTCCTGGATAACACTGGCATGTTCCTCTTGACTCAGACCCAATATAGCAGAAAAGCAAATAGTCTTAAATGATTTGCTCTAAACGCTGCTGTCTTTTCTTATTACTACCAGACCAGAGAGCTGGACTGGCTCCTTTGTTTGAGGCCCAGTTGGACCTTCAGCCGCCCGATATGATCTTCCGACCTTCCCTGGAGTTTGGCGCCGTGGACGGCTTCTACGACCTGGTGGAGGGCCTCGTCAACGATGTCTACCGGATCGCCTCCCTTGTGCCTCGCCTGGCTGAACACAGCGCCTTCCCACATTACCAGGTGTGCGCAACACAGTCGACAGTGCTTTGCCAGAGTGCAATCAGACAGGCCCGGGCATTTTATTTTGTTTTGGAATGCACCCATTAAAGTCTGATGGCTTGGCGCTCAGGTATTCAGCCACCTGACGTCAGCATCTTGAAGACTGTCCAAAGTTATCTGGTGATGTTAGTGCAGAAATCTCTTGCCTTTGACACTCAATATTACCACGCGCTGATGTGAACAAACCCATACATGGGACGAGAGAGCGCGTGCTCGAACAACGTTGCCGCGTTGTTTGTTTTCTCTCAAATTTTACCCTGATTTAGGCGAGAGTGTTTTCTCTCTTTGAGGTCATTGCATAACTGCAAGATGTGATCAGTTTCCTCAGAAACTCAGTAACACTCGAAGTGTGACTCACTCTGTGGTACTGAATGTAACCCGACCTTTTATATTTGTTTTCCTTTTGCCGTTTTGTTTGGTTTGAGAGGCTTTGATTTAATAGCTCAGTTTACTGAAATCTTCTAGTATGGCCTCTTTCACCAAACAAGGCCAGAGACCTCTTTCCCCTCTAAATATCATTGATATGCCTCTACTCAACCAGATGTGGAATAATGATTCCTGTGTAGCTATTCCTAGATCTACAGTCTACAGTCACAGACAGTCATCGTCAGCAATTTGCCACATTTTGTTTCTGGTGCCATCTTCAATTTGTTTTCATAGTAGTGTGTACAACACTGAAAGGACAGATCCTGCTATTCACACTATTTGTCAAGACTGTTACCCATACCCATTTCTGTTTATGTTGATTTGATAGCCATAACATAGATTCATGTTATCATATGGTTTCTAGGAACATTTATAGTAATATTGTTGCCCCCCCCACACACACACACACACACAGGCAGATATGGAGGACATGGCCGACCTGGCAGACATGCGTCAGCTCCTCACTGAGCGCGTGCAGGCGGTGACAGCTCGCTGCTGCGAACTGCGTGACAACCACGAGCGCTTCGCCTACCTGTACGTGGACGACCGCAAGGAGTTCCTGCGTCAGTTCCTGCTCTATGGCCACGTGCTCACCGGCGAGGAAATTGAGGCGCATGCCGAGGACGGCGTTCCCGAGGCGCCTCCGATGCTGGACGGGTTCCGGGAGCAGGTAGACACGTATGAGCGCGTCTATGGCGAGGTGCTGCAGGTGGAGGCCGTGCATCTGGTCCATGGCTGGATGCGACTGGATGCCCGCGCCTTCAAGAGTGCCCTGCTCAACACCATCAAGAAGTGGAGTCTCATGTTCAAGCAGCATCTAATCGACCATGTTACAAACAGGTAGTGATTCATTACATTTAGTTACACTTACGTGAGTTACATCTGTCTGTTACTAAAGTTGCATTTGTTACATTTGCAAGCCGTTAATGTGCATTTTAACCATTTACTTGTAGTGAGTGGTAACAGAATGATTTTTCAGTATGCAAATTAATGACAGTGCATTATAATATATATGTAGTGTTTAATATATAACTAGTGGGGGTAGGGGTGGGGGGGAGTTCAAAAATTCGAACCTACCCTTTAACTATTGCATTGTTTTCTTTTGTAAATTTAAAAGCAATGCCAAATGAATTTGGTAAACTAATATATTTAGACTTAGTTTAGATTTAGATTTAGACGTAAACATTAAGACCACTTGCACAGTATCATATACATAATTCGAAGAAAGTCTGACATCTGCTGTTGTTTTTGTATTTGCATACACTGTAACCAATCCCTTTTGGTATTCTGCTGTTAGTCTGTCTGACCTGGAAGACTTCATTCACATGACCAAGGCTGGGCTTGGCAGGAGTGTAGTCGAGGGCGACTACAGTGGCCTGGTGGAGGTCATGGGTCACCTGCTGGCGGTGAAGGAGAGGCAGAGCAGTACAGACGAAATGTTTGAACCACTGCAGCACACCATTGACCTGCTGAAGACCTATGAACAGGAGCTGCCAGAGGTGGTCTACAAACAACTTGAGGTATGATGCTATATTTGCCTTCAGTATGTGAAATAGTATAAACATACTACATGATCTGTTCTTGTGGAAATTCATGGTAGCCTACTAGGGTGTACCTTTTCAAAAAGCTACAATCCTACATACACAACTAGGATCTAGGATAACATCAGAGCTTTGAGTTAACTTAACTTTAATGTTGGCCTCACTCCTGAAACTGCTGACTGCTTTTCTATCTACATCTTTGTCATTTCCTGTTTGGGTAAAATATCAGCACTGCTGTTGATGCATGATCTCTTATTGGCCTGTCTATCTGTCCAGGAGCTGCCAGAGAAGTGGACCAACCTAAAGAAGCAGGCTGTTGTTGTGAAGCAGCACGTGGCTCCCCTACAGGCTAATGAGGTGGCCTGTCTGCGTCGCAAGTGCACCTCTTTCGATGTGGAGCAGCACACATTCAGAGAGGACTTTCGTAAGAATGGACCTTTCAGGTACAGACCCAAAATAGCACATATACAGTACATACAACTGGTGGCACCTCTGGTAGAGTTGGCTAAAAACATTGACATGTAAAGCCCATTTTAAAAATCATCTATTAGAAATCGTCCTTAATCGTACAATGCAAACATTGAGGAAAAATACAACCTAGATGAGAAACAAATTTGTTTTGACAAAGAACAGTGCATTTTAAAGAAATAAATAATTTTGTACAAAAATTACATTTGCCGCAGTTATTGCCACTGCTTCACTTTGTACTTTGAAAAGCTATCTTTTGACAGTAGTACAAGGTTTAGCCATCTTTTGACATGCCAAAGAGCTGGAGAACACAATAAATGGATTTGAGACCCTTCCTATTCACAAATCTATCCACATTGGTCCTCTCTAGTGTTTCCACCTCTTTAGATCAGCCCATCGGTTTACTATACTGCTAAGATCAGGCGACTAAGACAACCATGGTGGAGGCTTGATTTTGTGATCCATGCCATGCCATGTTTTTGTTTACATTAACTTATGTTTTGATTTCATGACCTATTGGAGGAGCCAAGCATGAGCGACTTGTTGTTTTCAGAGCGACAGATAGATTTTGATTTAAAATGGTCAAGTATTTCATGGAAGTCATGATGGCATCTTGCCCAGTATAATTCTTACAGCCTTTGGAATTAAACAACCCAAAAATATCACAGACCCATCACCATAACTCTCAGAAGGCAGGGGGCTATTTTCCGTATGGTAATTCTTGTACACACTTAACCCACCATGAGTCAAAATCAGTTTTAATACCATCTGACCAAATACATTTAGCAACTCTCTAATTTAAATCACTGGTTAAATGAACAGAACGCCTTTTTCCTGGTATGCATTTTGAATAGATCTACTAACAATCACTTTTTTGGACTTGGTGATCCCAAGATGCTCCTTTTATTAGATTTTTTTTCCACTAAAAATTCTCTAAGTGACCCTTAAAGAATTTTTAGCCAGTCACCCGTCTCAGTATGTGTAGGGGACAGATAACCATAGGTCATTATCTAGGCAAGTTTGCAATAGTTTCTGTT